>CM042985.1:8283288-8883288 GCA_023678885.1 Pogostemon cablin
ATTACAATTTTACCATGTGGTTTAGGGTATAATTTATCCCTAGGGTTTATGGTTTAGGGTATAATTACAATTTTACCCTTGTGGTTTAGGGTATAATTTATCCCCTAAGGTTTAGGGTATAATTGTAATTTTACCCTTGTGGTTTAGGGTATAATTCATCCTTAGGGTTTAGGGTATAATAGTCATTTAAATAAAATAAATTTAAAAATAAAATAAAAAACAACATAAATGAAGGAGCAGGAATAAATGGGGACCAAGGTTGCACAAATTCAATTGGTACAACTGGTTGTACCTAGTCCCTCTCAACTAAAAATTTTTCATTTATAATATACTTCCTCCGTCCGCTTCTGAGATATCCATTTTATCGCTTTTGAGATATCCATTTTATTATTTTTTTACGTCCGTTTCAAATGTATCCATGCATAATTTGGCCCACCACTTCCTTCTAATACAAAGACTCACTTTACATATAATAATAATACTTTTTAATTCACGTGTAAAAAAACAAATGAATACTTTGAAACCAGACGGGAACTATTATAATAGCACAGAATATATAGAAGAGGAACAAAAAATTCACGAGAATAGCTAGTCAGAAATTGGGCGGTGACATTCATAAGAACATCCCACATCATCCAAATATTAAAGCACAAAATAAATCCAAGACAATATCAGCTGTTTTCAAATTGCCTTGCTAATCTTCTCACGAATCCTGTCTATAGCTTCATCAAAATGTTCCATTGTAACCTCTGCTTCCCCAAAATTTTCCATTGTAAGCCCTGCTTCCGCAGCAATTAATTCAACTTCGTGGCAAACATCGAAAACATCAATCCCATCAAACCCATATGTGAGTGCAGCCAGCCTCCAGGAATTAAAATCATCTGCTTTTTTAATCCTCTGCAGATACTTCCGAAATATTTGCTCGCGACCTATAGCATCAAGTTTCTCCATGCTAATAGTCCGATCGAATCGACCAGGTCCCAGCAATGCATTGTCTAACAATGTGTTAGGTGTACTGGTGCCAGCTATAACAACTACACCAGAAGTTTTCTTGAGCAAAGCCAGCAGTTGCTTAAGATTGCTACATAGATCAGAAAACCATTCAGATCCAGTAGGTTTTCCAAATTGCATCAACTCATCAATAAACTAGGAGCACGATCAGACAAAAAATTTCACCTACCATGAAATGAGAACCTGATGTGCAGACTCATCAGTTGCTTCTTCAAGGAGAATTTTACTGGATCCAACCAGTAAAGCACTCTTAGATGTGGCCTTATCACAAAAAGAAACAGCTATCTCTTTGAAGTAAACCTGGAAATTGGAGCAAAGATAATATAAAGTAAATGATAATGTAAAAATATGTTATACTATTATATGTTGCTAATAAATTCCTAGCCTAACTGGATGTAAAGATTTTTGTGAAGAAATTTCCAAATATCCCAAGGAATACCATAAATACCTCCAACATCTACTGATGGAAATTTAAATAAATTAGGTGATTTCTACTTCACATCAATTGTAACAGCGCGAAATTTCATTTTCGTAAACAATAACTTAAAGTGTGGTAGATCAACAATTAACAGTTTCATACTATACTTAATTTCATAAAATATTAATATTTGAGTAAAACAAGTTCAAATACATAACAGTTAGGGCTGTTATACGAGCCGAGCTCAATCAAGTATCTCATACTCGAGCTCGACTTGAGTACTTATCGAACCGAGCTCGGCTCGTTATGATGACGAGCTTATATATGAGCTCGGCTCGGCTCGAAAAACACTTGAGCGAGCTCAAGCTCGAGCTCGGCTCATTAAGCAAAAATGTTGAATTTTCAAGCAGAGCCCAGTCGAGCCGAGTATTAATCAATATATTTTATATTTTTATTATAATTTTAAATATTTATTTTATTATATATTATTATAATTATATAATAATATTATTATTATTAATAATTATTATTTTTGAGCCTTAACGAGCTCGTTACCTAAACGAGTATATACTCGAGCTCGAATAGGAAACGAGTCGAGCTGAGCTCGAGCTTTTCGAGCCGACGAGCGGCTCGTTTCCCATAACAACCCTATACATAAGATTTCCTAAAATGATACGCAAATACGACACAATATGCTTACTGAAGTTTCAGAAATTCATGACAATACTCATACGTTAAACAGACTTCTTAAAAATTTAAAATACTTCACATATCATCAAAGTTTCACCACACCACCACGTTTCTCCATTTAACCTATAATCATGTGAAAGGGGTGAGCACTACAACTGCTCAATGAGATAAACATTATCACAGTTAAACATCATGTAAATCACTTGAAATTATACAACTGTATAATTTGTAAATTTTGGTAATCATGTATCTTGTATTATGTGTTATGTAACATGTTATGTAACTCGTCATGCCACGGTGAAGAGGACTTCATATAGGACCGTCGTTCCCGCAAGCATGCTTATGCCACTGTAACAGTTATTATGTACTCCCTCCGTCCCATAGAAGTTGACACACTTTCCTTTTTGGTTTGTCCCACTAAAGTTGACACATTTCCTTTTTAATATATGGGACCCACACAAAAACAATTAATCTATTCTCATGGGCCCCACATATCACCTCTAATACAACTACTCACTACACATTAAATATTATTTCATTCACTTCACTTTACTTCACTTTACGTTAAATTATTATACTCCTTAATCTCCGTGCCCAAAAGAAATTATACCAACTTCTCCGGGACGGAGGGAGTATTAAGTGACAAGATTAAGATTTCTATTCATATCTTTTCGTTTGTATCATACACATCGCACGATAACAAATAATGCACATAAAGTTTAAAAGCAATAACATAAAACCCCACCTCAAATTTTACGAATACCAGAAGAGTTAAACGTTAACCTTAACTCACAGAATCGCCACATACAACCCGAGGGAGAAAAATATCATACTTTGTATTGA
Source organism: Pogostemon cablin (assembly GCA_023678885.1). Lineage (NCBI taxonomy): Eukaryota > Viridiplantae > Streptophyta > Magnoliopsida > Lamiales > Lamiaceae > Pogostemon > Pogostemon cablin. The sequence continues at coordinate 8,286,251 of CM042985.1, forward strand.
GGAAAGAACTGAGAATGGAGAAGAAAGGATTTCATTTGAATTGTGCGGAAATGAACTAGGAAACTGAAATTATTAAATTAAATCACATTGAAAGGAGCATAACTGTATATGGAAACTGATTCATGGAACTGCTGAAAACTGTGAAGTAAAGACTAACGGAATGAACTTGCATGAAGAAACGAATGAGAAAAGTATGGTGAGAGACGCAACTGCTTCCATGGAAGTGCAAAACGTGAATGAGATTTCTTTTACGGATAAATTAAATGCTTCTGGCTATTTTTCCGAGATTCAATAACCATAATAAAATAAATAAATAATAATATCCATATCCTATTTTCAAATTTTTAAATTTAAAAAAAAAATATTATATCATATATAATTAAATAAAAATTCTGGATATTACATTCTACTCCCCCTTAAAAATATATTTCGTCCTTGAAATATTCTACATACATTTGTCATTTTCCGTGCATGCATATAAGCAAGTATCACTAAAATAAATCATTCCTCTTCTGATTATATAAGATGTATCAAATATTATCGTATAAACATTTGCAATATCATGTCCAAAGCATATATAAACAACAATATCATGTCCAAAGCATATATAAAATATCACATTTATATATCGTGTTCAAAAATATTACAACAATAAACTCATACCTTTCTTGCAGTTCCGTGGCTGGTGGGTGGTATCATATACTCTCCAACTCAAATCATATTATTAATAATTATCTTTATTTTTAAAGAATAAAATACCCACAATTTATAAATAAAAATATATATATTTTAAAAAATATCACTTTTTACAAATATATGTATTTTTTTTTTCAAAAAATGCCAATTTTACAAAAATAATAAGTAAAAGCCTTTGATGTCTACAGAAACGTCAACTGATACCAACTGTAACAGCCCGAAATTTCATATTCGTAAACAATAACGAAAAGCGCGGACAGTTTCATACTATACTTAATTTCATAAAATATTAATATTTGAGTAAAACAAGTTCAAATACATAAGATTTCCTAAAATGATAGGCAAATACGACACGAATGACAATACTCATATGTTAAACAGACTTCTTAAATTAAATTTGTAACCATGTGAAAGTTCAACCTGTAATCATGTGAAAGGAGTGAGCACTACAACCGCTCAGTGAGATAATAAACATTATCATGTAAATCACTCATGTAAATGCATTAATAAACATTATCATGTAAATCACTCATGTAAATGCATTCAAAGTTTCACCACACCACCACGCTTCTGAGATAATAAACATTATCACAATTAAAATCATATAATTATAAACATTATCACAATTAAAATCATGTAAATCACTTCTTAGATAATAAACAAATCATGTAAATCACTTGAAATACATGACATGCCGTTGTGGTGAAGAGATTTCATATCTTTTCATTTACATCGCACTAAATAATGCACATAAAGTTTAAAAGCAATAACATATACCAGAAGAGTTAAACATACATCGCCACATACAACCGAGGGAGAAAAATATCAACAGAGAAGAAAGGGGATTTAAAGGATATGCAGAACTTGATTTTCACGAATGAGAAATGAATGAGAAAGAAAAGAATGAAAAAAGTATGTCGATGAAGAAACAAATGAGAAAAGTATGATGAGAGACGCAAAAGCAGAACGTGAATGAGATTTTTTAAAGGATAAATAAAATGCTTCTGGCTATCTTTCCGAGATTCAATAACAGTAATAAAATAAATAAATAATAATATCCATATCCTATTTTCAAATTTTTAAAATAAATATAAATCATATATAATTAAATAAAATTCGGGATGTCAACCTGCTGTTCTTGTACTTCGTATGCAATAGTGATGATAAGAGTTACTTGATCATCTTCTACCTCTGAAAGAAAAGAAGAGGAGGAATTAATAGCCAAAAAAAAAAAAAAAAGCAAATTAGGAGAGGAACTAATAGCCAAAGACAATCTTGTCTTGAACTCCCTTTGGAGTAGTCAGATTTTTGTTTATCGGTCTTGTCTTTCTCTTTACCTGCCGGACTCTTTTTCCACTTAGGAAAAAGGGCACTCTTTTTCTTCATCGGAGCTTCTTCACTGGAGAAAAATCTACGGGGAGATATTGGTTGTTTACTGCCTCCAGAAGGAGAAGGCGATAAATAACCTCTGAGAAACTCTACTTTCGGATTAACAAACCCCTCTTTATCCAAAGCATTCCACAAGTACCTCATCCCCTTAGCAACCACATTCTGCACAAGAATTCTGAAAATACTCGGCAAAATTTTCAAAACATCCAAACAAAAACACACTAGGAAAGGAATTCTGAAAATACTCGGCAAAATTTTCAAAACATCCAAACAAAAACACACTAGGAAAGGAAATGATTGCTTGCCTTGTAGCGCAAGTAAGTTGTTCCGAATTTTGAATACATCATTCTTTGCGAGCAATTGGAGTTACGGTGGTGTTGGTTGTCGAATTACAGTAGAAGTCCCCAATATATATACAAGGGTTTCCCTAAAAAGAAAACGGGCTCAGTGCTTCAATTTTGCAGCGATCTTTGGGCCCAAACCCATTAGTTAGTGGGCTAATAAATAAAATACTAATACATCTAAATATATTAGAATTTAGGTTTATTTGCACTACAGTTTATAAACTTAATTGACAAAGACGAGTATGGAACAGTCAATTTTGTCTTTTTTTTATATATTTATATAGTTTATAGTATTTCATTTTTTTAGCCTAATTATGATCAAAGTTGTGCAATGGAGAGAATTTACAATTGGATCTAATTATATTTGGAGGGCTCAAACTAATTTTAATAAGTATGCCCTATATTTCTTTAGCTTGATCTAATCATTGTTGGGCTTTATTATGGCCACTAAACTCGCTCAAAATTTGAGGAGAATCATTTTAAATTTTTGTAAAAAAATTTCGGCAGCACACAAATGAATTCTTTCACAAATTTTCAGAAACATCTAATCGAAAATTAACAATATTTTCAATCAACCAGCAGCCACAGGAGAGAAAAGAGAAGTGCATTCCATAACATCTTTTTCTTGCTTGCGAGCTTTAATTACACTTGTAATGATAAAATTAACTTGACAAGACAACCGGTGGTAGTCCTTGGCGTCCACCAGCGGCGCGCCGCACCCCTCCACCTGGCAGCGCAGCACCACCATGCCCTCCGGCGTGTGGATGTACGACTTGCCTTTCTTGGGAGTGGGGGTGGGCGTGGTGTCCTCAAAGTAGTACCTCTTCCCCAGCTTCAAGCAGGTCAAATGGGGTCGGAATTGACCTAATGGGGTCTCCCCTGGCGTGGTGGTGCGGCATCATGGAGGGGTAGGAGTGAAGGGGGAAGCTGGTCCACTGCTCCCTTGAATCACATCTATGAAATCTGCCGGTTAAAAGATGAATAATCAAGAATTGTGTTTAAAGAGGAATAATCAATTTAGGGTTTATAAAATGTCCGTGTATATATAAAATATATAAAAGGATTAAGAAAATATTTGTTTATATAAAATAGAGTGTATATTTAATAAATTTAAGAGTAATTTAAACTTTTTTAAAATAATAATTTTATTTTTATAATAATAGAGAGTGTATTTATTAGGAAGAGGTGTGCAAATAAGATAAGATTAATGTATAATATGAATTTCACTATATGAATAAAGAAACATAGATGATAGTACTTTAGAAAACATGTGATAATGCGAAAGTTTAACGCTAGCAAAATTAATGATCGATTCATTAAAGAAGCAATGAGTTAAGTATGAATAAGTAAATCAGGTGATTTCTACTTCACATGAGTAAATAAAATTTAGGGTCAAATGCTACAGTGCCTCTTTTTTTTTTAATCCACTTTTTAACACAATATTTAAGAATGCTCAAATTGACAAAAATAACTTTGACATGATACTGACTCAATTGTAATTTTTAAAAAACATTACAATCAAGTCAACTTTTTTAAAATAAAAAATTTGACTCAATTGTAACTTTTTTCATAAATTACAATTGAATCAGTATCGTGTTAAGGTCATTTTTGTCGAGAGCATTTTTAAAAATTTCCTTAAAATTTGGGCACTTGAGAATTTATCAAAAGTCAAAAGTCTGCATGACATTGTAATTCCAGTAAAATTTAGTCTGCAGTGCATTGTAATTCTAGTAAAATTTAGTACTTAAAACTAGTAAGCTTGTCACCCTGCTGCTCTTAGAAAAATTCATTCCAGTAAAATTTAGTATGCAGGGCATTGTAACTCCAGTAAAATTTAGTACTCCCTCCGTCCCGGGTATTTTTACCCGTTTGTACGGGCACGGAGATTAAGACGTTTTATTTTTTTAATATATAATGTAAGAGAAAGTAGGGATAAATTAGTAATTTAAAAAGAAAAAGTGAATAAAGTTATTGGGAATGATGAATAAAGTGTAAAAAAGTAATTAAAGTTGTTGGGATTGTAAAAAGTAGGTAATAAAATATTATGTATTTTTGCCAAAAATGGAATGGGTAAAAATACGTGGGACACCCCAAAATGGAAAGTGGGTAAAAATACGTGGGACGGAGGGAGTACTTAAAACTAGTAAGCTTGTCCTGCTGCTCTTGGAAAAATTCTTCATACTGGTATAGTGATTATAAGAGTTACTTGAATGAAGATGATAAACTAAAAATTTTCCGTTTAATGTAATATTAGAGCAGAATATATAGAAGAGAACAGAAAATTCACGAGAAAGTGTAAGAGCAACCCCAGAAGCATACTCCCTCCGTTACCTTTTGCATGGAGATTAAGGAGTATAATATTTTAATGTATAGTGAAGTGAGATAAATGATATTTTATTGTGTAGTGGGTAGTTGTATTAGTGTAGTGTGTGGGGGCGATATAATAATGGTTTTGTACAAGTCACATCAACCAAAAATGAAATGTATCTTTGTTTTGGGACGGATCAAAATGGAAAAATGTATACCTAATTATGGGATGGAGGGAGTATGTATATTTTTATGTATAATAGAGAGCATTACTGATTTAATTTTTATTTTGGTAAAACTCTCCAACACAGTCTTCAAATTTACTCTTTATTTGTTTAATTTTCCATATTTATTTATTTATAACTTTATTCAACCAATCAATTTTTCATATTTATTTATTTATATACTTTATTCAACTAATCATATAATTGTGTTATAATTTATTAATTGCACATTTCATAAATTCCCATAAAATTAGTATTGAAAGTTGTAAATCAATTAATGAATTAAATTTTAAAGAGTTTAATGGGCTTTCTAAATTTGAAGAGTGAAACAAAAAAGTTAAATCCAAAAGTTATTATAGAAAACTTTTGGATTGAATTTTTTGTGGTTTACTCTTTAAATTAATTAAAAATTTGAGTTTAAAGAGTTGCTCTGAGATACGGAAACGTCAAACGAGAATAGCTAATCAGAATTTGGGAATTTATTGACATTCATTAAAAGCCAAGATAATTAACGTAGTAGGGACATCCCACATCATCCAATCCAAATCCAAATCCAAATATTAAAGCAAAACAATATCAGCTGTTTTCAAATTGCCTTCTCACGAATCCTGCTTATAGCTTCATCAAAATGTTCCATTAAAATCTCTTCTTCCCCAGCAATTAAAGCAGCTTCATGGCAAACATCGCAAATATCATCCCCATCTGTGAGTGCAGCCAGCCTCCAGGAATTAAAACCATCTGCTGCTTCTTTAATCCTCTGCAGATACATTCGAAATATTTGCTCGCGACCTTTGGTATCAAGTTTCTCTGTGGTAATAATCCGATCGAATCCACCCGGTCCCAGCAACGCACTGTCTAACAAAGTGTTAGGTGTACTGGTTCTAGCCACAACAACTACACCAGAAGTTTTCTTGAGCAAAGCCATTTCCTTGAGCAACTGCTTAAGAGTAACTAGATAAATCAGAAAACCATTCAGATCCAGTGGGTGGAGCTTGCCAAATTGCATCAATCTCGTCAATGAAAATTATACTAGGGGCACATTGCCTTGCCTCTTGAAACAACCTTCTAACCCGAATTGGCCCATGATCACACAAAATTTCACCTGCTGTGAAATGAGAACCTGATGTGGACAAAAGATGCACACCCTCAGCAGTTGCTTTTTCAAGGAGAATTTTACCCATACCGGGGGATCCAACCAGTAAAATACTCTTAGGTGTGGCCTCATCACAAACAGAAACAGCTTTCTCTTTGAAGTAAACCTGGAAATCGGACTCATCAATTACTTTTTCAAGGAGAATTTTACCCATACAGGGGGATCCAACCAGTAAAGCACTCTTAGATGTGGCCTCATCACCAAAAGAAACAGTCATCTCTTTGAAGTAAACCTGGAAATTGGAGCAAAGATAATATAAAGTAAATGATAATGTAAAAATATGTGATGCAAAAATCTTTGAAGTAAACCTGGAAATTGGAGCAAAGATAATATAAAGTAAATGATATTGTAAAAATATGTTATAATATTATATAGAGTTAAATCTTTTAATACTTAATCAAATCAATCACTCTAACACACCCATGGACCTGGACCATGTTAAATGACTAAATTGTTTAATACTTAATCAAATTAATCACTCTAACATCAACCCAAATCGCCTATTCCATTTTTGCCAAAATGGAATAGTAAATGAAATATAGAATGGAATAAATGATCCCATATTGCTGACAAGTTCCTAGCCAGGCCTGGATGTAAAGATTTTTGTGAAGAAATTTCCTAATTTCCCAAGAATACCATAAATACCTCCAACTTTACCTCACATCAATAAAAGTAAAAGTAGTAAGCTTGTCAACCTGCTGTTCTTGTACTTCATATGCAGTAGAGTTACTTGATCATCTTCTACCTCTGAAAGAAAAGAAGAGGAGGAATTAATAGCCAAAAAAAAAAAAAAAAAAAAAAGCAAATTAGGAGAAGAACTAATAGCCAAAGACAATCTTGTCTTGAACTCCCTTTGAAGTAGTCAGATTTTTGTTTATCGGTCTTGTGACTAGGGGTGTCAACGGCCGGGTCTGCCCCGGACCCGACCCGTTTGTGAAGGATCTGGCCCGGACCCGTACGGGCCCGCCCTTTTTTTTTTTTTAATTAATCCTCAAAAATTTAAATCATACAAAAATTATTCATATATTTAAATAAATAATCATAAGAATATTAAATATAATTATAATTTAATAAATTATATATATATATATACATTATATAGTTATAAATAATTGTTATGTATAAAATATAAAATAATTGCATAATATATATATATATTAACATAAAATATAATTATATAATATAATTATATGTATAAAATATAAATTAATTTTTAATATATTCTATACAGGCGGGTTCGGGCGGATCCGGGCCGGTCCGTTTTCTACAGGGCGAGTCCGGGCCGGCCCAAAACGTGCGGGGCGGGCCGGGGGCGCTTGACACCCCTAGTCTTGTCTTTCTCTACCTGCCGGACTCTTTTTCCACTTAGGAAAAATGGGACTCTTCTCCTTCATCGAAGCTTCTTCACTGGAGAAAAATCTACCTGCCTCCAGAAGGAGAAGTCGATATATAACCTCTGAGAAACTCTACTTTCGGATTAACAAACCCCTCTGGAGAGGGTTTATCCAAAGCATTCCACAAGTACCTCATCCCCTTAGCACCCTTAGCACCCACATTCTGCACAAGAATTCTGAAAATACTCAGCAAAAATTTTAAAACATCCAAACAAAAACACACTAGGAAAGGAAAGGATTGCTTACCTTGTAGCGCAAGTAAGTTGTTCCGAGTTTCGAATACATCATTCTTTGCGAGCAATTGGAGTTACGGTGGTGTTGGTTGTTGTCGAATTACAGTAGAAGTCCCCAATATATATACAAGGGTTTCCCTAAAAAGAAAACGGGCTCAGTGCTTCAATTTAGTAGTCGATCTTGGGCCCAAACCCATTAGTCAGTGGGCTAATAAATAAAATACTAATACATCTAAATATATTAGAATTTAGGGTTATTTGCACTACAGTTTATAAACTTAATTGACAAAGACGAGCATGGAACAGTCTTTTCGTTGAATTGAAGGATTTCAACACACGTGTGAAAAACAAACTCCGTTCATCGCCCCTATCATATGCAGCGACCAGCGTCGCGGCTACACTGAAATTGATGGCGTCGTGTGGCATCGATTTGCGAATCTAGAGATGGATTTGATGGGCGGCAAGAGGCGACGATTGATTCTCAATTTTGAAAAATGAAAGGACGCTCGTTAGAGAAGGAATTTGATTTTAAGTAATTGAATTAATCATCTCCTTGCAATTGCATGTTTATTTCGAATCTTCGCCGAAAGGAGATGTTTACAGCTTTGGTGTGGTGCTTCTTGAGCTAGCCACTGGTTTAAAGCCTCTTGATGTTTCCAGTAATGATGAACTCTTCAAGGGTAATCTAGTCGATTGGGTGATTCACCTCTCCGGTTTGGGGCGAATGAAGGACGCCATTGATAAGCATCTTTGCGGGAAGGGAGACGATGAGGATATAGTGAAGTTCTTGAAATTGCTTGTAATTGTATGATTTCTAGGGCGAAGGATTGGTGGTCGATGTATCAGGTTTATGAAGCTTTGAAGAGTATGGGGGGAGGAACATGGTTTGTCGCATACTAGCAAGAATCCACAAGTCCCTTTTGAATTGGGAAGATATGAGTTTGGTGAAATTGTTACACATATATGAGGTGAGCTGTAGCAAGCGAATTATGTGATCAAACTATACTACGTGCTATGTTTGCTCATGTCTAGCTGTATAATTACTCAACTGTTTCAGATATTCTATTCGTCATTGTTTGTTCTATAGATTTTAATGAAGTTTTTTGTCAACACTTCTGTACGTTTCTCTAGTGTATGAAAATCTAATCAAATTACTCAACTCTTGGTCATGCGACAATCTTATCTTGTTTGAGCTCTATTTTACTATCAATCTATTTGACTCAGCTCAAGTGCCCAACCTTTTATTTCATGTATATTCAGTAGGAATTAAGGGAGGTGGTAGGACGCTATTGAACTGGGATATGATGGCATCCTCCAAATTGTCAAATTAGCGAAATCTGCTCTTAATTTGCGAAAAGAAATCTGGAATAAATTGGAAGTTCAAATACAATACTGGAAAGAACAAGTATTTTTCCTACAACATTGTATTGTTGCAACCAAGCTGCATTCAAAAAATTAAAGAGTATAAGATGTTTGCTATAGGACACAATCATGTTAGAAGTATGATCAAAAAGGAAAAATCATACTTGAGTATCTCCCAAGTGAAAAATTGTTACTTAATATTGAGATAAAAAAGGCAATTCAATACTTGACATTGACATTGGCGAAATGGAAACTTGGATACATTTCAAAATGCATAACCTAGAAATAGTGGGGGTGATACTATTTCGAAAGCTCTATATCTGACGTATGCACTTATATATCACCACAACAAGTAAAGGTTGGATTCTAAATCCTTAATAGACTCAAGTTGAAGACATCATGTGCATAGCACATGTTTAGCTAGTAGATATTTTCTATTTAGTTGCCACTTGGCTTATTTCTATTTGCACATCCTTTGTATATATTCTGCAAGCTTGTAACTTCTATTTTCGGTTTTTGAATAACAAATATCAGAATTCTCTCTCTTCTGTAATCTATCTTCTGAGATGATCTTCTTCTTGTGCTATAATATCTTCTTTAGCTTATGAATTCTTCATGGTATCAGAAAGACTCAAGTTGTGGACATTCATGATGAGTCTACCTATGCAAGTAAAGAAGTAAGAGAGGCCGCTTCTAATGGATTATATCGGTAAGATCCTAGAGTACTTGCGAGACCAGTTTCCATGTTCAACCTAAAAGCTTTGTCCACCTCATGGCTATTCGTTGTGTAAAGCAAGTGCGTTTTATTATTTTCTTATTATATATGTAAATAAGTGGGGATTGTTGTTATGCAGAACCGTTGCAGTTTAAAACAAATAGATGCGTTTGTTCATTTACGTCGGTATTATGGAAAGGCAGGACTCTCAAAGAAAAAAAGAGACACATCCTGAATATTCAAGAGGCTGACGTGATAAGAGATACAAAAAAGAAGCTTTCATTCATTTTCTTTCTTAAAATATTTTTGTATCACTTGCTATTTCTGTTTTTGAATTTCGATAGAGTGTAATTATCGGACTTTCGTGAAATAGGTTTTGTATCCTGGAAGGTTAATTACTTGTAAGAACCATTTACACTTGTGTGGGAGGAATTAATACCTTTAAAGATAACATCGTTTTTCGGTGTGCTTAACCTATTTTTAAATCCATTACCCACATATTATACAAAAAAACACATTTTCTTGCAATTATCACCCTCAAATGTTGCATAAAAATAGAAGCTGGTGGGAAGAAAAAAATAGAACCAAACTATGTCAATCTTTAGAGATAGTTTTACTTATTATACCTGAAATTCACCTACTAGAATAGGAAGTTTTTTTTATACTCCCTCCGTCCCGGGTATTTTTACCCGTTTTTACGGGCACGGAGATTAAGACGTTCTATTTTTTTAATATATAATGTAAAGGAAAGTAGGGATAAATTAGTAATTTAAAAAGAAAAGGTAAATAAAATTGTTGGGAATGATGAATAAAGTGTAAAAAAGTAATTAAAGTTATTGGGATTGTAAAAAGTAGGTAATAAAATATTATGTATTTATTAGGTATTTTTACTATTAATGGAATGCGTAAAAATACGTGGGACACCCTAAAATAAAAAGTGTGTAAAAATACGTGGAACAGTGGGAGTATTGTCTTTATGTCATAAATCAGTTGCTTGAAAAGTAGTTACTTGTAACTAAAGAATTTTATGCATTCTCACTTTGGATGAATGGAATGGTTTCAAAGGAAACAATCACACATGAGACGATCAAACTTATCGGTTCGGTTAGAATTTATTCATTCGTCAAATTTACTCGCACATCATAATAAATGAACTAGATAAAAACTCGTTTGAGCGCGATCTGGTGCAGTATAAATCGGAATTCATTCAACGTCTTCGACTGTAGATCTTATTTTCTCAGCCAAACTAAAAGCTCGAAAACTATTTTTAATCTCAATAATACAAACCCTAATATTTTTTGCAGTGTTTGCTAATGGGGAATAATAATATGATGGCGGAAGATAGCATAATTGCAGTAAGTGAGTTCTCTATACAGATTACTTTCTCATGAGCAACAAGAATGTGTAATGATGAGCATTTCACTGCTTCATAACTGTTCCGAGTCGACCCCGAGTTAGCCCTTGAGGACTTCGTTTTTACTCGTCAGACCAAAACCGATCGGGAATAGAGGGTCGTACGAGTCGTCCTCAGCATGCATTGGGAGTTGTTCGACCTTTTTAAACCAAGTGAACGGTAGTCTGCCTTGGAACTCATGATCTCCAAATATGACATCTATGATTCCCACCCCTTCACTACCCGGAAGCCATGCAGCGACAAGAGCGTCTGTTTTATCCAGCAGTGACGGCTCTAAAACCAACGGCCTCCCAGATATCAAAATTGCTAATGTGGCGACTTTGTCAGCAATGGCGCTTACGAGTTCAGCTCCATCGAAATGAATTTTGAGCTCCTTGCTGTCGCCACCAAATTCCGCATAGGGTGGTTCACCCACAACTACAATGGCAAAAGAATAATCTTTTCCATCTAAGCTTAAAGATGGATTTGTTTGGTTTGTATACCACTTCTGTTTTGTCCCCTGCAACTTCTCTAATAGCATCCAAAACGGTAGTGCCTGCGATGAAGATATCGAGTCTTAGTAGTGTAGTGTGCATTTTTATCAATTCTCAGGGAATGTGACCTATTCCAAAATTTCCAAGAAAACATTCTCTCTTTCTAATGAATAACATAAAAAATTGCTAAATATGTAGAGGCAACTGGGCTGCTTCTCGGTGCTACGGTTTCACAAATATGTATGCATGTGGTGTGGACACAAACACATGCAGTTACATGCACATACGTACACGACACACCATTGACAGATAGAGAGGGACAGAGAGAACTGTGTGAAAGGAATTGAAAAATGTCTTGCTAGCAAATAAGGTCCCATATTCTGCAACCATACAGCTGGAAAATTCCAAGAAACAATGACAATATGATGACATGATACATTTGACAAAGAAACAATAGAGAATCTAATACTAGTCAAAGAAAAAACAGCATTAAGCAAAAAAACAAACCGTTGATTAACATAGCAAGGAAAGTTAATGCTAACTTAAGAAAAAAAGAGTTAATAGAAGCACACAGAGTGCCGTGAGAAACTACAGTTGTTACTGGACAGCTGAGCTGTATTTATGGTTGGTAGGGCAAGGGAGGGAGCAGGGAGGGGCGAGTGTAGGTTAATAGGGAAATTGCCATAAGAGAACTCACCGGTGGTTATTCTGCCACCCCTACCGTCCCAAGTCGCTGTCCAACCCCCACACTGAAACCCCAGATCATCAGCATGACTTCCAACCACAAGAATTTGTTTAGCATTCCGGTCCAGTGGAAGAAATGTTTTGTTTGGATCCTTCCCATTCTTTAAGAGAACTAAGGACTTGCGAACTGCTTCACGAGCTAAGTCCTTGTGTTCCTGACACCATAGTCATAATATTAGGACTAGTATTCAGATAAACATAAGGACTAGCGTAATTTTTAGGAAATTAAGAGTCATTTCAAAAATGACTTGGGAAAAGAATAAGGGGACATCTAGATAGAGAATGCACATGGAGGTTTCTTAAGTTAACCCTAGGTATTGTAGAAAATCAATTTTGTTTGACACCTGACTGCAAAATCTATAAATGTTGTCAATAAATTTTAACGAGCTCACCTCACATCTAACTGTACCCAACAATGATCTGTCGCTGAGTGGATGTTCAAAGAGGCCAGCAACAAATTTTACTCTCAGAATTCTTTCAACTGCATCATCAATTCTAGTCATTGGAATTTTTCCTGACTCCACCAAGTGCATAAAATCCTCTAAAAATAATTGATATCGGAAAGGCACCATCACCTAATGTGGCAGAGTAACATATTTAATTTTCGGATATGTATATGCTTGAAAATGTCAATGAAAAGAAGTGATCTTCACCATATCAATTCCTGCATTGATTGCTAACAGAACACTCTGCCGGTAATTAGAACCATGTGGACTATGTAGCCTGTCGAGGCCTTCAGAGTCAGAAATGATAAAACCCTGGAAAAAAAAAATTGAAGGAAGTTGTTAGTTACTGAAGTAAAACCACTGCAGAGATTCTGCACAAAAAATTGAACTATGAAAGTATGAGCATATCGTAGGGACCTTAAGCTGCCTAGTGTTTCAAAGGGTTGAAGTAGTCATAGATTGAAGTGATAGAAGTAGTTCCTGATATTATTTTTAGGCAACACCTACTTTAGATCTGCCCATGGACCTAGATCATATTACTACACTTGCATGATGATTCAACAACGGAAATTTTTGTTTTGGGATGATGGACCTAGATCAAAAAACAAGGCATGATTTGTTGAATCAATGAAACAACAGATTCTGGGTTATTTGCCTTTTCATAATAGGCTTACCTTGAAACCAAGCTTATCTTTCAAGACTTCTGTAAGAAGAAATCGACTACTGTGTAATTTAGTCCCATTCCAGCTAGTGTAGGATGCCATTATGGTACATACTCCATGAGATATACAGTCAAGGTAAGGGGCCATGTGAAGTTTCATTTATGCCGTTCCTGGTGCCACCATCTCCTACAAAATGCTTTGAACATGCAACAACATTTTCTCTGAAGTTTAATATTCTCATCAGTCAAGATCTTCAAGGAAAATATAGATCCAGATGAAAGGAGTTTGAAGAACTATTTGCAGATTTTGGGTAGAGCTTAAAAGGAGAAATTATTACAGATTTAAAAGAGAATTTTAAGCAATCCACCAGCACAGCAAAAGGCATTCTCTGATAAAGTAAGTTCCTACATAAAGACTAAAGAGATTTCCAAAAGTTTGTTGCCATAATATCGCTAGCTTGAATTTCATATTAAAAAAATCCAGATTGCTGATTATATATGTTTTAACCATTGCCAAATAAAAAAGAGTTAGAACTATGACAATATAACAATGTTCTTTAAAGATGCACAAGTTCATACAGATTCTACCTTCCAGCAACAAATGGGTAGCCGCTTGGGTGTCCTTCTGGAGGTTGTCCTTGCAAGCCAATGATTGTTGAGGTCATCATCCTAACAATCTCTGTGTCTTCACTGAAACTCTCATAGCATCTTCCCCATCTGGGATCTCTACACACCTGTTAGCGTTGATTTTCCATTTAGTGTTTCCAATTAGTGCTTATTTTGTAAGTTCAAGTTATTGTTTGAAAGAAAACGTGAGCAATTCAATTTTCATTAAATTGCATGAGTATAAACAGCTAATTCTGCACTAAAGCTTAAAAGGCATATTTTTAACAAAATAGTGCCACTTTCAAGCCATAATTTTTGTAAAATTAGAACTAAAAACATACATGTTAGATACAGTATATCTACTACTGAGCCCTAAATTGACAATGTTATAATTTATGAAACTAGATTAAAGACAGCTGAAAGCAATTGGGAAAAAGTAAGAATGCTAATACACAAACTTACAGCAACACATGGGGCAAAAGTATAGTGAATCCCACTTGCTCTAACTTCACGAGCTGTTGCAATACCAATCCTCCGAACCAAGTCAGCATCTCTAAAAGAGTAGAGTTATGCAATTAGCATCAAAGAAAACTTATCTAATGCAATGAAGAATTTCAATTAAAATCAACCTCGTAGCTCCGAGGCCTATGTTGTGAGGAAAGATTGTTGCGCCGTAGACGCTGTTATTACCATGAACAGCATCTATCCCATACAACAATGGAATTCCAAGCCTTGATTCCAATGCAGCCTTCTGGAAATTGTCCACTATGGCTGCCCAATGCGAGGTCTTTGCATTTTCAAACGGCCCACTTCCACCTACACTCATAATACTACCTACACCAATCCATCCATCAACACAATGCAATGCAATCAATATTTGCTAAAAGTGATCACTCCTGAATCATAGATTCTGACCACGAGAGATCAGACTGATTTGAAATGCAAAAATTCTCAATTCTTGACACAAAACAGTAACAGAAAGTATCATTCACTGATTGCATTAAGCTATCCTAGTATAGCCATATTAAAACAGCTAATATTACTTCACTCATCATATAATCGTACAGCTCAGCAAATATACAAAACAGAATTGGGAATTTTATT
This sequence comes from Pogostemon cablin, assembly GCA_023678885.1. Taxonomy (NCBI): domain Eukaryota; kingdom Viridiplantae; phylum Streptophyta; class Magnoliopsida; order Lamiales; family Lamiaceae; genus Pogostemon; species Pogostemon cablin. The sequence goes on from CM042985.1 coordinate 8,301,516, forward strand.
CCCCAATTGAAAAGAAAGTACTGATCAGCAGACAAAAGGAAGTGGCAGAACAGAATAATGACCTATGGAGAGGTCTCTAATGGCGGAAGGCGTGGCGACGCGGCGCTCAATCTGGGTCATTTGGCCGATTTTCTCCTTGAGAGTCATTCGGGAGAGGTCTTTGACTCTTGCTTCGATTGGAGCATTTGGGTCTTTGTAGATGCAGCTCATGGTTTTCAGTTCTTCGATTAATTCCGATCCGATTCGGGAGTTTATCGTTCGGAATTCAATGTAGCATAAAAATCAAGTAACTGAAATGGAAGTTTAAGATTATAGATGGCGATGATATCAAGATTGACTTGATCACTTCAAGGTTGACTTAATGTGACACATGGCAAACCCCCCACCTAAAATGCACACCTTGCCTTTCTTATTAGCATCTAAAATCGAATTTTTATGTACTTTTTCAAAAATTACCAACCCCCATAATAGGGTAGGTCATGAGATCTTCTCACGGATCTCATTTCGTGAGATGGACAATCCATCACTTAATTAATATTTCCTCTGTCTCGTTCATATTGTACTGTAGCTTTTGTGTGAGTTTTATGCAGTCAAAAGTGCAGTTTGATCGGGGCGGAGGGAGTATAGTATAAGAAATTAAAATAAAATAAACAAACGGGGCTTACCGGTAGGGATGACAGTTTCGCGGGTTTTCCCGGGTACCCGACCCGATCAAACCCTAATGGGACGGGTTCGGGTACCTATAATCGGGTTTGGAACGGGTTTGGGAAAAAATAAAAATTCCTATTAGGGTTCGAGTAGGGTTCGGGTAGACCCCCTCGGGTACCCGCTACCCGAACCCGTATTAAGAAGCTGATAAGGGTAGCGGCTACCCGCATATATCCGTCCCGTTTACTTGTATGTATGTATTTTTTAGAGGATTTGAACACTCAACCTCATTAAAAAAAATATACATTCATCGTTTAGACACAAGTATCTTGTTATATGTTTCAATATTTAAATAAATTTACAAATCATTAATCTAACCTATCATTTTATTTTATTTGTATGTTATTTAAAGTTTGAATTGAAGATCTTTAAACTTATGTGGTGATCTTATGTCATGTTTTAATTATTATTGTTTAATGTTGTAGACACATTTATTTAAATGTTTGAAATTTGAAATTTATATTTTAAGTTTTATAAAAAAGTTTGACGGGTTCGGTACCCGCGGATAGAAAAAATCGGGTTCGAAACGGATACGGATATTTCAATAATATTTTAAACGGATAATGGGACAGATACGGGTAGTGGTATTCTTAACGGATACGGGTTCGGGTACCTAAAAAAATGCGGGTACCCTACCCGCTGCCATCCGTACTTACCGGTCACCAGCTGTGCACGCTGAAAAGGCATATTCATTCAATTTGGTTGAGTGAAAAACCATGAAATCTGTTTCAATTCCTTTTCTTATGCAATTAAAAATTAACGATTTTAAATGATTAAATTAAACTACAACTAATACTTAAAGAAATATATAATGTAATCATTATAAAATAAAAAGTGATAATTTAAAATTAAAAAAATAACACACTTATTATTGAATTATTTCAGGAAAATTTCACAAATTAGAAAATGATAATATTTTTAATAAAAATATAATATTTGAATAAAGAAAAGTGATATTCAACTTATCAAATTATTTCATAAATAATTTGTAAGAAAGACAAAAAGTGATAACATTTTAAATTAAAAGTTGTATTTTATTTTATTAAGAAAAAGTGATACATATCCAATTATATTATTATTTAATGAAAAATTCATAGGACGAATAAAAAGTAATAACATATTTAATAAAATGTGATAATATTTTCAATTAAAAGTAATATTTAATTAAGAAAAAGTGATACACATCCTATTAAATTCTTTTAACAAAATATTTATAGAACAGATAAAAAGTTATAACATTTTCAATCAAAAGTGATATTTGATTAAGCAAAAGTGATACACATCAAATTATATTATTTTATGAAAAAATTATAGGACGGATAAAAAGTGATAACATTTTCAACCAAAAGTGATACTCCATTTGATTAGGAAAAAGTGATACACATCCAATTATATAATTTAATGAAAATTTTATAGGACGGATAAAAGATCATTATATTTTAGTATAAAGTGATATATCTAATAAAAGAAAATTGATAAATATTCAATTAAATTATTTAATGAATATATTATATCATACAAATAAAAACTAATAACTTTTTCAATGAAAATTGATACCAAAAAAAGTAAAAGTCATAATTATTTAAATAAATTATTTTATTAACTATTAATATATTAAATAAAAAGTAAGTTATCATCCAACCTTTTTGTTAATTATATACTTATTTTGGATGGACCTACACTCCAAAATATTTTAAGTTTAAATGAAGTAGTGGGAAGTTTTTTATTTAAAAAATAATTATTTTATTATTTTATTTAATGATAAAAATTAAATAAAAAATAATTTAATGGTTAAAATTGAGTTCAATACAATTTACATTAATTATGTTTCTAAAAAAAATTCTTTTATTTAATTACGGATGATAATATAAATGAAATAAACTATACTAGAAAAAGACTTGCGTGACAACGTCTCACATAAGGGTTTACGTTCTCACATAAAGGTTTATGTGAGACGGACAGAAAGTGATAATTTTTGCAAAGAAAAGTGATAATAAATCAATGAAAAGTGATAATGTTATTTCATGAACAAATAAAAAGTGATAACATGTTATAGCGAAAGTGATTTTATAGCGAGAGTGATAAGTGTGACAAAATTTTTAAATAAAATAAAAATTAAAACGATAAAATGAAAACTGGATTAATTTAGTTGAGGTGGGTGTAGAGTTTTAGAGGGTAGTGAAGGTAGTCAGTTGAATTAGGATCCGCGACATTTGAAATGAATTATATTTGACCCGTCTCACGTAACAATATTGGTCTCGTGCAAGTCTTTATCCTAATAATAATAAAAGTAAAAATTATGGGTAATTTATTTATGATAATCAATAAATTAATAGAAAATCTGAACTATATGAATTTTTTTTAATTAATTAATGAATTTGGGTGAGTGATACAATTCTATGTTCGTGCAATGAAGGCGGAGGAACAAGGGAAGAGTATGAAAGATGGCCCCCCAAAACAGGATGATATATAAATTTCAACCAATCAATGATTACTATATTTTGGCCACATTTCTCTCTCCTCTTTTATCCAACACTCTCTCTCTCCCCCACTTTTGCCATTCCACCATTTCTTGATTGATCAAACCGATTCAAGAAACATGGCTGTCACTGCTCATGATCTCCAGCTCTGTCTATGGAAGATGCTCAAATTCTCATCCAAAACATGTGTCACTCTCTCTCTAACCCACCCCTACCTCTCCCTCTCTCTCCTCTTCTTGCTCCTCCTCTACATATGCTTCCCTCTTGCCTTCTGGATTTTGGCTTATTCCCTCCCTCTTGTTGTCTGCACGTGTGTTGTCCTAAGCATCTCCTTCAATGGTGTCAGAGAAAAGAAAATTGAGACTAGGAAATCGATTAGTAGTGAGAAAAGCACTAAGGTGGTGGGGGTGGTGGAGCCACCATGTAAGGTGGATGAGGAGAGTAGGAATAAGGCCTACGCCCGCGTTCATTCCGTGAGGCGGAGAAGAGCGAAGGAGATCGCGAGGGGAGACGAGGGGGAGGACGAAAAGGCGGTCGCATTGTCAGAGGTGGTGATGATCAAGTGTGATGATGATGCTAATGATGATGATCATGTGGTTGAGAAGAGTGCATTGGTAGAAGAGGCTAGTCCTAAGGAAATCCGTGAAGTTGAAGTGCGTTCGTCTCCGACCGGGGCGAAGGAGAGCCCCTTAGACGGGTTGAGAAAGGGAGACGAGACGGTGGAAGAGATGAGGAAGGGGGAGGAAGATGAGCTGAAGAACAAGATGGATGTAGGGATTGCGGATGCAGAGAGGAATAAGAGGTTGGAGAGTTTGATTGCAAGGCGAAGATCCCGGAAGATGTTGAGCCTTCAAGTTCGAAGATCATTGATGAATGTGGATCGAAACGAGCATTCTTCAGGCCAAATGACATCGTTGGTCATACCTAAGATTAGTGCATCTTTTAGTCCTAATAAGATGGGTGGTCCTTTCTCCCCCGGCCCTGGCTCTGCTCCTTCGGTGTTGATTCCGATGAGAAATCCGTTTGACCTCCCGTACGATCCACAGGAGGAGAAACCTGATCTAACAGGGGATAGTTTTCATCAGGAGTTTACATCAAATAGTAATTATAGGGATCTGATGTTTTCTAGGCATGAGAGTTTCAGTTTAGGATCTAAACTCCCTGGGGAGTTTTATCGTAATCGAGACGGAGCTTATTCGCTCCGTGATTTTGGATTCAGGCGTGGTTTGTCCTCTAGTTATCGCTTCTCTAAGCCCGGAGACGATTCGGGTATGCATTTGTTTTGTTTGTCCCAGACGAGCTGAACAGGATCGTACAGCTCATCTGGCTCTAATAACTAACTTACCTAACCATTTTCGAATGTTGAAATTTACATTTCCCTCCATTTTTTTTAACAGAGAGGAAATTTGCTCCAATAATGGAGCAAAAATCATATGAAGCATTTGAATCAAAATCGGATGTGAACAGCCCTGATGATGATGATGATCAGATCAAAGAAATCATCCAAGTCGACGAAACGGACATAGACGACGAAACGAGGCTCGTTCCACAATCCGATTTCAATTCGAGTTCAAGCCCACAATCCTCATCAGAAGAAGATCAACCAATGTTCAAGATAGACAGAGAAGCAGTACTGAAATCTCTGTCATCCATGAGAAGGAATGCACTGCTTGAAATTGAAAACAACCAAGGATTAGGTGACAATCTTAGTTATGCCAACTCTGCTTTAGAGAATGCCAGCAGGCTGAAGCAACAATACTATGCTGACAAGCCCACGAGACGCCATGCTACCTCCTACTCCATCGCTTCGGACATGCAAGTGGAGGTCTCTGAAGTCAGCTCTCCTCCACTAACAATAGACGAGAGCATGTCCTTTCCGAACGAGGACGTTTCAACATACTACGGTGACATGGAGAGGAATGGTGTCTCTTGGGACGGTGAGGACATGTGGGCTTCCTCGTCTCTTGTATCTGAAGCTGAAGATGACGATCCAAGATGGATACAAGTAAACGAGACCAACGGAAGAGGCATGACAGAAGATGAGGGGGTAGTTTCAAGAATCAAGAAACCTGATGATCAAGATGATTCTGTATCAAACACCATGGGTAATGATCATCATCATGATCAACAAAAGACATTAATCGAAGAACATCGTTCGGATGGTGATGGGATCATGCAAGTAGAATCAAATCCTGAAGAAATTGAGAAATATCAACAAGTTGTGAATATGGAACAACAAGCAAGTATCAGCCAAGCTGATGTGGAATCTAATGATCAACAAGTAGAATCATTGATGCCAATTCAGAGCTCTACTACATCACCAAAATCTGTACTTCTACCAACACTATCTTCCTCAAATTTTGATCCTGATATCAATGAAGATCAGGTCCATCAAACCGGCCCTAACGTGTTGCACGATTCGACAGTTCAGTCGAGGGATCTCAGGAGGCCCGATGGAGCTTCACAGGTTCGTTAAATTCCCGCCCATGCAACATACAACTCATTCTTTCTAATGTCTAAATATCTTTCTGAAAACTACACCACCAGGAACTATCAGTACCTACAAATGCATTACCCGAATCAGTCAACGACGAAATGAGCTCAAGATCATTCAGCCACATCAATGAAGCTTCTAGTAATGATCATGAAGCTACGTTTAACCAAAATATACATCATACAGCAGAGGTACTAAGGCCCCTTTAACTTCATCGTATTATATAAATCTACATATATATGTGTGTATCTCATTATTTCAATGCTCAATCAACAGGTTGATGACGATAACTCTGCTTTACATCAAGAAACTGGGACAACATCAAATTTTCTTGATGAAACAAAACAAATTCAAGACTTGGATGCATGTAGCACTTCTGTAGCCACCTCAGAACAAGTGGATGTCGACGACAACTCCGTACCACGTTGAAGCAAAATGAACAGTCTGAAAATTCACAAGGATCAATTTTGACAGAAAACAATAATAGCATTGACAATGAAACCAAGTAGCAGATCAAAATGAGACATCATATGATCTGTGTTGATAGTTAGATGCTTCATGAATGGTGTAGGTGTAATATATAACTAGAAAGGGTAGTGAATTCAGATTTTTAGCATAGATTGAACATAATGAATAGGAGATAGATATATGAACTTGTCAAGATCATTAGATATATATGTGCATATATTTATGCAATTTTAGAGGATGATTGTAATTTAAAACCAGTTTAGTGATTATTTTTAGTAATCTCAGTGGACTGTGTAGCAATTTCTCCAATTCTTAGGGGGTATTTTGGTACTTAAAACAAATTTCCGGGGGGGGGGGGGTTCTCAGCTCTAATTTACCATAAACATCAGCTATTACCCCCTCTCCCCTCTGTCCAATTATTTTGTTTTTTTAATAAGAGTTTAATGGTATATTTATTAAATTTTAGATTGAATAGATAAATTTTGTTTGAATAGAGCAACATAAACAGAATAGAACTATTCAATTCGTCTTCAATTTGCCTATTCTTCGCAAATTTATCAATGAAGATTATGTAGGACATTTTGGTGATGTTCGGTTTCAGATTTAAAATTCAGGTTTTGGTTTTCAAAATTCACATCCAAATTTTAAAAACCTCCCTTATATATACCTATTACATTCTCTCTCCTCAATTAATATACTTTCTCTCTTCATCTCTCCTCTCTCATTTAACTTTTTAAATAAATTAATTTATTAATTTAATATAAAGTTAAAACCTACCCTTCTCAAAACTCAAAACAAACATATACTAACACTATTCATGATTTTCAAATCTCACGTAAACTTAAACCAAACATTACCTTTAGGATTGGAAGATAAAAGTGAATACTTTTTATGTGATTTTAGTTGGCAGAAAAGATGTACTTTTTAAATTTGGCAATTTTAATTATGTCCCATAAATGTATATGGCAACAAAGCTTGTATAACACATTCTCTCGTGAAATATTTCAACTTTGTTTAAATAGTTATTAGTATTCTTTATCAGAGTTATAATCAATTTTTATTTATTATTATTTATACAAAATTTTCAAGAGTTAGTCTCTTGTGAGACGGGTTATTGGTGAGACGGATGTGAGACGGGTCAACCCGTCACTAAAGTATGCTTATTTGTGGTTAAAGTATGCATATTTGTGGTTAAAGTATGTCGATAATAAATCAAATTATAACACACTAACATCATACTTTAATACATAATCCAACATACTTTAAAAAACATACATTAACAACTATTTAACATACTTTATTTAAATAATCGACATACTTTAACACGTCTCACACACCGTCTCATGAAGGTAGCGTCTCACAAAAGACTTTGTCAATTTTCAAATGATTCATTTTACCATATCATTTTTTCATTAATTTTAACATCACTTTTTCTTATAAATATATTCACTTCTTATTTATATTATAGAAAGATAGTCTCACTCAACTGTGTTCACCATTTTAAGTGTACACGTGTGGTGTATGATCATTTTACGCTTTTATAATTAATTATCATTTTTATTAAAGATTTTGTGATTTTTCTTTTAAAATATTATTATCACATTTTATTTAATAAAATTGTTTATAAAATTATTTACTACATCATTATCACTTTTCATCAATTAAATTAAATTTTATTTTTTTTATCCTTTATTCTGTAAGACTTACAATTGTTGTGAACCTGAAGTTCCCACATCGCTTGCACACGGGATTGTGTGCCTACTTATAAGCAAGGCTTAAAGCCTTTACTTGTGGACGCGTTTTAAACCCGTGAGCTCCTGAAGTATCAAAGCGGACAATATCCACAGGCTGTTTATAACACGTTATCAACACGATGCTCGCGATGGGAGGGTGTGTTGTGAACCTGAAGTTCCCACATCGCTTGCACACTTCGCGAGTGTGTGTGTTGTGAACCTGAAGTTCCCAACCTGTGTTATCAGCACGATGCTCGTGATGGGAGGGTGTGTTGTGAACCTTTGCACACTTCGCGAGTGTGTGTGTTGTGAACCTGAAATTCCCAACCTGTGTTATCAGCACGATGGGAGGGTGTGTTGTGAACCTTTGCACACTTCGCGAGTGTGTGTGTTGTGAACCTGAAATTCCCAACCTGTGTTATCAGCACGATGCTCGCGATGGGAGGGTGTGTTGTGAACCTGAAGTTCCCACATCGCTCTTGTGAACCTGAAGTTCCCACATCGCTTGCACACTTCGCTAGTGTATGTGTTGTGAACCTGAAGTTCCCAACCTGTGTTATCAGCACGACCTGAAGTTCCCACATCGCTTGCACACGTCGCTAGTGTATGTGTTGTGAACCTGAAGTTCCCAACCTGTGTTATCAGCACGACCTGAAGTTCCCACATCGCTTGCACACTTCGCGAGTGTGTGTGTTGTGAACCTGAAGTTCCCACATCACTTGCACACTTCGCGAGTGTGTGTGTTGTGAACCTGAAGTTCCCAACCTGTGTTGTGAACTTGAAGTTTCCACATCGCTTGCACACATCGCGAGTGTGTGTGTTGTGGGATTGTGTGCCTATAGCAAGACGGCTTGAAGCCTTCAACCTGTGTTGTGAACCTGAAGTTCCCACATTGCTTGCACACATCGCGAGTGTGTGTGTTGTGGGATTGTGTGCCTATAGCAAGGCGGCTTGAAGCCTGTACTTATGGACGCGTTGAAGTTCCCACATCGCTTGCACACGGGATTGTGTACCTACTTAAATTCCCACATTGCTTGCACACATCGCGAGTGTGTGTGTTGTGGGATTGTGTGCCTATAGCAAGGCTGCTTGAAGCCTGTACTTGTGGACGCGTTGAAGTTCTCACATCGCTTGCACACGGGATTGTGTACCTACTTATAAGCAAGGCGGCTTGAAGCCTTCAACCTGTGTTGTGAACCTAAAGTTCCCACATCGCTTGCACACATCGCGAGTGTGTGTTGTGGGATTGTGTGCCTATAGCAAGGCGGCTTGAAGCCTTTACTTGTGGACGCGTTGAAGTTCCCACATCGCTTGCACACGGGATTGTGTACCTACTTATAAGCAAGGTGGCTTGACATCGCGAGTGTGTTGGGAACTTTCGCTTGCACACATCGCGAGTGTGTGTGTTGTGGGATTGTGTGCCTATAGCAAGGCGGCTTGAAGCCTTTACTTGTGGACGCGTTGAAGTTCTCACATTGCTTGCACACGGGATTGTGTACCTACTTATAAGCAAGGCGGCTTGACATCGCTTGCACACATCGCGAGTGTGTTGGGAACTTCAACCTGTGTTGGGAACTTTCGCTTGCACACATCGCGAGTGTGTGTGTTGTGGGATTGTGTGCCTATAGCAAGGCGGCTTGAAGCCTTTACTTGTGGACGCATTGAAGTTCCCACATCGCTTGCACACGGGATTGTGTACCTACTTATAAGTAAGGCGGCTTGACATCGCTTGCACACATCGCGAGTGTGATGGGAACTTCAACCTGTGTTGTGAACATGAAGTTCCCACATCGCTTGCACACATCGCGAGTGTGTGTGTTGTGGGATTGTGTGACTATAGTAAGGCGGCTTGAAGCCTTCAACTTGTGTTGTGAACCTGAAGTTCCCACATCGCTTGCACACATCGCGAGTGTGTGTGTTGTGGGATTGTGTGCTTATAGCAAGGCGGCTTGAAGCCTTTACATGTGGACACGTTGAAGTTCCCACATCGCTTGCACACGGGATTGTGTACCTACTTACGCGAGTGTGTGTGTTGTGGGATTGTATGCTTATAGCAAGGCTTAAAGCCTTTACTTGTGGACGCGTTGAAGTTCCCACATCACTTGCACACGGGATTGTGGACGCGTTTTAAACCCGTTGGGAACTTAAACATCGCTTGCATACGGGATTGCCGTGTGCCTACTTATAAGCAACGCTTGCATACGGGATTATGTTGGGAACTTCAACATCGCTTGCATACGGGATTGCCGTGTGCCTACTTATAAGCAACGCTTGCATACGGGATTGTGTGCCTACTTATAAGCAAGGCGGCTTGAAGCCTTACTTGTGGACGAGTTTTAAACCCGTGAGGTCCTGAAGTACCAAAGCGGAATTTGTAAATTAAACTCAACAATTACTGAATTCCATACCTAATTAGCAAGAAGCAACGTAATAGTAAATCCGACAAACCTAATTGAACCCTGATTTCGTTGACTATATATGGACCATTCTGACCCTTGTTTTTATTCAACATCAAAATTAAAGCTCTTTAATGCAACAGGGAGCTATTCATAATTTTGAGAAAATACGAGGGCTATTTAGCAAAATTACCTCAAAACGTTACTGTCTCCTTCCGAAACACTTCAGCTCTTTATTCATTTCTTAATTTATTTATCTCATTATACTCTACCCACCAACAATATTAATAAAAGTTTCAAAATATGAAATATTTTAATAAATGATATCACTCCCAAATAACTTACATAATTTACTTTATTCTTTAGGTATATGTTAACTTAAAAATTGTGGGTATTTTTGGATGTATCATAAAGGTTATAAATTAAATTTAGAGTTCTATTTTTTTAAAATATTTTTAAATTTAAATATAACGGTTATAATTAATTTTCTTTAAATTTAGAGTCAATGCAACGATGTACTTAAACAATCTAACGGATTAGATTGATTTTTAATTCAATTCATATTATTAAAAAAAATAAAATATTTATTTTTTTATATAAAAAAAAATCTACCCCACTACTCATTTTAAACTATAAAATTTGAGGTGCACCGGTTCACCATATACACCCCATAATCACCCTTTGAACTAGAGAAACATGTAAGTTAAATAAAATTAATTAAGAAAATATTTTTTTCTTAAACTCCGTATATATTGAAAAGACAAAAAACTATATTGTACGGAGAGTAATATACTCCCTCATTCTATGTATCCATCTATTTTTCACATTTAAATTAAAAATATTATTATTTTATATAAAATTACTAACTATATTAGCAGTTAATTGTGGTGCTTATATATAATTTTTTTTTGTAAAAAAGTTATTTATCTGTTTTTTACATATATGAATTAAAAATATTATTAATTTATGTAAAGTGGTTAAGTACTTATATATAATTTTTTTTCTAAAAGAAATAATTAAATATCTAAAGAATAAACGATTAAAATGAAAAAAAATTACATGCAACGTACGAGTATATTGAAGAGATTTTACACCCCTAGAGTGGACATAGCCAGAAAGAAATAGGGAACCAAATTTTTAGTAGTCACTGTTGACTAAGTACAATTTTAAATAGTCATCTTTCTTAAAAGTAATTTTTAGTAGCCACTATTTAGAGGACTCCCCAAATTACCCCCATAACTGTCAGATAAAGGGCGACAATAATGGGGACATGATTATGTCAATGTTGGCTGTATTAAATAGGGTGGATGGGACCACATTTAAAATTATAGTAAATTTTTTTTTCAGAAAAAATTAAAAAAAATTAAAAATTATTTCTTCTATTCGACCTACAATTTGTTCTATTCGGCCTACACAATTTGTTATATTCGGCCTAGGGGTGGGCAGTATGGCATACCGAAGATTTTTTGTCATACCATATACCGTACCGAAATTTTCGGTATTTAAAAAATCATACTGTTACCTTACCTAAACTTTCGGTATACCTTAGTTCGGTATACCAATATTTCGGTATAAGAAAATAGTATACCTTCTGATTACCAATATTTCGGTATGTCATACCATACCTAAAATATCGGTATATATCATCCTATTACATAGTTTGCTATACCGTTATACATCTAAAATTCAATAAATATTATAAAAACCATGTACTAGAAAAGTGAAAGATAGCTATAAAACATACTCTAATAAATAACAAATTCAAAAATATAAGACAATCTACAAACGACCAAATTAAATAAGAGTAAGTCTCATGAAAACCGGGTTTACAGGTAAGCCTTATTTTTTAATATTACTCTTTAATATATAAAAAATAACTCTTTGAAAAGTAATAATTTTTACACAATAGAGTAATAATTCGTATCTTTAAAAAGTAAATTTTCATGTACTTAAAGTAATCGATACATCGGGATTTACAAGAATTTGAAGAGTAATTTTTTAATTTAAAAAGTAACAATTCATGTGCTAAAGAGTAATTTTTTATGTACTAAACAGTAACCGAGTTTACATAATTAATATATCTAAACCCGTTTTACAAAGTGTTTGTCATTAAATATATGGAACTTATATTAAAATCAACACTTTTAAATTTTCATATACATAGAATTACTTAATTAAAAAATAAGTACTAATATCATGTAAGTTAATGATCTTTATCAATAATTTATAATTATGAAGAAATATACAGTAGTATTTTATATTTAATCTTAAATAAAATAGTGTGTATATATAATTTAATTAAAAATTATAATACATAAATAATAATTATAATTGTATGTATCATCTAATATGGTAATATCGTATCATATAACTAAAAAAATTGAATATTTTACGGTATTTCGGCATATACCAAAATACCGCGGTATTGATTATTTATATATCTTTATCGTACCAAAATTTTCAATACGGTATCATACCTTACAAAAATTTCGGCATACCTAAAATTTCGGTAAAATCGATATTTTTCGTTATGATAAGGGCGGTATACCAAAATTTCGGTATTTTTCCCCAGCCCTAAATTTCGGCCCACACTTTTTTTCAAAAAAAATTAAAAAAAATTAAAAAAATATTTCTTCTATTCGGCCTACAATTTGTTCTATTCGGCCCACACTTTTTTTTCAAAAATTTTTTTTTTTTTAAAATTAAAAAATATTTCTTCTATTCGGCCTACAATTTGTTATATTCGGCCTACACAATTTGTTCTATTCGGCCCACACTTTTTTTTCAAAAAAAAAATTAAAAAAAATTAAATAAATAAAAAAAATATTTCTTCTATTCGGCCTACAATTTATTCTATTCGGCCTACACAATTTGTTCTATTCGGCCCACACTTTTTTTTTCAAAAAAAAAATTAAAAAAATTAAAAAAATATTTCTTCTATTCGGCCTACAATTTGTTCTATTCGGCCTACACAATTTGTTCTATTCGGCCCACACTTTTTTTTCAAAAAAAAAATTTTTTTTTTAAATAAAAAAAAATTTTCTTCTATTCGGCCTACAATTTGTTCTATTCGGCCTACACAAATTTGTTCTATTCGGCCCACACTTTTTTTTTCAAAAAAAAAATTTTAAAAAACGAAAAAAATATTTCCTGAAAAAATTTTAAAAAAATTATACGAATAAAATTAATTAATATTTTTTTATTTTAATAAAAAATATATTCACGAGGCATATAAAGGTAACAAATTAATGCATTCAATAGACTGTAAAATAAATTACTGTACTTTTGTACTTTTTGGTCAAAAAGTGACCTCAGACATGTGAAAAGTGGATCCCCTCAAGGGCATTTTGGCTCATTACTTTAAAAGTGGCTAGAAAAAATTGTGTATAACATATGTGGCCGCTAAAAATTACACTTAAGGGATAGTGGTCACTTTTTGCCATTACCACGTCCGGAAGAAACAGTCGGATAAAACGAAAACTAAAGTCGTGCAATAAAATTTTAACGGTCAAGAACCACCGTCATCGGCAAATCCAACGGTCCTTATCGCCGTACTTCACCCCTTCTCTCTCCCACACATCTCAGGGGGATTGAAAAAAATCTCCGCCTCTCGGCCCTCTCTCTCTCTGTAAATGTATATATATTTCTCAATTCTCTGATTATAATTTCTCAATTATTATTTTTTCCTCCCAAAATGGCCGCCACGATAGATACAACTGTAATCTACAGACGAATTTCAACGTTTAGATACAACAATTTCTACTATTTACACAATCACAGCGGAGTCCGCAGTCGATATAGAGTTCTACATGGAAAACCCAGTCGTTTGATCCATGATACGGCGTCGTTTTGGTTGCAGCCTAGGGTTTCTAAGCTTCAAGGATACTTTCTGCGTAATAATCTGAACTGGGAATTCACGAAAATCTACGCGAACAGTCCTCGGGAACACGACACTGACTCGGCTGAGAAGCCCGAAACGAGCGGGCCCGAGAGCCCGAAGAAATCGGGTTCGGATCGGAGGGAGAAGCAGGGGAAGAAGAACTGGTGGAATAATAATGGGAATAGATGGAGGTGGCAGCCGATAATTCAAGCTCAAGAGATGGGTGTTTTGCTAATTCAATTAGGGATTGTGATGTTTGTAATGAGATTGCTTAGGCCTGGAATTCCGCTACCAGGCTCCGAGCCGAGGACCCCCACGGCCTTTGTTAGTGTTCCATACAGCGAATTTTTGAGCAAGATCAATAGTAATCAAGTGCAGAAGGTGGAGGTTGATGGGGTTCATATCATGTTTAAGTTGAAGAGAGAAGGTGGGGTTGTGGAGAGCTTTTTTGGCGAAGCAGCAACTAGTAAGCTTCAAGACTCAGATTCTTTATTGAAGACTGTTGCTCCCACAAAAAGAGTGGTCTACACAACGACGAGGCCTATTGACATCAAGACACCATACGAGAAGATGTTAGAGAATGATGTTGAGTTTGGTTCTCCGGATAAGAGGTCCGGAGGATTCTTAAATTCTGCACTGGTAAGTTGTCTTTAAATTTGTTTGAAGTTAATACTCCATTTCTCCAATCTTGTTTGCTAACTAAGTCTGGGGTGGCTTATTCCTTAGAATTTTTTAATACATAAGAACTCTAAATTTGCATTTTTCTTTCACATAAGCTTTAGAGTTTTATGTTCATGTGGAACTGTTTGAAGATGGTGATGGATTGCTCTAGTGTGTGGTTTTAAATAAGAAATTTTGACTGTTTAGATTACTTAAGAAATCTTGATAGCAGCTTGAACGTGTGGTTGATGGCCAAATACAGACCAACTGTCTAAGATGGCTTCAAATTATTGAGCTGATGGCTTGCTTTGTACATTGTAATTTATCATCACAAGACATAGCTCAAAGAGAGAAGTATGCAGCTCAATTTGTGTGGAGATGAGGATTTATATAGGGACCAGTAATTACCTGCTAGATCTTTTTAGCTCGAAGACTTGAGCAGTAAACATTTTTCTACCAAGCACTGACAGATTATTTAGACCGTTTTAGCTCACTGCTATATGTTCTATTTGTTCAACAAATGTGACCAACTGGCAATACAAGGGAATTCCTTTATTTGCCGAGTTCAGTTAAAAAGAGATTTTAATCATGTTACAATTAATTACTCACAATCAGTGAACTTGGCAGTTCATTTTGTAAACCTTATAAAGCTCAGTGGAGAACCATTAAATTCAGAACTAATAGAGGAATTATTTGATTCAACCCCACACAGATAGTAGAATAAAATGCTTAGATGATTGGTAGAAAATATCAAATATCTCAGCAAATTACAGAAACTTTCAATGTTAATAAAAGCATAAAGAGAAAATAGAATCTTTATGTCTCTGGAGAGGAGAAATAAGACAAAAGAAAGGAGAAAGAGAAAGAACAGTTGAGAAGATGAAGTCTTGAAGGGAAATTGAAAAAGAAAAGAGAGAACAGGTTGAACAAGATGAGAAGTAGTACCTTGAGAAGATGAGCTGATAGTACGCAGTTTCATGTGAAATGAAAAATGTTTGTCTTGGAGTAGTTGTATGCTGGGCTGATGGAGAATGCTGATGGCTTCTGACCTGTGTCAGCTGCCCCTGCTTCATTGTGGTTATGTGTATCTTTTTTTTCTTTTTTTTTTGATTGGAAAAAATTTTAATTTTTATGGTTCTGTGTATCTTATGGCATGTTTGTTTGTGTATCCTATGCAATCTGACTCCATTCTTTTCTCTGTTCTACAGATAGCCTTATTCTATGTTGCTGTGCTGGCAGGCCTTCTTCATCGGTTCCCCGTAAGCTTTTCTCAGGTACAAACCCGTATACTTGCTTACATACATCCCTTAGTGAAGTACCATGTTTACACTTACAATGCACCTGCAAATGTTCAGCATACACCAGGTCAGCTTAGAAATCGTAAGTCGGGGAGTACTGGTGGAGTCAAAATTTCAGAACAAGGGGAATCTATTACATTTGCTGATGTCGCTGGTGTTGATGAGGCCAAGGAGGAGCTGGAAGAGATTGTGGTATGTTATAGCTTTCACATAAAATTGGATCTATTTACTCATTTAGTAAGTTTGGTATTACATTCACTGTGTAATATTTATTTATTATTTTACTAGTAACATGTTTGATGCTTTTATGTTCTTTATTGCCCAGGAATTTCTTAGGAATCCAGACAGGTATATAAGGCTTGGTGCGCGTCCTCCTAGAGGTGTTCTGCTGGTGAGTTTACAAATGCCAAAAACACATCTACAAAACATACTAGTAAACTGTAATTGGCTTGAGGTCATGTTTAATGGAGATTTTTGTTGATTTATAATTCTATATTTCAATAAAGACATTTATGGTTTTTAAGGATCATTTCATTAGGTACTGGCCTTTACAACCTTTGGAATAGAAGATATATTTGGCAAATAGGTTTTGCTGTATGCACTTCATATGACTTGTATTAATAAATTGATGTGTGAAATCCTTATACTTAGATTAATTTCACTTAATTCATCTGCAAACTTTGATTAAATTACTTCTCCCCATTTATTTTTAATCATACCTCATAGAATTTCAATAACTGTGTATGTTACAGGTAGGTCTCCCTGGAACAGGTAAAACGCTCTTAGCAAAGGCGGTTGCTGGCGAAGCTGATGTTCCTTTCATAAGTTGTTCTGCAAGCGAGTTTGTAGAGCTGTATGTTGGTATGGGGGCATCTCGTGTTAGAGATCTTTTTGCACGGGCAAAGAAGGAGGCACCGTCCATTATATTCATAGATGAGGTTTCTCTTCATGCTCCCTAGTTGTCCTTTTCTCTCAAGTTTTCTAATGCATTTTGGTAGACAATCATCTACAATTTTTCTCAATAACATGTTTCAATTTGTAGATAGATGCTGTAGCCAAGAGCCGTGATGGTAAATTCCGTATTGTGAGTAATGATGAGCGGGAACAAACCTTAAATCAGCTTCTCACTGTATGATATTGTAACCTAGTCTATTTTGTCATATGCATTTCTTTATTATGCTCATGTAAGATATGCTTACTAGAAAAATGCTGCAGGAAATGGATGGTTTTGATAGTAACTCAGCAGTGATTGTTCTTGGAGCAACTAACAGAGCAGATGTTTTAGATCCTGCCCTCCGCCGACCGGGCAGATTTGATCGAGTGGTTATGGTAACTAGACTCTTCCTTTTTAAGGACGGTGCATGTTTTCTTTTAACAGATTCTTCATTAAACACATACGTTGGTTTTAGGTTGAATCACCTGATCGGATGGGAAGAGAAGCTATTTTAGAAGTACATGTTTCCAAGAAAGAACTTCCCCTTGGAAAGGATGTTGATCTGGGTGCGATTGCTTCGATGACCACGGGTTTTACTGGGTAATTGCTTATCCTTGAAATTCCTTATGCTTGTGTTTGTCCATAAGAGACATTCTTAAAGTGTTTGTTTTCCCTCTTTTGGGTTATGTGCAGGGCAGATCTGGCGAACTTGGTAAATGAAGCTGCCTTATTGGCGGGAAGGAACAATAAATCTGTGGTGGAGAAAATTGATTTCATTCATGCAGTTGAGCGGTCAATTGCGGTAAAAGCTCCAGTTCTTCTTTCTCTTATATATATATATATATATATATATATATATATATATATATGCTGACCCATGACAAATTTTGGGATTCAAGGTTTTGACTAGATCATGGCTATGTGGTGATCACTGATCACTGAAATTTTATGTGGTGCAAGTTAGGTTGACGTCAGATTAAACAATTCATTTAGTGAAGAATAGTACAATATTTTATATTTATTATAGAATAATGTTTTATGGTGAATAGTATAAATATGTAGGGGTGAAAGTTAGCTTGACATCAGATTGTATTGTATTATTTTTCTAGGATAAAATTGAGATCAATCCATCCAAACTTTAGGTTTGTCCCATATTAAATTGAGATCAGTCGCATGAAGAAAAATAATACTCCATTAATAATGATGATGCATTTAACAAAAAAGCAAATCCCTAGGGCCATATTAAATGAACAAAATCCAAATCTGAACTATTCCTTCATTCTTGTTTGTTTCTTTTAACTGATTGGTTATCCATCATGCCAAAAAGGGTTTTTACTGTATGGAAGTAGTATTCACAGGCAGCCTACATTTCTTGCTGTTGTTTAGGTTTTTTTTTATTATTATTTTTTTATGAATATTATTTTTAATAAAGCAACTATTGCAGGCAAAACACGTATTTAGCAAATTATTAGCATGCTTTTCAGCCTTTTCTTCGTTTTGGTTTCTCAAGTTACATAAAAGGTTGTGCATTGCAGGGGATTGAAAAGAAGACTGCCAAGTTGCAGGGCAGTGAGAAAGCTGTTGTTGCACGACATGAAGCTGGCCATGCAGTGGTGGGAACTGCCGTTGCGAATCTTCTTTCTGGACAACCTCGGGTAGAGGTAATATAAATAAGCTGTGGCATTTTCTTTTGCCTGCCTTTGTGTATTATTTTTACCCCTCCAATTTTATATCCTTATGTTTGTAGTGGCTCAAAGTGGATTTCTGTTAAATGTAACATGAAAGTCTTGCAAGTAAACACAGATTGAGAACCATTGGCTTTTCCTTTGGTTGGGGATATGGGTGTAGGCAGATGGGCATTGATGGATTCAGGGAAGTCTGAGGCCTTACATTGTTACTATCATTATTATATGAATTCTGATTCGAAAAATCTGCTAGGCAATTGAAGGAAAAACTATGAGAAAATCAAATTTATGGCCTTAATTTTCAATCCTGAGGAAGGGTAACGCTGCTTAACAATGTTATTACGTATTAGCTAATGTTATGGGTAAAAAAAGAATTGAAAGATTCATGATAAGCATACTATCAGTTGCTGAATGTGTGTTGAATGATGTACAAGTTTGAAGTTGCACCTTTAGTATCATAAAGCCTTTTTCTCTTAAGATATTTCTTATTTATTTTTGTTCGCTCATAAAAAAAGAAATTTAGTCCTAGCTAATACTTGGATTGTGAGAGCAATCGCAGTGATAATTCTTTTTGGATGGTTTGTTTCATCAGAAGCTGAGCATATTGCCAAGATCTGGAGGCGCGCTTGGATTTACTTACTCCCCTCCTACCAACGAAGATAGGTATTTGCTCTTTGTTGATGAGCTGCGTGGGAGACTTGTTACTCTTCTTGGTGGGCGTGCAGCAGAAGAGTTCATTTACTCTGGACGTGTATCAACAGGTGCACTTGATGATATACGACGAGCAACAGATATGGCATACAAGGCAGTGGCTGAATATGGCCTAAACGATACCATAGGCCCTGTCTCAGTGGCAACTCTTTCTGGTGGTGGAATGGATGACTCAGGGGGTTCTTCATTATGGGGAAGGGAACAGGTATAACTCAGCATCCCTCCCTCTTACGTAGTTGATCCCATTTTGATGTTATACTTCCAAACCTTTGATGGCATATGTAGTGATTTTAAATTTTACCTTTGATAGGGTCATCTTGTTGATCTTGTTCAAGGAGAGGTTAAAGCCTTATTGCAATCCGCACTTGAGGTGGCTCTCTCAGTTGTTCGTGCAAATCCTACCATCGTGGAGGGTCTAGGCGCCCACCTTGAAGGTATTCATAATTTCTGCGGTGTTTTCTTTCATTATTTCCCTGACGACAATACGTGAAATTTCCAAATAAGTATAAGTTTAAGCTTTGGGGGCCTTTGAAAATATATTGCATTCAAACACCTGAAAAGAAGCTTGCCTAATTCATTGTATTACAATGGGAGGTTGAGATACGTTTTTTCTCAAAACATAATTTTGCAATTTTTGCAACTCTTTTTGTTATTATTGAGCTTGAGTGAAGTTCTTAAGTATTCATATTGCTGTTTTTGAGTCTTCCTTTTATCCATCTACATTTTTTTGCAAATTTTCAGACCTACTAAGCATCTTACCTCTCTGTTTCAATTGTGAAAAATCGGTTTTTGATAAAAATGAATACGTAGTTTAACTTGTGATAAATTATTTTAGGATGACTTTAATTTGTGACCACAATGTGATTCTAGGAAAAGAAAAGGTAGAAGGCGAAGAGCTGCAAGAATGGTTAAAATTGGTGGTTGCTCCCGCGGAGCTTACGTTTTTCATCCGAGGAAAACAGGGGTCTCTTCTCCCTCTGCAATCCGGATCTTCATGACAACAATGTGTGCTGAAGGCTGCATTTTCTAGTCCAGATGTTCGACTCAGGTTGATTTTTATGATGCTTGGAAGGTGGGTGGGCTACATGAAGAGTCCACAACAAACTGTCGATGGACGTCTTACCTTCACAACTTTGTATACTCATAGAAATAACATGATATATAGTTCATTTGTACAGTCTACTTACTGGAAATGCACGATTAATGGAAATATGAAAATTATCTTATGAGTCTGAAATAATAAAAAAAGCTCATGTTGCTAAAAGTGAAATTAGGTCGTGGTCACAGCTCTTTTTGCATCTGATGTTTCAGAAAATGTGGCAATTATCTTTGAAGATGGTAAAGGTAATTAATTAATAAAACTGTAAATGGTTCTTGCAAGTTATATTGTGAGAAGATTAAAAATGGTAAAAAGGAACATATATGAGATGATGAATTGGTTCAAGCTAAAAAAGAAAATCTTTTGGCTGTTAATTCTAAATTATAGAGTATTAGATTCTATGCTCAACAAGGACAAACTCTATAAACAGATTTAACATAAATTTACCAGAAAACAATGTGGTTACATACATAATACACCTAACAATATTGTCAACAAAAAATTGAGTAGCTGCAAAATGAATCTTGAGATTGTAGCAGTTTCTTTTGGGAGGTGAATGGGTCGTCGCTTCTGGCATCTCAGAGAGGAGGGTTTCTAGAAAATCAGGGAAACAAGTGGCAGCATCATTCTGCTGAACCGGAACTCTCGTCTACCTCGTTTCCTGATCATAATGTTGGAGGTAAGTCGGAATAATCTAAATGAAAAATAGCATAAAGCATAGCAGTTTCTGGGAAGTGCAAAGCAGGTGAAGAGTAGTTTTCAAATAAAGAATTAATCATCTTAACAACATTATACGCGACAGTTTTCAAATGCTAGAGCTCATGGACCTCAAAGAAAATGGATGCATAATACCCAAACAAAAAGCAAAGCAACATGTTATTTAGATGAGTCTGGATTAGAGCACATTATCCACCACCACATTTTGTACACTTCATTTCAGTTGCTAATCCAAAAAAATATAAAATTTTTATCCTAACAATTCACCATCATTTCCCTATGCACCCTCCTTTTCAACTTTTTGATATATCATCTTTTGTTCTACATTTATGATAATATAAAAAGTAACTCAACTGAAATAGACACCTTGTTACATTTGCAAAATCAAGATAAATCTATTGGAACCTAAAGCTGCTGATGCTCCGGTTTATCACTTACAAAGCCATTAACTGAAACTCCTGCTTTCGTGAAAATTCAAGAGGCAGGAGCCACACGTACGGGAACATAAGATACTAGTTCAGTCTTTGAGACAAGGGGTGCTCTATATTTCTTAACATCTTAAGAGCACCAGATTATGAAAGCACAACTATTTTCTGATCACTGAAAATCAATTACCAAGCACAGAAGAGAAGCAGACACCATTAACAGAGTTTGCTAGTTTCAAACTTGATAAATAAGTCCTGAGTAGATTTTTAAGAAATAAGATAGCACCAATTCATATCTATCAATATTATTGCTCTCGTTCAATCGACACATCTAAGCAATATCCCAATGGAAGTAGCATCAATTAGAAGAAATCCTTCGAGGCAGTGAACCACATTCAACATTGACATTTAACAGGTCTTATCTTCATTGCATAAAATCCTATTCTGCAATATTTTTTCTTGATGCAGGTTTGCTCAAGTAAAAATCTTTCCCTCCCTACGCTGTAAACTAGTCATTATTAGTGTAGTATCATTTGATTTTGCCATCACTCCTCCCAACCTAAGAGTTAGACAGTTTCCACCATATAAAACATCAGCTTTCAAAGTCAAGATTATTGAATTCTAATAAGGTATCTAGAGATTGTATTACAGCAAAAACTTTCACAAGCAGCAATATAGTAGAACTTAATATCATAAACATGCACACAGAAAGCCCAACTCTCTAAGACTTCATCATCAACTAGAGAACAGAAACTTATCATTGATCAATAACGTCCTCATAAAACATTATCTACTAGCAAAAAAACACCATAATCAAGACAACATAAACTTTGAGTTGAGCAAAAATCAAGTCAAGAATCATTATGATTCTATGAATGCTCAAAAGTTCATATATACAGAAGGGAGTTAACCTTCATCATCTTCTTCGTCGTCGTCCTCATCGACTCCATACCTCTCATTCAAGTATTCCACAGCCCCTTTGGTGAGAATCAAATTCTCACAATCCAAAATATCAAACAGATTCAAAGTTCTAGGGGTCAACAGCTTGAGAGTACCAACATTTCTACTCGATAATCTAACATTATCCGACACTTCCGTCATTAAAAAGGTAGATTTCTTCTTGGGGTCCAAACCCAGCCTCCCCATCAATGCGATGAACTCCTTCGTCTTTGGCTTCTCGAACTTCTCATCAAAATCCTCAACCACGATCGTGCTCTCAACCGCACTAGCAAGGGCGGTAGAAATGGCGAGTTTCTTTTCCTTCCTGTTAATCTTGACGGACCAGTCTTTGGGCTTTGGGCCAAAAATTACACCACCACCGGGGCGAAGCGGCGTCCGCTGGGAACCACGGCGGGCGCGGCCGGTTTTCTTCTGAGGATAGGGTTTCTGTCCGCCACCTCGGACTTCGGCGCGGGTGAGGGTGGAAGCCGTGCCGCGGCGGCGGTTGGTGAGGTCGGTAATGAGACCGCGGTGGACGACGGCGCGTGAGGTTTCGGGAGGGGCGGACTTCAAATTGAGCGTGGTGGAGCCCACCTGAGTTCCTTCGAATGATAGGATTGGGATTGTGGATAGCTCTGAAACAATGGCGGTAGAGGCGCGCAATTTGGGGAGTTTGAGGAGATTTAGGGTTATAGGAGATGATTTAGGAGTGGAGAGGAAAATTGAAGAGGAGAAGAAGGAGATTGAGGAAGGTGATGCAGCTGCCGCCATTGCCATTGTTGGTGCAGAGAGGGTTTGGAGGTTATCTTTGTTATCCGTTGCGCTACTTCCACTGGGAGTGGGGTGGTTCTCATTCGATTGGAAAGAAAGAAAAGAAAACACGCTTTATGTGTAAATTTACTGAAATCGTGCTTCAGATTCCATTTTATTTTAGTTTGTGATTCCTAGGGCGTGGTTGTGGACTTTCCACAATGAATATCTTTATTTAATTGGACCTCCACCTAGGGGTGTAATTAGACATGCACAGCGGTTTGGAACCGCTAGTTTCGATTTCAAGCTGCCGGTTCCGATTTTAGGAAATATGGAACCGGAATCGAACCGAGGGTAGGTCAATTTCGGTTTCGGTTTTCTTTTTTCTTTTTTTCTTTTTTAATTTTAGCCTTTAAATATAAACAAAAAAGAAAAAATTGGAAAAACCGCCGATTTGGCGGTTCCACAAAATGAGGAACCGAATCGGAATATATCCAGTTTCGGTTCCGTTTTGGCCGGTTCCGATTAAAATGTGCATGTCTAGGTGTAATCAATAAGAGCAGGGTTGAGCTTTGATTTATTTGAGCCTCGATTCTCTAGTTAAGAAATAATTGAGGTCGTCATGAAAAAGTTTTTTTAAGTTCGAACAAATACCGTTTGTTAAGGCTCGTTATATTCTCGAGTATAATCAAGAACGCGTTTGATAACATATTGGTTAATAAGTCTTCAGGAATATATAAATACTTTTATTCATAAACAATAAAAGACATTTTGTTCGTAAAAAAATATAATACTACCTCCGTCCCTTAGAAAGTTACAAAGGAAGCGGGAACGGAGAGAGTATTATTAATAAATATAAAACAATCAAACAATTCAATAATAAAAAGTAATAGAATTTAAATGATATATTTAATTATTTAAATAATCTTTTAAATTGTTATTATATTTATATTTAATTATTATTAATAATAAATTAATAAAGTACCAATTGAGCTTTTAATGAGTTTTTTCATGAAAATGTTAAATAAACACTAAACAAATTTGTTCACGGTGTTAACAAACGAGTTATGTAATGCATAAATTTTAGAGGATCACTTTGCTGACCACGGGTCACTGATGACCTTGGTCAGCACTGGCCGTTGGATCACTCCCCTTTTAATATATACCATTAGATCAAACTTAATTAATATATAATCTCAATGCTACCTTTGTAGCCGGTTTCTTTGCTGCATGGAAGCCAGAGGTTGGCTGACTAATGTGAAAGAGATAGACAGCAAAGAGGAGGTAATGTGACAAGGAGAGAGAAAGACAGCAAGAGGAGAGATAACCTACCGAAGAGAGAGAAAGAGATAGAGAAAGCACCGCACAGATTGCATCTCACCATTGCAGAAATACTTCTTACCAAATTAAATAATGGAATAAGAATATTATATTTTAAAAAATTAAATAAATCGAAAAATAATGACATCACATCACTGAAAAAATATTTCTTACCAAATTAAATAAATAGAAAACATATTCCCTCCGTCCCGGGTAATTTTACCCGTTTGTACGGGCACGAAGATTAAGACGTTTTATTTTTTTAATATATAATGTAAGAAAAAATAGGGATAAATTAATAATTAAAAAAAATGAATAAAGCTATTAAGAATTGGAATGAAAAAGAGTGTTTGGGGTTGAATATGAATTAGAATTATTCTCAATTTTGTGGGAATCATTCATTCCACCTAAATATGGAAGGAATTGCTTTGATTCCATACTCATTCCTATTCCAATTAAAAATACCAAACACCTCATTCCATACCCATTCCTATTCCAATTAAAAATACCAAATACCTCATTAATAAATTGAGATTAGGATAATAAAATGTATTAAAATTAATAATTATTATTTATTTAATGATTCAATAATAATAATCCTATTCATAAATATTTATTTTCTGAGACGTAAGTATTATTATTTTTAAAGTGTGTTGATTTTATATTAAACTACAATTTTATCGTGTCATAATATTAATTATTGATACTAGATATTATTCATCCGTACGTCGGAAAGAATTAAGAATATTACAATTATGTACTTATATATTCAATTTATTTTTAACCGTAAATTCAATCCGTTGGTAACCACTAACGGATTAGCAAGGGAATCATTATATAAATTACCAATGGAATTATTAGCAACAGATTATCAACGGAATTATTTTAGCAACGGAATTGCTTTTCATTGTTAAAAATTTAGCAACCACCATTTTACCAACGGAATTTTAGCAACGGATTCCGTTGCTAATCCATTGGTAAGCCAATTTAACAATGCAATTAAGGCTTTTAGCAACAGAATATTTCGTTGTTAAAAAATAGTTTTTTTAGTGTAAACCCTGATGTAAAATTTAAAAATTGCTTAGTGTTACTTATCTTTGGTTTGTTAAATTTAAGAGGGCTACTTATGTGACCCGGGGTCACCCATGACCCTCTCACATGAGAGGGTGGGGTTCACATGTTAGAGGTGGACCCCACCCCCTCATGTAAGAGGGTCATGGGTGACCCCGGATCACCCAAGAATCACCCTAAATTTAAAACTATTTATTGTCTATTAACATTACAAAAATCCAATTAAGAGTCCATTTGAATTGGATTACAAAAATACCCATTTGAGATTTTTTTAATTATACCATTTCCGATTCTTTTTGTTTCATATTCAAGATATTTTATCATCATAGAGCATCAATTATTGAATGCTTACCATTCAATTAATTTTTGAAAAAAATTACTTAAAAAGAGTATATATATATATATATATATATATTATTTTTTTATTCTTTTGACTTAAACTACGTACATGGGTGTTGATGCTGTAGAATAGTGATGTGATGGTTGAGACAGTGATGTGATGGAGAGAAGGTATGGAATACAGAACGGGCTGCTTTTCTGCCCCCCTCAAACTTGTTACCTGTGGTGACCGGGGTCATCAATGACCCGTGATCACCTGGCCCTAAATTTATATCGTTTAGTATAAAGCAAGTCATAAAATAGAACTCATTGCTTGTTAGCGTTCATCTAACTAACCAAATGCACATAAACAAATTTTTAACGCATCGACCCACTAACTGTTCGCAAAATGCTATACTTATACTCTAATTGGGCCTTACATTACTCTCTCTCTCTTCTCCTTCTTTATTTATTTATTTTTTTATGTTTTTTTAAAGCAAAAATTAGACCTTACTCTCACCAACAAATGTCGGTCACATTTGCAAATGGGTATGTTTCCAAAAAAATTGGGTATATTAGTTACACGAATTATATTTTCCTTAATTGTTCTAATATTATTACTTTAATTTTGTAGATTAAGGTTTGCACTAGAAGTTTATTATTCCCGTTTTCAATTTGTTTTCTCCTTGGTCAATCACACAAAAGTTTTCCCATTTTAAATAAAGAAAAAAAATGTTATATTAACTACCCACTCTCATATATTTTATTTAAATATATATATATATATATATATATATATATATATATATATATATATATATATATATATATATATATATATATATATATATATATATAGTATTTTACAAAAATACAATAATACCCTTAAAAGTTAAAATTTTTATAATATCTACAGCGAAAAAAAAAGGGGAGTACTTATTTTAAAATTTTAGTGAAATTTTATTTAAAATTAAGTTAATAATTTAATTGACTTATTTTTAAAAATTATTTACAGTTTCACTTTAACACTTTTATTGTCAAATAATTTTAAATTAAATATATAATATAAACAAAACTATAATCTGCATAATTAGCGCGAAGAAATACTAATTGGTATGGCTGCAATTATTCACACCCGAGTTTTTACTACACATCCATCAGACATCTCAAACCCTAAACTAAATGACTAAAACAGCCTCAATGTATAAACTCCTCTCATATTAACTCAATTCAACAATAATATATATACTCCCACATAGACATACAATCAAGCAAAAGGTTAGGAGGTTGGAGCATAGATTGAACAAATGAAGGACCAGAGACCACGTGTAATCAAACAAGATCGATATAAGAAGAACACCACATTTATGTTCGCCACATGTTGGATGATGGTTAGTTCAATTGTTCGACCGCTATTGGTTGAACACATCATGCAATTTCACTTAATCAGTCCAACGACTCATTTCACTTTCATAAATTTTCATATTCTAACTACTACTTTTTTTCCCCACAAAAAATGTCTAACTTTTTTAACATAACATATTTCAACAAAGTTGGGCTTTATGCACTTATATTATTTGACTATTGAAATCCAAACCTAGAATTTTAAAACTCAACATACGCGATGTTTAGGGATTATTTATCGACAAGGTGTGTAAGGAATGTTGAAACTCTATGTTACATTTGATGAAAATGGATGAGATCTTTATACAAAAGTGGGATGTAAATGGTGATGAAGACTTCTCTTCTTAAATCTTCTTTCCTCTTCTTTTTTTTATCAGCGAGGTCGTGTCCTGCCTAGAGAAAATGAGTGTGCGTATTGAGGGTGTATGTTCAATTACTGTAGAATGTAGTTAATTTTTTTATTTTTTTCCGAGTAAACGGGTGTATTAGGTTAAAAGGGTAGTAATGTTTTTTGAATGTGTATATATTTATAATTTTTTAGGTTTATTTTGGCGACCATGGGTCATTGATGACCCTCTCACATAGAGTATGCACTGTGCACACCCAATGTGAGAGGGTCATCGATGACCCATGATCAGCTAAGAATCACCATAATTTTTATGTATGTCTATATAAATGGATATAAACTAATGTATGTAGTAAAAAGCAGTATGTAGAGGAAGTACATTTAAACTATTCTTTGATTTAATTATGAATATTTTTATTTATTTATTTATTAATACTCTATACTAGTACATTTTAAACTCAGGAGTTGATAATTTGGGCCGGCCCTATAAAGCCTGGACACGTTGTTTTTTCTTATTGGGCTTACCGCCCATTTGAGACCCAATGGAGTTGAAAGCATTTAAAACTGCATATACTAATAACTAATAAGAAAGAAAAATAGAACTTCAAATTTTAAAATATCTGAAAGTATTTATTTATAATTCCAGTATAATTAATTCTAGCTTAACACCCAATAATGGCCTAAGAAAAACTACCTTAAATGTCATGTATATCTTAAACTAACACGTATACATAAATGTGCATACATTTATTAATAATAAATGCTATACTAATAATTATTAAAATTCATGAATTTAGCATATGGTAAAAAGAGTCACAAAATTATCATCAATGTAATCGTTTTCAAGTTCATGAAAAGACTGATGCCAGAGTAGCTAGATTGGTCCACAACTCCTTGTTTCAAGGAAATTTGCTATGTGGGCTCTAAATAATTTATCAATTAACATGAATTTGATTTGCTCTTATACTATTTAATTTAATAATTTAATTTGATCTCCATGGAGTAATATTTACTCTGATGTGCCATATTTCACATTTAATTTTTTAATCAAACAAAAATACTCCCTTCGAATTTATCCTCATTTATCCTGATAACCAATTAATAAAAAAAGTGATAGTAGTGCAATAAACTACTATTTTTTAACAATTTATTATATAAATAAAAAATAATAATATTTTTAATAAAAAATTATAACTAATTACAAAAATTTAAAATGATCTCACTGTGCATGAAACAGTTTCAGCCAAGACTCTTCTTATAATATAAGAAAATTTAAGGGTAAACTGGTAATTTAAAGAGAAAAATAAAATAAAGGGTTTATTAATTATAGGTATGTGTATTCACAATCTAATTATTAATAAATATATTAATTTAATATAATTAATGCGGGATAAATAACGATTTTTTTCTCCCAACATTACCCTTCTTCACAACGGTTAATATTCAATGTTTATACAGAATAATAATTTCGTTGAACAATAATGTACACTACATCAAATAAAAACAACAAATCCGTATTTCTCTAACGGCAATAACTACTACCTCTCTTTTAAACCTCCTGAGAGTATTATTTTTTTAAAATAATTCAAATTTCTCAACGTACACCGATGTACACTATAAATTATACCTATCACTCGAAATTTTAGGAGATGGAATTTAGGAAAAAATCATTTTCCTAATTCTCTATGCGATCACTTTCTTTTATTCCTCTCTCTTAATGCACACTGATGTACAGATTTCGAAAAAAATAATTTAAGAAAAATTCGTTTTCCTAATTCTCTACGGTCACTTTCTTTATTCCTTTCAAAATAATTTAGGAAAAAATCATTTTCCTAATTCTCTCTGCGGTCACTTTCTTTTTAACAGATTTTGAAAGAAATAATTTAGAAAAATATCGTTTTCCTAATTATCTGCAGTCACTTTCTTTATTCCTTTCAAAATAATTTCTCTCTGCGGTCACTTTCTTTATTCCTCCCTCTAAATGCACGTTGATGTACCGATTTTGAAAGAAATAATTTTGAAAGAAATAATTTAGAAAAAAATCATTTTCCTAATTCTCTGCAGTCATTTTCTTTATTCCTTTCAAAATAATTTAGGAAAAAACATTTTCCTAATTCTCAATGCTTCTCTCTACGGTCACTTTCTTTATTACTCCTGTACAGATTTTGAAAGAAATAATTTATGAAAAAATTATTTTATTAATTCTCTCTCGGTCACTTTCTATTATTTCTCTCTCTAAATGCACGTCAGAATCGTGTTCGTTCTTCTAATCGTGACTTCATTCTTTATTTTGTGACAAGTTTCTGATTAATTAATCAAAATTTAGATTGATTAAGTACATTGTGCATACGAGGTGTACAAATTAAGGTTGTATTCAATTACTCTATCTTCAATAATTATTTATCTCACCTAAATGTACACTGATGTATATTCATATAAATAGTTTATTCATTTTTTTCTCTTCTAATCGTGACTTCATTCTTTATTTTGTGACAAGTTTCTGATTAATTAATCAAAATTTAGATTGATTAAGTACATTGTGCATACGAGGTGTACAAATTAAGGTTGTATTCAATGACTCTATCTTCAGCAATTATTTATCTCACCTAAATGTATACTGATGTATATTCATATAAATAGTTTATTCATTTTTTTCTCCCCAAAAATTATTTATCTCAAATGAGTGCATAGTGATGTATATACATATAAATACTTAATCGTGCTTTTTTTTTTTAATTTGCTTCACACAATGCACACTGATGTTCAGTAAATATGGGTAATATGAGAAAATAAAATTAAATTTTGTATATATGTTTAATTTTCTATAGCGAATGTATGAATTAGTAATATCTAAATACATTTTGTACCTAATATTTATTGACCCTAAAATAAAATTGCTGAGAATTACGAATAAAGTTTAAAAATAAATAAATAAAATTTTGGGATTAACGAATAAAGTGTAAAAATAGATAAGATAAGTATTGTATTTTTACATGCTGCTAATGAAATATGTAAAAATATTTAGAACGACTCAAAATAAAAAATAAAATGAAATAAAAAAGTGAAAATACCATGGACATTGACGGGTGAGTATATAAAATCTCCATCGGAGACAAGCAACATATTGTTGTTTTTACAAACAAATATTTGTACTCCTCACATGGGTTGTTTGTTTTGGAGGTTAGGGTTCATTGACAAGACTTATAGTTTGTGCACATATGATTTATAAGACGTAGTTATTAAAAGATACTGTTACGTAATACACTAAAAAGTTCACAACATATATACGTAAAAACTTGATGTCAACTATATTATGAGTATTAATGGAGATGATAAATTTAAAATTAAAGAATTAAATTATTGGATTGATTTGATTTATATTATTATTATTTATTTTTATTTTTATTTTTATTTTTTGTGAAGAATATTATAAGACAAGCAAATATATAAAAAAAGTTTGAAAGTTTTCATAAGAAGGGAGAGGTTTAGTTGGATCTAGGTTCAAACAATAACTATCAAATTAAGGTAAGTTAAATGATGGGTTTTTACATATATAGTAAATTCTATTTTTTTAAAGAGTTGATAGGCGCAAGAGTGCATCATATGTATATAACTTATAATCCTATTTTATAGTATACTCTGTCTCACTTCAAATGACACACTTTTCATTTTGGGCTATCTCACAAAAGTTTGTATATTCCAAAAAAAGTAAAAAGTAAAAAAACAACCATCATTCCTCATACATTTTAATTACAAAAAAATCATCTCTACCTACAATATTTTATCATTTATATATTACATAAAAATATCATTATACCCCTAAAAGTTATAACTTTCTTAATCTCCGTGCCGAAAAGAGGGGTGCAAGCTTTTTAGAGACGGAGGGAGTATATGTTATTCTATTCTGTATACATATTTTTTAATAATTGTATACTTTTTCCACACTAAAATTTTTATTAAATAAAACTAGCATTTATATGTGTTTATCAATAGTGTATACATATTTTGTAATAATTGTATATTTTTTACACTCAATTTTCATTTAAAAAACTAAAAAACAAATTGTATACATTTTTGTTCATAATTGTATATGTTTTTTTCATAACTGTATACGTTTATGAAAGTGGGTACATCATATCCTTAGTGCACCCAGGTGTACGGTAGTATTAGCCATTTTTAAAATTACTCTTAGTACATAAAAAATTACTTTTTGAAGAGTAATAATTTTTATACATAAGAGTAATAATTCATGCCTCTTATAAGTAATTTTTCATGTACTAAAAAATGAAAAAAAATCAAGATTAACAAAGATTTGAATAGTAACTTTTTAATTTTGAAGAGTAACAATTTATGTTTAAAGAGTATTTTTCATGTCCTAAATAATAACAGATTTTATATATATTAATGAAAAATGATAATAATATAGTAAATTATTTTATAAATAATTTATATTATAAATGAAAAGTTATAATATTTATAAAAAAATGAGTAAAATTTTCTTTTAAAAATTATATAACGCACATTAAAAAGTGATATTTGAAATCCGATATTGTAAGGATCGAATCGTATATATTATAATAAGAAATAGTATTATAAATATTGGGATTTGATTAATTTAAGCAGCCAACGTCAAGAATTGAACTTTTTTGCCCATCTTTCTAAATTTTGCCTCCCAACATAATTTGTGATGCCGAAAGTTACATAATATTTATATTATTTAATGAAAATAGTATTCACTTGGAGAATCATACTGCACTAATGTTAGTTAATACTACATTAATTAATTAATTATTACGAGATTCCCTTAATTAATATATATTTTATTTATTTATATATTAATATAATCTACTTCGATCCCCTCTTTTCCATCTTTTTAATTTCCCAACTTTTCTTACATGGACCCATGAATTTCACCTTTTCTTTTCCTTTCTATGCAAATTAAATTGACATATTTGATTATTTATCTCTTTTCAACCTTAATTTCTATATTTCACATTTTTACCTTTTCCCTTTCTGGCCAATTAAAAGTAAGAATGAAAAATAACAGAATTCAAAAGGAATTAATTGGATAAAAATTCGTTAACCTTTAGTTTTTATTTTTTTTATTTTATTAATCATAAATTCTTACAAATCAATATATTGTTTTAAAAATATTCAAGAAAAGAAAGATTGTGATTTAAAAAAAAACTGATGATATGTATTGTGATTTATACACTGTATTATTGAAATTTCTATTAACTTTTTTAATAAAAAATTGAATACAAAAAATTATATATTTATTAAAAGATTAATACACATATAGATATATGTATGCACCCGAGTACACATGATATCAATTCAATTAATAAATTACTAAAAAATCATAAAATTTTCCCAATTAATTTCTTAGGAAAAAAGAAGGGAGCGAGAACATTTCAGGTAATGCAAACACTTACGTAAGACCATCTTACGAAATTCTTTCTGCAAAATGGATAAAAAGTGATGCTCCTACCATCCCAAGAATATATGCACGTATTGTTGGGGATTTTAGTGACCAAACAATGCAAATTACAGTAGATGAACAAACTGAAAAATTCAAGAATTAACTGAAAGAACACGGTACAAACTTGGATAAAGAACTTCAGAAAATAAAGATTTCTAGATCAGTTTCAGTTCTAATATGGGCAAGTTTGAATGCTTATCAAATTGTTAAATCTGACCAAATTTTCTTAAGTAGGTTGAATTCCAGTGTGGATCTGAGCTTCGGAATGTATTGAGATCCAGTTCCGACTTGATCTTCCAAAATCAGCAGCTTCAAGTTCTTATACGAATAGTGTTGTGCAGATTTTTCTAGAAAAAATAAGAAAATCGTTAGATAGAGATTAAGGCGAGCCAAGTCCAGGACTTTATCAGCAAAACAATCACATCCCGGTAGTGCTCACAGTTCCAACGTGTTGTTCCAAAGGTAAAATGGTTTCATCTCTTGTACGAGTTGCACCCCACGTACGAGAGCTCCACGAACTAAGAGATGATAGAACTAGGTTGCTCACTATATGAGACTCACAATGATACTCTAAGATATGCAACTAGGATGCAATGTATGCTTTCACACTTTCAAGATATTTTCCATGTGCTTTCATGTGTGTCAAGTATATATTCAATAAATGATGAATGATCCTATTTATGGACATCATTCCACTCATATCTTAGGTTCCTCCAGCAGTTACTACTGCATTAAATAGGGCTAATTAATACTGGCCGTTACTAGTTCTAACATGATGTTACAGTTGATTTTGTCATGTTTATATTCAACTGTTACACATTCAAATTTGAATTTGTAACTGAAGGTTGAATGTTTCCAAATGTCATGAACCACATAGGTTTCATCTTTAGTTGGAAATATATGGTTAAATGATTCTCCATAAAGCCTATAATTATGGCTCTCATGTAATGCTTGAAAATTTTAATTCTCACACTTATATTTCATAATGATATTGATTTATGTTAGATAACATAAATGTCCATTATTCGAAATTCAAATAGTTGAACAAATATTGTAACACCCACATAAAACATATTAAATCATTCAACTTGTGCATTAATTCTCACTCACCAAACATTTGGTTTTGAGGCCACAAATGCACTATTTCATCTCCATAAAACGATAATTAATCACACATCGTTTAATTTCTTCAAAAATTAAACTTATAGCCCTCAAATAAATTGGTAATTAAAAAATCAATTTAATTGATTTATTAATCTCCAAACCAAATTTCCAACACGTATTTGTGGCATGGATTTAAAAAAATATTTTTTTTGTTGTATAAGGTAAGAAAGAGAAGGTTGTAAGAAATTGAGAGGGTATTTTAGGTAATTAAATAGAATAAAATATATAAGATAATTAACTTTGACTAAATTGTGTATTAAAAGAATTTGACATTTTTATAATATTGTAATACTGCAAGATTATTGATATTTTACATTATTTTCATTTTTAGTGTATGCAAATATTTTTGAGACGTGTCAAAATAGAAAGTGTGCAAAAATTTAAACGAAGAAGTAACATTCAAAAGAAATATAATACCTGATCGATGAAAATTTTAAAATAAACGGTATATATTAAAACAAATAAATTAAAATCATGTTGAATCTAAATACGATACAGTTGGTTGTGCACGAGTTGTACTCTAAATAAAAAGTGTTAGCTAAATAAAAGTAAAAAAAAAAAAAGTATAAAATGACACAAGACTACTAAAATTAAAATAAAAAATATGAGCAATTGAAAACTGTCCAAACTTTGTTTTTGGGGAAGGGGGCGGGTAGGTATAATCAAAATATGATTGTTTTATTTATAATATTTTCAAGCTTTTCTAAATATGGGTAATTTGATAATAAATAGGGTTGGCCCAACTCTTTTGGCCTTAATTAGTTACCTAATCATCTCCACTTTGTGTTTCATAATCTTAATTAATCTAGTCTAGTGTTTAATTGGATTGCACTTTACTCTCTTGCCTTCCATTATAATATTCAAAATAAAATAATTTAAAATACAAAATGTTGGATTATATATTATAAATTTGATGATATATGTATGGCAAAAAAGATTGAAGTTGTTTTTATTGGAAGTGCATTTGGCACTTGATTAAGTCATTGATTAAGGTGGCCCTTTGGCTATGATTGCAAATTCAATTTGATACTTATTTTCTTGCCTAAAGTTGGAATATTACTATTATTCTAATTTAGTGAGATTATATCAATTTTAGTCGAGATAGAATTCAGCTTTAATTCTATAATTTTTTACCTTTTTTTTTTTAGTTTTTGTTCTTTGAATTAATTTTAATCAAAAAACTTTTTTTTTATTTTTTTTATTTTTGGGAAAAGAAATCTTATAAAAATGCGAAGTCCTATAAATCTTTGAAAGTCTTGCAATTTTACTTTGCCAAAAGAAGGAAAAATAAAAAGTGAATAATTTTTTATTTGTATTATAAATTATTTATAATAATTCACTGCATCATTATTATTTTTTATTGATTAGAATATCATTTTTTATTTGTAAAATATAATTATTTCTTATTTATCTCACAAAAATTTTCGAGTGAGACGGTCTCACATAAATGTTTGCCATAAAATTAATTTTCATTTTTCATCTCACATTGAAGTTAAATTTCAATAGACTCGAAATATAAATAAAATTAAATACACCCTCACTAAATTAATACATTTTAAAATCCACCTAAATTTTGAAAATCAGATTAAAAGAACCCTTTAAATACCCAAAGAAACACTCGAAGTGTATGATAATGTCATGACACAACGATTAAATATAAAATCCTAATTTACATTATAGTATATTTTTTATTTTATGGATATACTTTTTTTTTTTTTTAAATGAAAAGACAAGTAAATTTTACCGACATCCATGTCACATTTAATTATGTGTATATAGAGGAGTTGCTATGCAAAGCCGTCGTGGGACATATGAAAGTGAGTGGAACTTCGTACGTGTTTCCAATTCACTTCATTATTTCTGATTATTAATTAAAAATATATAAATATGGAAGAGACATATTCTATAAGATGAACATATGCAAAATAGATTAATTCAATATATTTATTATATGAATAAAATAGGTTTATTTTTAGTAAAAATTATCAATAGTTATTCATATTATAAACATTAAATTCTTTTTTAATTCATAATTTATCATATTTTAAAAAAAATATAGTACTTTAACAATTAATAATCATATTTTATTTTTATAATAATCATATTTAATACGTTTTATATTAACACCATAACACAAAAAAATTCATCATTTATGTGTAAAGCTTTTTTTTCCCTAGAATATTATTGTATGTTTAGTCTATATATTTTTCAAATCCTTATTCGTATTTAGTTTTAAAATTTGCTTGCTGTTGAAATTAAATAACTTTTAAGATTTCATTGTCCTTTGGCTTCTAATTAATTCTCTAAAATATAAATTTTGATGTATAATGGAAGGGGAATCTTAGAGGAAGAGAAGAAAGAAGTGTGTTGAAGTGAGGGTTTGAAGTAAAGTTGACTCACCCAACACATATGCATTTGTTATCTTTTATTCACATCACCTTTAAATTGGAACTATCTCTCTACCTCTTTATGCTTTTCTAGATTTGATTAAGAAAGATCAAATCTACTTGGAAATTTTTATTAGGTATGCTAACCATTTTTGTCAATCTATTAATTACACTTTTAAGCTCACAAAATTCTAATTTCTAGCTACTTTACATTTTCTATCTATTCATGTATTTTCTATTAAATTTCTACAAATATATCTTCTTCAATTATTTAATAAGTGACCCATATAACTATATAAGAAATATTAGTTAGGATTAATTGAAAAAAAAATCATAAACTTTACTCTTATTGTAAATTAATCTCAATTTTTGAAAAATTACAAAAAAAAAAAATGCCACATTTAAACATTGTTGCAAAATATACCAAATTTCTTAAAATATAATTCTACTTTTAATCCTACCTTTGAAAAATATATCACACGTTGAATGCGTTTTGCAACAATTTTTAAAGGTGTAGATTTTTTTTTTTTTTGCAAATTCTCAAAAGTTGAGATTAATTTGCCATATGAGTAAAGTTCGTAATTTTTTTTTTGCAATTAACCCTATTAGTTATTATATCAAGACAAAGTTTCTTGTGAGACGCTATTTATGTGAGACTGTTTGTGAGACGTGTTAAAGTATACCTATTATATAAATAAAGTATGTTTAATGGTTGTTAAAATATGTTTTGTAAAGTACGATGAATGATGAATTAAAGTATGATTTTACGATGTTATAGTATGATTCATTATTGACATACTTTAACTACAAATAAGCATATTTTATCTATATGATAAGCATATTTTAATAATGGGTCAACCCGTCTCACAACCGTCTAAAAATAAAACTCGTCTCACAAGTGAGTCTCTCTTATATCAAAATCTACAAATATTAAGATTTTTTTTTACCCTTACTTATTATTCATATAACACTATTATATAACAAGAAATTCAATATAGTGTTTATGAGTATTAAATAATGTTGATTTTTTTTAATCAAATTTCAAATCTTGTAGAACCATGTTAAGATTTAAAATTAAAATGATAAACTTCCCGGGAAAAAAAATCATTTTAGATTAAATTTCTATTAAATGAAAAAGCTTTTAGGTGAAATTAAACTAATGATATATCACACATCAGAATCAAGATAAAGAGTCTTTAATAAAATCTTTGAAACTTATATTGTTTTAGGGTTAGTATTGTGTGGGGCTGTCCCCAAATCATTTTACACTCTTCAAATTAGTTATCATTTTTACTATAAAATCATATCACTCTGACTATAAAATGTTATTATTTTTTATTTGTACCGTAAATAGTAAATGAAATAATGTTAGTTATCACTTTTACTATAAAATGCTATCACTCTTGCTATAAAATGTTATTACTTTTTATTTGTACCGTAAATAGTAAATGAAATAACATTATCACTTTTTGAGTATTATTTCTCATAAGCTATCACTTTTTATCCGTCTCAAATAAAAATTATGTGAGACTGTCTTATACAAGTATTTACCTTTTTTTAATGAATATATTTCCTAAATCCATTCCTAAAATATCTCTCTTATTATTTTGGGCATTTGCTTAACACACAAAGATTTTTGTGAGATCATCTCATGTAAATACTTACGTTGTACTTACGTGAGAGGACAAAAAGTAATAAAATTTATAATGAAAAGTGATACTCAATTAATAAAAAATAATAATATTGTTATAACATTTTATAGAGAAAGTAATAACTATTTTTAAAAGTGTAAAATGATTTATTTTTTTATAAGCATCTATTTTTCTTTTAAAATAAAACACCTCTTATACAATCATCATTGATGTACTAATGAATAAAAATATACTTTATACAGAATAAGAATTTATACATTATGTTAACATCTTTTTGTTAAAATTTTAATGAAATAGGGATATAAAAAGTTATACACGTATTAAAAATGAAATATACATAGTTGAATATAAATTACTACACATATACATAGTTGAATATTCATAAATTACGACACGTGGGTATATGTTCGTACTCTATACTAGGAACAATAATCTTTTGTCACATAACCCAATTATTCTAAATGAATTCTTTGAGTTGAAAGTTAATCTTCAACACACCATTTTTATGATTGAATCGGACTGATCGATTGGATCGATTGAACGGAAACTAGCCGGGAATCCAGTTCGATTATCCCAAAAAAAATCGTTTTTAGAGTAAAATCGAAAAAAATCAATTCGGATAGATTAAAACCAGAAAAACTTATTTGACTTCTCAAATCGGAAACCATCAATTTATTTATTTTTAGATTCACTTTCTTAAAATCATTTGACTCAATTAAATAAAATCAGAGATTAGTTCAATACAATTTCTTTCCAAATTTATTTCTAATTAACTATTAGTATAAATTAAAATTCAAAAATCATTTTACATCTTACTTTCAATTTTTTTTTAATGTAATTTTTTTCGTTGGAGCCTCCGATTCGATCACCGGCCCGGTTATTATAACACATTTCAACACACTCCTATTTAAGCCCACCATTATTTCAGCTTCTCCAACCCCCTCCCTTTCCCCCTTCTCTCTCACACACACATACACGCAGTGGATGAGATGACAGAGAAAGGCAGTAGCATTTCGAAGCAGAATTCGAAGAAAGTTGGCGATCCTACTGCCAAGAGAAAATGGTGCACCACCTGCCACCTCCGCCTACCTCGCCTCATTTCTCCGGTCAGATATCTCAAAAACGTCGGCGGCAAAGTGGCCGCCGTAATGGTGCGAATTACGACTAGGGCCACGGCGGCGGCGCCGCCGCGCAAGTCCCGCGATCCTCCTCCGCCGAAAACGAGCGTGGCGCCGCTCGATTCTCAGAGGGCTGAAGCTATCCATGATTGCATAGATTTCATTAATTCTTCTGCATCTCTGCCGAGATCTAATTCTGTTGTTGCTCGTTAAACAACGATTATCTGAATGGAGGGAGTATTAATTAATTAATTAATCATCGTGTAACTAAATTAATTTTACGTCAGTGATGAATTTTCGATCAGGGGTGGGATTTGCTTTTTAGTAGTTTTTTTTTTTTTTTTTTTTACATTTTATCATTTTTCATGCGACTAGCTTGAGTGAATGATTTATTTGAGACTAATTCAAGAGATTATTATTGTTCAGAAATGATAATATTTGAATAAAAGGTGATATTTGAATGGATGGAAAATAATAGCGATGTAGTACTCCCCATCCCACGTATTTTTACTCACTTTCTATTTTGGGAGTGTCCAATGTATTTTTACTCATTCTATTTTTGGTAAAAATAAATAATATTTTATAACCTACTTTTTACAATCCCAACAATTTTAACTACTTTTTTACACTTTATTCATCATTCCCAACAACTTTATTTACCTTTTCTTTTCAAATTACTAATTTATCCCTACTTTTTCCTACATTATATATTAAAAAAATAAAACGTCTTAATCTCTGTGCCCGTACAAACAGGTAAAAATACACTGGACGGAGGGAGTACATTATTTAATAAAAAGTTATGTATTTTAATGAAAGGTAATTAGTAAAGGCTCGTGTGAGATAATGTAAATGAAAAATAATACTCCCGTCCCGAAAAAATTTTCACCTTTAATGTTCCATGTTGTTTAAGAAAAGTTGCACTTTTTTACTAACTTTATTGACTTTGGAGGGTATTGTAGTATTTTTTGGTAATAAAAAAGTTTAAAGTAATGATATGTGTGTGAAAAATGAGTGACAAATTTGAAATTAAAGTAACTTTTGAGGTTGTTGGATAAAGTGGTGTTTCCTTTTTTTTGGGGGGTGAAAGGTTTTGTGGGACAAACAAGTGAGGAAAGTGAGAAAAGTATTATGGGACGGAAGGAGTAATGTTTAAAATAATATTATAACACTATTTTTAATAAAAAAATAGGGAAAATAGATTTTTTTGTCCGTTAACTTTGTCCAATTTTGAATTTAGTCCATAAGTTTTTCACTTTTTGAAAATCGTCCATTATATTTGCAGAATTTTGAAAATCGTCCATCATGTTTACCAAGTTCAACAAAATCGTCCGTTTCAACAGGTCATTAGCAGGTTATTCTAAAAATTAAAAATTAAAAATATGTAATATATATATATATATATATATATATATATATATATATATATATATATATATATATATATATATATATATATATATATATACTACTTAAAAAAATAGCTTCCACTAAAAATTTATATTATACTCTCTCCGTCTGCACGAAAGAGGGCATTTTGCTTTTGTGCACGTTGATTAAGAAGTATTATTATTCAATGTGTAATGGGTAGTTGCATTAGTGGGAGTGTGGATCTCATATTTTAATTGTATTAGTGGGTGTGTGTGGATCTCATGTGTGTAAAAAAGGAAGTGACCCTCTTTGGAACGGACGATCAAAATGGAAAAAAGACCCTCTTTCGAGCGGACGGAGGAAGTATCAATATTTAGTCAAATTTGCTCCACTTTATTAATGAGATTAATATTGTTTGTTTGATATACGGAAGTGAAAAATGAAAAGTGAGATAAAATTGGTTAAATAAAAATATGATATAGATTAATTGTGGTGAAAATATTCAAATGACCTACCATAGCAGATCAAATGACCAAAATGTTGAATTTATGAAGTTAATGGACTAATTTCAAAATTGTTATAAAATTAACGGACTAATTTTAAAATTAAAAAAGTTAATGGACTAATTTCAAAATGAATGAAAGTTAGCGGACGGAAAAATTTATTTCCCAAAAAAATATACTAACTATTTGAGAAATTGTTTCACTATGAAAGATCTTAATGTGCTTCATAGATTTAATAAAAAACAATAGGTAATTCTTGGGTGATCCGTGATTACCCATGGTCCTTTTATATGAGGGGATGGGAGTCATCCTTGACATGTGGGCCCCCCACCCCCTCACGTGAGAGGGTCATGGGTGATCACGGGTCACCCAAGTGATCGTTAAAAATAATATATTTATCTTTAGGAATTGTAACCCCTCACGTGAAAGAGTCATGGGTGACCATGGGTCACCCAAGTGATCGTTAAAAATAATATACTATTTATTTTTAGGAATTGTAAAATAATTTAACGGTATTATACTAGTGTTGCAATTAGTTTAAATATTGATTTATGTACATTTAGGATTTAGTTTTAATTGTGCATAAGTTGTTCAACGTTTTGATGTTGACGTGTTAAATAGAAACTTTAATACTCCATAAACCCCACACATTCACATGTATGATATGATAATATTTGCTAGCAATTAATAGTATGTGATTTAAAATTTTTAAGTCACAAACATTTTTCCTATTATTTAATTCCATTTTTTTAATTTAAAATTTTATTTTACTACAATTCTTCTATTTTTCCAGTGAAAGGTGAGAGAGAAATTATTTGATTCATAACAGATAGTTTTTGCAAGATAGCTTGGTTCTAATTATGGTGGCAATAGGGGGAGATTTAAAAGAGAGTGCTGCCATGGAGTCAGAGGAAAAAAGGGTTTATGGTAGTTAGGCTAATAACATAAAAGAGTGAGAGAAGAAAATTATTTGACTTTGCAAATATTCTAATGTTATTGTTCATATAAGCAATACAAAATTAAAATAAGAAGATCTATAATTACAGGATCAAATCAATTTATACATAAAATATATATACATCACAAAAAAAAATATGCTAATTATTTTCCTTAACATCTAACACACCAAGCACCAAGCAAACTTTAATAAAAGATTGAAAGTATTCTCAATCAATTTTCAAATGAATATTATTTTTAAACTCTTTTTACACTTTATGAACTCTTTTAGTAAAATATTCTATGAGTAATTCCCCAAATTCCAAATAAAAGGTTAAAAAGGTTTTATTTCAAACAAAAAATATGCATTCATTCTTTTATTTATGTCTTTGTTTCCCACACCTTTTAACCTTTATACTTGTTGAAATAAACAAAAATATTATGTCGTCCCAAATAATAATTATCGATTATTATTCACTACACTCCCTTTCACAATCAGATGAGATTAACTTTTTGCCTTAGGCAGGTAGAATTTTCTAATAAATGTGTAGCCTTGAGTTTAATACCATGTTAAATGACCATTTCATCTAAAAGCAAAAATTTAAATTGATAGATAGTAGAATCATTTAATATTTAATCAAAACAATCTAACAATTATATTATTTTTAGAAGTGAACTATTATTCTTGTAAATGATAAATATTACTGCATTTCAACAAGAATATAAAAAAGTCACAACATATCAGAATTAGAAGTATAATATTTTTCATTCAAAAAAATAATAGTTCACCTTTCTAAAGAGTAAATTTTCATGTATTAAAAAGTATTCGATAAATTAGGGTGCAAGAATTTGAAGAGTAATAAATTTTATTCAGAAAAATAATAATTCATCTCTCTAAAATAGTTTACGTATTAAAGAATAGGCAAATATAATACCGTCTCACATAAGGACTTACATGAGACCGGATATAATAAAAATATTTTGAGAAAAATAATTTTTCAAATACTCAAAATAATTTTGAAGAAAGAAGTTATATGAATCCGTTCACATTGTACTCACTAACATATAAAAGTTGGGTTAATAATAAGGAATATATTCATAACTAGTTGAACACAAATAATTGGTAGATTGACCATATCCAACCGCTTAGTGGCAAAGAATTAAATGATGACTTACGAATTGGTTCCAAATTAAATTGTTTCGTG
Source organism: Pogostemon cablin (assembly GCA_023678885.1). Classification (NCBI taxonomy): domain Eukaryota; kingdom Viridiplantae; phylum Streptophyta; class Magnoliopsida; order Lamiales; family Lamiaceae; genus Pogostemon; species Pogostemon cablin. The sequence goes on from CM042985.1 coordinate 8,345,167, forward strand.
GAGACAAGCATAATAAAATCAATGGTATGGACCACAATATTAACATACCTACCATCTTTCCATTCTCTTCTTTCAAACAATAAGAACAATTATATATACTCTATCTATTCAATTTATTATTCACGATATTGCACCATTTATCATCGATTAAGATTAAAATTTAGATGTATTTTATGCAATTTTTTTGTGTGGATGTCTCTTTTGATAAAAAAAAAACAAAAAACAAAAAAAAAACTTCTGAAAATGGGATACTAATTCATAAAAAAAGAGATACTTTTTTGTGAGACACGTGTATAAGAGACGGATTGATCTATTATTAAAGTATGCATATTATATAAGTAAAATATATTTATTGATAGTTAAAATATGTCTATAAATCATATTGTAATAATTCAAAATTATACTTAATCATTTTTTATTATATTTTATAAACATATTTTAACAACTAATAAACATATTTTATCTATATAACAAACCGTCACATACATATATCGTCTCACAAGAGACTTTGTCCATAATACTTAATATTAATACATCAAATTTCAACAAATTAAATGAAATAGATTAATAACAATACAAAATTTTAATTTTTTTATTTTTATTTTTAAAGCAGAAAAACTATATTACATATTTTGAATATCAATATTAACATAATTCACAATTAGAATATTAATAAAAAAAATAAAATTATAAGAGAAAGCAAAATTGGTATGAGCACCCTTTCCGTCTTATCTTGATACACATTATTTTATATCTATATTAATACCAGTGATCGCATAATTATTTCAAACCTGATGATGCACATTTTAAATATCAACTCTATTGATCTCATTATAATAAACTTACACTATTTCCTCAAATTCCAATATTCTAAATAGGTGAATATTTATTTATTTATTTATTTATTCTTCTCGCTAAAGATAATTAACAGAGAGTATAATATTTTGTGGAGCTATTCCCTGTGAGACGAGAATATATGAGACAGGTCGATCCATTTTAAAATGTAAATGAGATGAAGATAGGCCCCTTCATTTTTGTTTGGGCCTTAATCCAACTTGGCCCAATATTGAAGCCCAACGCATTATATTCGCGGCTTACTGCCTACTAAAAAAAGGAGGCCTTTAATTTGTAGTCTTGTGAATCTTGTCGCGAATTCGGGCTCTACAGGTAAATCAGTTTCCTTGCATTTCTGTATATTTCAAATAAAAGCGATGAGAAGGTTTATTATTAAAGTATATTTATGAAGTATATTATTATATGGATAAAGTATTTTTATTAATAATTAAAATTTTTTCTTTAAAGAAAATAGGTTTATAGTTAATAGTATTATAACATGCTAGAATAATATTTTAATACATTATTCATTTTATTTTAATTTCAAATAAACATAAACTGCTTATATAACAATACTTTAATACATCATTTATTTTATTTTAATTTCAAATAAACATGCATTGTTTATATAACAATCACGTCTAACGTCTTATATAAATACAGCCTCACAAGATTATTTTGTCTTCCAAATATTATAACGCAGTTCACCATTGCACCATTTATGTAAAAAAATAAAAATAAAAATCTATTTAAAAAAATATCGACCAGCCTCACAAATGTCTCACAAGTCGCAACAAGTACCATCATTAAGAGGTCACTAAAAATAATAATAAATAAATAAATACTAAATTGTTTTTTATAAGAAGAAAAAAAATATAGAGATGGGTTTGTGCATTTATTTCTAGTCTATATACTTAATAGGATTAAGATTTTCGTTTCAATTAAAAAAAAGAGGATTAAGATAAAAATACTATTATTAATAGCGTTTTCCCCTATTATATTCGTATTCAAATATTATAACAAAAAATATTTGGCTTAATGGTTCTTTTGTCTATTTTATTATGAGTGAGGCTTGCATCCGCCCGGGCGCACAGGAACACATTTCGTGCCCCTTTAGAAATTTAGTATTATGGGTAAGGGTATATTGCTTTGGTCTAAAGAGTATACACTTTAATTAATAAAATGTACATCATTTTGTTCTAAAGGATATACAATTTTCATTAATATTTTTTTTCTTTAGAAAATAAAGGGTACACATTTTTATACTAAAGGGTATACAATTTAACACAAAATTTTAAAGGCGCACGGAGTGTTGTCCATGCGCCTAGATACACACAATAATTTTCTTTAGAAAATAAATGGTACATATCTGTATACTAAAGGATATACAATTTAACACAAAATTCTAAAGACCCACGGAATGTGGTCCGTGCGCCCGGGTGCACAGGAGTTTTTGTCTTTTATTATCGTATATATAAATTAAGTAGAGTTAGTGAGTTACTCTTTCATCTGTTGCACATAATACGCAATATTATTTACGTCATCATATTATAAACTAAAATGGTTAAACTTTAATCGTTAATTATTTTTGGAGTATAGTTCTAATTTATGGGTCACCCATGACCCTCTCACATGAGGGGGTGGGGGCCCACCCCCTGACATGTGGGACCCACCCCCTCATGTGAGAGGGTCATGGGTGACCACGGGTCACCCAAGTCATGCTCCTAATTTATAGCTCTTAATTATAATTTTACGATTGTGATTATTGATGTATCTTATTTTTGTGATTTGTGGGGTATTCAAATGCTTATTCTGTCAGGTCACAAGAGATATACTTTACTAATTAGAACGTATCACAAAAGAGTTATATCTTTTTTTTAGTAAATGAGACACACAAAAAATAATTAATACTGTATTATTTTCGTCTCATAAATAAATTCACACATTCTATTTTTGTCTGTCACATCACACCCCCTAAATAAGGAAATACACACAAATCAATAATCCACAACATACTTTAATTTTCAAATTGTCATCCCTTTACAACTCACATAACTTAGTTTATAATTTATTTATTATTATCTAAAAATATAAAATTATCCCTAAAAGTAAAGTAAAATGTAACTTTTTTAAAAATTTCGTATTTATAGTAACCGTGAACTTCTTTTCGAAACAGAGAGAGTATACTCCAATTTTTTAATATTTATGCAAAACAGTAAATATAATTGTTGCAAGCAAGACGAGGGTAGCATATTAAATTAATACTACTAAAATAAAATAGGAGAAGAGATTGGAAGTTTGGAAAGTCTAGATTGGTAGAGTTATAGAGTGGGCATGCATGTGAGATGTATTGAGTGCATTGTGGGAGATACAACATTTATACCCTATCCAGCTATCCTATTTCACTTGCTCTTCTATTATTCATGATGTGATTTCAGCAGCCTAATATATAGTAGATTTTAGGTGTTAGGTTTGTGTCGGTGTTACAATCTAACTTGTCTATATTTTCGGTTTTATACATCTATTTGAGATTCCTTTTATCTCATTATGAAATTCAAAGTTATAATAAGTTCTAAAAAAAAACCGAATGTTGACTTGTTTTTAATATGGGGATGTTGGATTGTGTATTATTTTTTTATTTGAAATGTGAACTTGTTTATAAGATGGACAAAAATAGTACTTCTTTGTCCCAGTAAATATTTATATTTGCTTTTTGTACGTAAATTAAGGGATACTCCATCCGTCCTCTTGAAACGTAACTGTTTGTTTTTTGCACGTGGATTAAGAAGTATAATAATTTAATGTATTTTGAGGTGAGAGAAATAATATATTTTAAAGTGTAGTGGGTAGTTGTATTAGTGTTGAGTATGGGGTCATGAGAGGTCACATCAATCTAAAAAATGAAATGGATACTTCGTAATGGGACAAACCAAAATGACAAAATAGATATGCATCAATGGGACGGAGGGAGTATATATTTTAATGTGTAGTCGGTTAAAGGATATAATATTTTAATGTGCGATGAATAGTTGTATTGATAGCCTCATGAAGATATATTACTACCTCTGTCCGCCCGAAAGAGGGTCTTTTACTTTTGTGCACGTTGATTAAGGAGTATTATTATTTAATGTATAGTGGGTAGTTGTATTAGTGGGAGTGTGGTCCCCATATTTTAGTTGTATTAGTGAGTGTGTGTAGATCCATGTGTAAAAAAAAATGACCCTCTTTAGGGCGGACGATCAAAATGGAAAAAAATCCTCTTTCGAATAGACGGAGTGAGTAATTATTTTGTGTAGATCCCACCTTACGAAAAGGAAAATATAAATGTCGGAACAAATAAAATGTAACCTAAATTGTTGTAATAGAGTGAAATCCAACTTTGACACAGGATTTCGCATAAAATCACATCATGGTAGCTAAAATTGATTACTTGGAAAAAGAACTCCAAGTTTTTGTGTGATTATTTGATACGAGTTTTTTAAAATAAAATATGGCTCTTTTTACACTTTCTTTTTAAATAGGAAGTTTTGTCTGAGATCATTTTATTCTTTTAGTTATTCTCTTGTGAGACGGTTACTTATGTGACTTATTGTGAGACGGACCGATTTATTGTTAAATATGTTTTTTATATAAGTAAATTATGTTTATTGATAATTAAAGTATGTTTGTAATGAATCATACTATAACACTCTAAAAACATATTTAAATTTATTATGCATCACACTTTAGAAAAACATATTATAACTAACAATAAGCATATTTTATTTATATAACAATAATACTTTAATAATGAGTCGAGCCGTCTTATAAGAGACTTTGTCTTTATTGTTTTTATTAGTTGTCACATTTTATTAAAGATTATATCACTTTTTAATTATTCTGCAGTGATTAATATAGCAGCATTATTGGACAATTACACTTTTCCATCGATCATTTATCACTTGGCTTGTTATCAATCTTCCAAAATTCATTACTTGAGACGATTTGTGTCTCAAAAATATTCATTTATACGATTTTAACCATATCACTTGTTAATTATGAATTAATTTAGCCCTCATGGAGAAAAAAAATAATAATAAAAGTGGGTCAATGATGGAAATAATGATGATATTCGATCCAAAAGGGAAATCCAAGAAAGAAGAATAGGTAGAGTTTGTAAAGATGTTGAGGATAAGTTATAGTGTCACTGCATAAATTGTAGCATTAGACTAATGTAGGGAACATGTTTTTTGACACACTATTTTCATCATTCATTCTATTGGCTTTTTTCTTATGAACCTTTCTGCATTTTTTTAAATTTTTTTATTAATCCTGAAATGAATCGTCTCCATTAATATTGTTTAACTAGTAGTTAATAAATTTAGTGAGAGAAAAATACATTATAATTCAAAAGATAAATGAGCAAAAAATCATGTAATTTTTTATTAGCATTTAATTTTTTCAATCCAAAAAAAAAAGTATTGTTATTATTAAATTATTATATAATGAATGAACTAATTTTTTGGGTTGCATACATATAAATATTTTTTAAAATTGTAATGGTAATTTTGAGTAATTTTTAGTAATTAAATTTTGGTAAGAATCTGTTCCTAATTTAAACAAATACTATCTCCTAGGTCCTCATTTGCTTTTTGCACGTGAATTAAGAAGTTTAAGGACATTTTAATTGAATGCTCAATATAGTAAAATGAAAACCTTTAGGTGGAGGGAGGGAGTAGTAATTATTTAATAGTTCTACATTTATAATTTGCAATAATTAAGGCCTAAATTGTCAGTCTTAACATTAATTTTTCTTAGGGCAAAGATTAATTTTATTAATGAGCTTAATAAGGTGTCGATTTACTGAATACTCAATATTTTAATTCATTCTAAAATTTACTTGATTCATAATTATTTTATTTAAACACTAAACATTGTTGTAGCTAAGTTTCATGAACTCCTCAAATTCTCTGTATTAGAATTATTCCATTGTAAGGTTAAGTTTACAAAATTAATTTTTGTATAATTTCAATTCAATAAAAACCTAATACAATAAAAATATCTATTTAAACAGTATGAGTTGGACTTTATTAATAATAATATACTACTAATATCCAAAATATTAGAAGACAAAGGCAAAGTGGGCTTTTTTCCTTTTTTTTTTTTTTTTTGGGGTGCCCTCATGGGATGCTTCTAAATTGGAGTGGTCTAGCTAGGTCTCTTTTCTTGATCAGTTGAATCACACCCCATGTTGGTTCAATCCCAAATAATGAAATTAATCATCGATAATTGTTTATAATTAATCAAATATATCTATATAATAATCGCACTCGTGCATATTATTTACATTCCTAGTTTGTTTCCTCACATGAAAAATACAATTGAAATTTTCAAAACTTCAGTTTTATTACAATTTTTATTTTTTAAAATCAAAACAATGTATCTTCATTTTTTCAAGGCAAATTAACAATTTAAAACTTTACCCTTTATATCTTTGAAATTTATACATTTAATCTTTAAATCATAAGGTTTTTATAATTCATTTAATTTATTGTACAACATGTGTCGCAACTCATAAATTATTTAGCAAATATCTTTATCAAACTTACATCTCAAGTTATATATAACAAGTCACACTTGTCATGCAAATATATCTCTAACAAAGATTTAAGAAAGCACATAAACGAGATAAGATGTATTAATAGAGAAGAGAAATCTAGATTATACTTGATTCTCCTCGACGGTCCACTTGCAAAACTGTACACTGAGTATTCAAATTTACATCAACACAAAACCGATATACTCGAGCGAATACGGTTTAGGCTGGTTGCCCGAACTCTTTTTTTACTATTTGACTAGGGATGTAAGCGAACCAAACCGTTCGCGAACTATTCGGGTCTCGATTCGATAAAGTGTTCGTTCGAGCTCGTTCGTTAACATTAACAAACCAAATCAAACTTAAATTTTGAGTTCGAATAGTCTATCAAACCAAACTCAAGCCTAAGGGGTGCTCGGCTCAAAAGCTCGCGAACATATTCATTAATGAGCTCGTTAATGGCTCGCAAATGTGTTCGTAAATTTTATGATAATTTTTTAGTATTATATATTATTATTTATTTATTAATATTCAATAATTAAATATTTTATATTAAACCACACAAATATGATAATAACTCAAGTCATTATTTAACTATTTAAATATTTTTGTAACTTTATTATTATATTTTGTTAGGTTGTTTATTTAATATTATGAATAACATTAGATGTTTATAAACCAAAAGTTCTTTTAATATTTACGAACAAAAATATTTAAATGTTCATGAAAAAATATTCATAAACAAGTTACTTTATGTGTTCGTGAACACGTTCGTGAATCTTAACAAACAGTTTGAGTTCGAGCTCGAGTTCGATTTTTTTTTTCTTGACGAGTTCGATAATTCCTTAAAAAATGATACTCAAACCTAGTAGTGTTCGATTCGATTTGGTTCGATTACATCCTTATATTTGACTATGAAATTATTACAACCATGTCATAATTATAATATCACAAAATGAGATGTAAACAACACATAATATGATTAGAATCTAACTCAACATTGTGAGGTTATATATAATAGGGTTTTTGAAGCATTTTGAGCATCCTCTCTCTCTCATCCCCTTTCTATCTCTTCTCCTTCACCTTTGTGTGCTATGCTTTCTGAGATGTTGCTTCGCCCATTCCGAAGTGATGAGAAATCAAGGTAATAATATAACATGATCAGCTATTTTAATTAATGTGTAAAATATAATTAAGGAGTATGTTAGTAATTAATATTGTAGTGGGGTGTTTGGATGAATGAAATAGGACAAAGAAAAGTGAGTGCAAAAGGAAGGGAGAGGAAATGGTGGAAGAAGAGAAGGTGTACTCTGTGCCATTCCATAGGGAGCCACTTTCCAAAAATTCTTTGAGATCTCACATCTACCCTTCCCAAAAGAATTTTATTCAAAGGTCAGATTATTATTATCATTATTATTATTATTATTATTATTATTATTATTATTATTATTATTATTATTATTATTATTATTATTATTATTATTATTATTATTATGTGTTTAAGTAGGGATGAGAAAGTTAGATTTAGGATCTTAGTAAATCTAAATGTTTATTTCATATATTTAATGTGTATTTTAAGATTTTTTTAAAAATAATTTATTGTCATTATTAATTATATATAGCAAATTTATATGATTCTCATTAAATAGTTTTCAACCATTTTATGATTTAATGATTTAATTTGATAGTTACATATTTTTTCTGATATGCATATTGATTAACCCAAATTACTAATTAACATATCTTTAAATTGAAAAGGAAATTTAAAAATAAAATTAGGATTGATATAATGTTTACAACTATTATTAAAAATGGTTGGAAATCAATTAAATAACTTAAGATTTAAGATCTCAATTTAACTTTATATAAAAGCCATTTTTTCTTCATTCACATATATTTTGCTCGCAAAAATCTAAAATTTATTCATATTAGGGTCTCACAGTTGGCTCAAATACAAAGTATTAATAGAATAGAACAAAAAATTGAATCATGCTATTGTCAGTTTTGTAAATATTCATTCCCTCTGTCAGTTATCGCACACTTTTTATTTTATATTTTAGATTGTCATATAAAAATTTGCATCTCTCTACAAAAATTTAAAAATCGAAACAATTATCACCATTTCTTGTACAATTTTTTTTTTAATAAAATCATTTTTACCCATTTAATATACTTTATCATTTATATATATCATTAAAAAATATCATAATACCCTTAAAAAAAATTCTTTAAAACCGTATTAAGAGAGAAGTGCAGCGACATATTTATTGCCCTCCGAAGTTATAATATAGTAAGTACTTAAAACATAAAAATATAAGATAAAGGTATAATAATATGTAATGTAATCATATTGTTACCATAAATTATCACCAAAATATAAGAAAGTACTCCCTCTATCCACTCTAAATAATCTATTTTTTCTATTTTAGATGTCCGCTCTAAGAGTTTCATTCTTTCTTTTACATCAGGGGATCCACACAGTCACACATACATTTTAATACAATTAAAATATGGAACAAACACCCACTAATACAATATTACCCACTATTATATATTACTATACTCTTTAATTTACGTGCAAAAAGCAAATGAGTCTTTTTGGACCGGAAGAGGGACTATTATACTATTGTATAAAGAAATTAAAAATTTTAGATCTATCGGATCCAAACATCCAATTTCAAGATACTAGATTCCTTAAGCCGCCAAGTCTCACTCTTATTTCACACTTTTTATTTTCATTCACTTCACGTTAAATTTTACCAAAAAAAAAATCACATAAATCACCTAAGTCCTTAGTAATAAAAGTAGATCTTAATTATAAATTTATCATTCTCACCCAACATAATTTATAACTTCACTATAACATAAATAAATGGCTTAATAGTGTTATTATAAATGATATGTAACACTTTAATGGTGTCGTTGTTGTCCCTGTTATCTATTCTCTTATGTAACATTTTTTCTTAATATACATAATTTATAACTTCACTATAACATAAATAAATGGCTTAATAGTGTTATTATAAATGATATGTAACACTTTAATGGTGTCGTTGTTGTCCCTGTTATCTATTCTCTTATGTAACATTTTTTCTTAATATAGTAACATTTAATAAAAATGTTACATTTACTATGGTAACACTTTATAAAATTAAAAAAAATTGCATATGATTGGGTTTGAACTCATACCTATGAGTTTTCATGTGTTTCATCTACCAACTTAACTGGTCCTTCAATCTTAATACTAAATATTTATTTTATTATATATTTCAATTTTTTTCCCTTTTCAAACAAAATTTTGTATTTAAATATTTTAACCGTTAATATAAAATATTAGTAAATATAATTTAAAATATTTTTTTAAATAATATATATATTATTTTAATTTTATAATTCAATTTTAAATAATATATATTAAAATAAAATATATTTTATGTAATGAACTATATTTTTTTTGTATTATATAATTAAACTAATTTTTCAAATTTTTTTAAATATAATAATTTTTTTTATTTTTGTAAAATATGGGTAATATATATATATATATATATATATATATATATATATATATATATATATATATATATATATATATTATAATTTATGTATGTAGAAGTGTTACTTTAAAATGATATTTATGTGTTATATTATAGTGTTATCTTTGCAAAAGTGTTACATTAAATGTGTTAGTATATAAATAAAAATGTTATATGCATGTGTTACATATTAGAAAAGTGTTACATGTATGTGTTACTTATATAAAAAGTGTTACAAAAATATTACATATTATAATAATTTAAAAGGTGTTGTCATTTTGTGTTATGTAAATTTAAAGTGTTACTATGAAGTGTTATTTAATTCTAGTTATGTTGTAGTGTTATTTATCACTTAAAAATACAACATTACCTTCATGAAAAAGTCAATAAAATTGATCAAATAATATTTTTTCTTAAACTTCATATCTACAATAATAATAATAATTATTATTATTATTATTAATAATAATAATAATAATAATAATAATAATAAAGATTAAGTCGGGATTTAAGGAGTAATAAATTCGTATTACACTTTAATTTTAAAATAATTCCCATAGCATTCTTTTTAATTTACTTATTGGAGTATTTTCCAACCCTTTGTGAAAGTTTTCATTCTTGCCTGAGGAGTCATATAAAAATTGTTGCCTCCTATAAGACATAAAAATATATATATATATATATATATATATATATATATATATATATATATATATATATATATATATATATATATATATATATAAAATAATAATAATAATAATAATCTCTCTCGGATAAGTTAACATTTTTTTCAAGGAAATTAAGGAGTATAACAATTTAATATAAAGTGAAGTGAGAGAAATAATAATATTTAATGTGTATAGGTAGTTGTATTAGAGGTGGTATGTGAGCCACATGATTTATTTTTTATGTGATCATATATATTAAAAAGGAAATGTGTCAACTTTTGTAAGACAAACAAAAAATGAAAGTGTGTCAATTTAAAAGTAACTATGAATTTATATTAACTATTACCCTTCGTTCAGGAATGTATTTCACGTATTTTTATTTTGAAGTTTAAGAAAATTTTGATTTTATAAAGTAAGAAAGAAAATAAATATTTGAATTAAATTTTTTTAATGTTATTTGAATTATACATTATTAGTATTTGGAAGTTTTAATATTTGAAACATAAAAGTTGTGATATGGTGATATGAGTCCTATGAATATTATAACATTTATTATTTGCACAGAGATGTGTTAGGAAATATAATACTTTAATATATATATAATGAATAGTTGTATTAGTGTTGTATATGGACCCCATAAAAAAATATTGATTTTTTGTGTGGATCTCATTTACAAAAAAAATAATAATAATATTTGTGAGACGCTCTATTTAGTAAAATGTGACAACACTCATTGGAGAAAGGAAATATATTTTCTATATATTCCCTTCGTCCCACCCAATTTATATTAAAAAAATATTTTTCTTCGTCCTAAGTATTGTCACGTTTTATTAGTAGTGTGTCCCACAAATATTGTTACATTTCTTTTTTTGGTAAATTAAACTCACACAAAATAATTAATATATCTCTATGGGGCTCACAAACAACACTAATACAACTACTCATTGTACATTAAAATACTATATTTCTCAACCCAATACACATTAAACACATAGATATATAAAATATACCACAATATGTTTTCTATAATATATAAAGTTCATCAAAAATATATAATCCCTCCATCTCACATATATTGTTACATTTTACTAAAATTATGCATATATATCCCATATTTATTATGCATAACCTAGATTGATAAATAAAAAATATGATATTAATTTATAACTACACAATTATAGATTGTAGTACCATAAATACCCTTATGTATTTGCACAATTTGTATTGCACAATTTTGTTTTTGGTCCGGCGGTGGTCCGGTAAACGGCCGCCGGCGATCCGGCGATGGTGGGTGTGTGAAAGGCTTAGGGTTTGTGGTTTAAAAGTATAAGGATTATAATGAATTAAGGTTATATTTGGTATTTTACTTTAATATTTTGTATGTGGAGTAATTTTTGAGTTCATTGTATCTCCTAGTAATTTAGGGTAAAAGTGTGTACATATGAGTGATTTTTCCTTTATTATTATTATTATTATTATTATTATTATTATTATTATTATTATTATGTATGGCATAAATTGATAAAAAAATTAATTTACAATCTTGTATTAAAAAATGGAATTAATTTATAATTTAAAAATTAAACAAAACACTTATTAATAATAATAATTATTATTATTATATTATGTATGGCATAAATTTTTTTAAAAAAAGTCATTTAATTTATAAACAACAGCATTAAGAAACATTTCAAAAATCAAAATATTAAAAACAACTTAATCAATCATGATAATTAATTTAAAGTACCAATTGATATAAGTTATTATTATACATGATTGATTTATAATTGTTATATAATATAAATGATAAGAGGATAATTTACCATAAAATTATGCATATTTAATTTAAAGAAAGTGTATATGTTTTATAAATTAATTTGGGGTAAGACCTTTTATTAAGGACAAAAATATCCCTTTAATATTTGAGCAGGAAACATAAATGGCCCAATAGTTTTTTAGTTATTATTATACGTGATTGATTAATAACCACTCCTATTATACAATAAATCTCTATTAATATAATAGCAAAGTGAAAAAGTCAAAATTGAACCAATTTTTAATTTACACCTTTGATTTTAATTACTAATTCTTTTTTAATCTCATCCGTTCATCACATTACTGAATCTCATCCATTCATCACACTTATAAGATTAGATCTTGAACATTCATTTTTTTGTCATAATAATGATACCTTATTTAAAATGATACATTAATAATGATACCTTATTTAAAATCCTTATTTAATTTTTGAAATAATAATATCATATTTCACTAATTTTTATATTTTAACAAAATCCATAATATAGTTTTAGCAATTAATTCATTATTAAATTATTTAATAATTACGACTACAGGTATTTCAAATATGTTATGTTATATAATTAATTAATTAATAATTATAACTTATAATGTAGTTTTAACAATTAATTTATTATTAAATTATTTTATTCATTATTAATAATTTTAAATTAATATTATTGGTCCTAACATCTTAATAATTTTAAATGGAGTAATTTATATTTAAATGGATTCATGATTAAATTATTTTCTTCATTATTAATAATTTTGAATTAATATTATTGATCCTAACATCTTAATAATTTTAAATGGGTATGTGTAATCAACGGGTAATGATAAACGGATTAGAGACAGGAAGAATCATAATATATATTTTTAATGAAACGAGTACTTAAATGTGTAGTTTATATTTAAATGGATACGAGTACGTAACAATTAATTCATTATTAAATTATTTTCTTCATTAATAATAATTTTGAATTAATATTATTCGTCCTAACATCTTAATAATTTTAAATTGGTATGTATAATCAACGGGTAATGATAAACGAGTTTTGTATGAGTATGAGTATCATAATTTTTTTTAACAAATTGGGTACGAATATGACTAAATAAACATTAGGGTGATCACATGACAGATATTTTCAAATATCTGATTTACCAAAACCTTAAAAAAAACGAGTACGGGTAGTTACACATAGGATTTATGAGTTTAGGGTTATAGGGTTTAGGGTTTATGGTTTTAGGGTTTAAGGGTTTAGGGTTTAGGCTTTTAGGGTTTAGGGTTTTAAGGTTTTAGGGTTTTAGGATTTAAGGTTATGAGATTAGATTAATTTGACACCTTATTTACAATTATAATTAAACAATTATCAACATCACAATTATCAATGTCACTACTTAATATAATCCATATGCATAAACTAATTTTAAATAAAAATTTAGTAGTTTTTTTATTTATGATATATAATTTAGGTTATTAAAATAATTAAGTATATAATCTTTTTAATATAATATGATATATAATTTAAGTTATTAAAATAATTAAGTATATAATCTTTTTAATATAATATTTTTTTATATTATAGATTATACATAGGGTTTATGAGTTTAGGGTTTTAGGGTTTAGGGTTTAGGGTTTTAGGGTTTAGGGTTTAGTGAACCAATTTTTTAATTTACACCTTTGATTTTGATTACTAATCCATTTTTAATCTCATCCATTTATCACATTATTGAATCTTATCAATTCATCACAATTATGAGATTAGATTTTCTTCATTATTAATAATTTTGAATTAATATTATTGATCCTAACATCTTAATAATTTTAAATGGGTATGTGTAATCAACGGGTAATGATAAACAGATTAGAGACAGGGAGAATCATAATATATATTTTTAATGAAACGGGTACTTAAATGTGTAGTTTATATTTAAATGGATACGAGTACGTAACAATTAATTCATTATTAAATTATTTTCTTCATTAATAATAATTTTGAATTAATATTATTCGTCATAACATCTTAATAATTTTAAATTAGTATGTATAATCAACGGGTAATGATAAACGAGTTTTGTATGAGTATGAGTATCATAATTTTTTTAACAAAGTGGGTACGAATTTGACTAAATAAACATTAGGGTGATCACATGACAGATATTTTCGAATATCTGATTTACCAAAACCTTAAAAAGAACGAGTACGGGTAGTTATACATAGGATTTATGAGTTTAGGATTTTAGGGTTTAGGGTTTAGGGTTTTAGGGTTTAAGGGTTTAGTGTTTAGGGTTTTAGGGTTTAGGGTTTTAAGGTTTTAGGGTTTAGGGTTTTAGGATTTAAGGTTATGAGATTAGATTAATTTGACATCTTATTTACAATTATAATTAAACAATTATCAACATCATAATTATCAACGTCACTACTTAATATAATCCATATGTATAAATTAATTTTAAATAAAAATTTAGTAGTTTTTTTATTTATGATATATAAGTTAAGTTATTAAAATAATTAAGTATATAATCTTTTTAATAAAATATGATATATAATTTAAGTTATTAAAATAATTAAGTATATAATCTTTTTAATATAATGTTTTTTTATATTATAGATTATACATAGGGTTTATGAGTTTAGGGTTTTAGGGTTTAGGGTTTTAGGGTTTAAGGGTTTAGGGTTTATGGGTTTAGGGTTTAGGGTTTTAGGGTTTTAGGGTTTAGGGTTTAGTGAACCAATTTTTAATTTACACCTTTGATTTTGATTACTAATCCATTTTTAATCTCATCCATTCATCACATTATTGAATCTTATCAATTCATCACAATTATGAGATTAGATTAATTTGACACCTTATATACAATTATAATTAAACAATTATCAACATCACAATTATCAACGTCACTACTTAATATAATCCATATGCATAAACTAATTTTAAATCAAAATTTAGTAGTTTTTTTTATTTATGATATAATTTAAGTTATTAAAATAATTAAGTATATAATCTTTTTAATATAATGTTTTTTTATATTATAGATTATACATAGGGTTTATGAGTTTAGAGTTTTAGGGTTTAAAGTTTTAGGGTTTAGGGTTTAGGGTTTTAGGGTTTAAGGGTTTAGGGTTTATGGGTTTAGGGTTTTAGGGTTTAAGGGTTTAGGGTTTATAGGTTTAGGGTTTTAGGGTTTAAGGGTTTAGGGTTTTAGGGTTTAAGGGTTTAGGGTTTAGTGAACCAATTTTTAATTTACACCTTTGATTTTGATTACTAATCCATTTTTAATCTCATCCATTCATCACATTATTGAATCTTATCCATTCATCATAATTATGAGATTATATTAAATTGACACCTTATTTACAATTATAATTAAACAATTATCAACATCACAATTATCAACGTCACTACTTAATATAATCCATATGCATAAACTAATTTTAAATCAAAATTTTGTAGTTTTTACCTTTATCCCGTGCATCGCACGGGTTCAAAAGCTAGTAAATAATAAGAGAATAATTTACCGCAAAATTATGCATATTTAATTTAAAGGGAGTGCATATGTTTTAATAATCTATGGACAAAAATATTTCCTTTGAGCGGGAAACATAAATGCCCCAATATATATATATAATGGAGACATCAATAAAAATAAAAAATTTCGATTAATTCACACAGATTCTGAAAAATATAAATCAGTGAGGGGTGTGGTGAAGATGATGAAACAGAATTGAAAAATTAATGTTAAAATGTCAGAATTATTTAATCATAGTTTTTTAAATATATAAAGAATATGGGGGAAGGAAACATGGACATTATGTATGTATTAAAAGAGAATTGAGATAATTAGTTTGTGAGATGTTGAGGAGAAATTGAGAGGAGATGAGATGAGATGATGTAAAGAGAATTTGACCAAAACTTTTGAGTAGGAAAAAAAGTTTGACCATATGTGCTTTTATAGATATATAGATAGATATAAATTAATGTAATTATACAAAACCAACAATTTTAAAATTCTATTAATATTTATATTTCATTATGTAATCATATGTTATAAACAATTACAAATACTTTCTTAATTACTAAACCTCATTTTCAAATACAATCCAAAATTTCCCAATGATTAACTCAAATTGAAACAAATCTCAATATGTTAGTTGATAAAAAAAATAAGCATACAAAAATAAAATCAAAATAAAAGATAAATAAAAAAATTATGTTTTTTTGCTGACCAACCGAATAAAATCAGATGGCGACAAAATCACATTGCTTCTCTTTTAGGGTTTCTAAATGAGAGTAGAAATGAAATCGATGTAAAAATTGTGAGTGATGATTATTCTATGGATATATCAATGTAATTAATTGATTTTCTAATAAATTTATAAAATGAATATTTGACTAAATGTATTATTGGAATGCATACTAAAATTAATGGTGAGAAATTGAGGAGAAATTGAAAAGAAATGAGAAATTGAAAAGAGATTTTGACCCAAAATTTTGAGCGGGAAAAAGAGGATTGATTTTATGTGCTTTTATATATATATATATATATATAAATGTATGTAAAGTTGTTGATACGTGTGAAAATATAGTAATTATATTATGATATAAGTAAAAAGTATATATTACTATAATAAATCTTTTAATACTATTTTTAATAAAAATAAATTTTAGAATACTTATTTTATAAGACGGATAAAATGTGAAAATGTGAAATATTTATCACAACAGAAGGAGTAACATAGAATGGATTGAATTAGTCTAAAGAAGTACCCCCTCCGTCCACGAGAGGGTATCATTTATTTTTATACAGGAAAATTAAGAAGTATTGTTATTTAATGTGTAGTGGGTAGGTAATGTGTAAGTTTTACTTTTTTATCCCTCCACCTTATTAATATGAGGAGGGACAAATGGGTAATTTAAAAATATATTTAGGGTTAGTAGAAGTATTATTAGTGGATCCCTCATTGTACATAAATGGAAACGAGACCCTTAGATAGGGCGCTGTAAATGGTAAAATGAAATCCTTGAAAATGGATTGAGGGAATACTAAAAGTAATACTATTGTCAAAAAATTTACATATTACACCTTCAAAGTATTACTAAGTATTTAATGGATAGTAGATTGAAAGATATATTCCCTTTTGTCTTTTTTTTTTTTTTTTTGTCCTACTCAAAAAGTCTTTTTCCTTTTTTATACACGCATGACCTACACACACTCATTAATACAATTAAAATATGGGCTCATACACCCACTAATACAACTGCTCACTATACATTAAATAATAATACTCCTTAATTTACGTGCAAAAAACGAAAGCACCCTTTTGCATGGGACAAATGGAGTACTTCCTCCGTCCTAGAAAACTTTTCACGTTTACTGTTCCACGTTATTTAAGAAAAATTACACTTTTTGACCAACTTTATTGACTTTGGAGGGTATTGTAGTATTTTTAGGTAATAAAAAAGTATAAAGTAATGATATGTGTGTGAAAAAGGTGTGGCAAATTTGAAATTAAAGTAACTTTTGAGGTTGTTGGATAAAGTGTTGTTTCCTTTTTGGGGGTGAAAGGTTTTGTGGGACAAACAAATAAGGAAAGTGAGAAAAGTATTATGGGACGGAGGGAGTAATATTTAATATAAAATATATACGTGTATTAATATTGGAGGTGAGTCTTATGGTAATATATTAGTTGTTTTAGGTATGTCTCATATATTAAAAAATAAATGAAAAATTGAAATGAGACACATAAAATAAAAATATGTTAAAATTAAAATGAGACGAAGAGAGTAATGTATTATTTAGTTTCCATTAAAAAAAAGCAAATATAAGTATTATTGGGGGACGTGGGATGACGAGGAGAATGGTGATTGTGTTTGACTTTTTTTTTAAAGAATGCGCAAATTTTTGTGGAATAACCAAAAATAGAAAGTGTATCATCTCTCCTGGCACGGAGGAAGTACTTATTACTCCACGTGAAAAAGAAAAAATAATGGAGGGGGAGGGAGGGAGTATATCGTGTGGATCCAATACCTGAAAATTAATATCATTAAACATTAAAATAAAATATTATACTTTAATATTAAATAGAGGATTATTACTAATAATAAAACCAATAACGAGCTTATTAAATTTGATTATAAAAATTTGACAATAATCTCAATTTAATAGGGGTGTACTATAAATTAAAATTAGTAATTACAAGTGATAGTGAAGTGTCAAGTTCTACTTGTGTTAGCAAATACAGTCCCCACCTCAACCAAATATTCCGTAATTACTCGCAGAGACGCTCGAAATCACAAGAGAATGGCCAATAAGGTCTCCAATTTCTCCGATCTGATCCAGCGCGTCACTGCCTCCTGCCTCCTCCATCCCCTCGCCGGCGTCTCCCGCCCCGAAGACTTCTCCGCCGCCGAGGAAGAAGACGACGTCTACGACAACGATGTGCCGGAGGAGGAGGAACAGGAGAAGTTCATGATCAATGCCGATTGGGATGCCGCTAAGAACGAAGACCACCCGCCCAGGGTAATGGAGCTGGAAATGATGATGAGCCAGGTGTTCGACGCCGTTTCGGTAATGAAGAGGGCGTACGTTAGCCTTCAGGAGGCGTACTGCCCTTGGGATCCGGATAAAATGCGCGTTGCTGATGTGGCCGTGGTGGCGGAGCTCCGGAGGTTGGGTCTTCTCAGGGAGAGATTCAGGCGCAGCATTGTCGGCGGTGGTGGCAGGGTTGGGAGGTGGGGAATCGGGGCGGCGACGCTGCGGGAGGTGGTGGCGCCGTACGAGGCGGCGGTGGAGGGGCTGAAGAGGGACGTGAAGGCGAAGCAAGTGGAGATTGATAATTTGAGGGAGAAGCTTAAAACGGCGACGTCTTTCGATCGGATGAGTAGTGGCAAGTCAAAGGGGAAGTCGAAGAGGAGAGTCAGCTGCACCACTCAAGGTTAGTCAATCAAATGACGGATATAGCCTCCATATATTTAATTCTCATTCTGGAGTTTTTTTTTTCCCACATTATTTTAAATTTCGACTAAAAAGCCAAAAGAACGAGTGTATAACTGAAATTCATAATTTATCACCATATTGAAATGGTTGTGTGAAATACAAAATCTTGAACTCTAAATCACCTTTAGAGAATTGATTTCTTGACTGGAAAAGAAGTACTCGATAAAGTGATGAAACAAAAGGTAGATTGAAATGTTTCAAATCTATTTATTGATGAATGTTTCAAATCTAGGGGAAAAGAGAAAAAGACATAACATTAGTTACTTTTTTTAACCCCACATATCATGATATTTTGTGCATTACCTATTTCCATTAAATAGAATAGAAATGATTGTTGTAAAGCTAATTTGATTGCATGTTAAATAAATGCATTTAAGAATGTTGAAAATGTATCAAATCCTGAATCAACATACAAAATCTGTGGCAGTTGCAGTAGCTCCAGCAGTGGAGCTATTTGAATCTACAATGAGCTTAGTGAGAGAAGCATCCAAAGCCTTCACATCCCTACTCCTCTCTCTCATGCGCTCCGCACGTTGGGATATTGCGGCCGCCGTTCGTTCCATTGAAGCCGCTTCTTCCACGACAGCCACCATGAACAACCCCACCTCCACCACCACCTTCACGGACTCCATTGTTGGGGCCAACCA
Source organism: Pogostemon cablin (assembly GCA_023678885.1). Lineage (NCBI taxonomy): Eukaryota > Viridiplantae > Streptophyta > Magnoliopsida > Lamiales > Lamiaceae > Pogostemon > Pogostemon cablin. The sequence continues at coordinate 8,365,226 of CM042985.1, forward strand.
CGCAAAGTACGCGTTGGAATCTTATGTGAATCGCAAGATCTTCCAAGGGTTCGACCATGAGACGTTTTACATGGATGGAAGTCTCTTCTCTATCCTCCACCCGGATCAGCACCGTAGAGAGTGCTTCACTCAATACCGAGACATGAAGGCAATGGACCCCGTTGAGCTCCTCAGCATATTGCCCACTTGTAGCTTTGGCAACTTCTGTTTCAAGAAGTACCTCTCCATTGTCCACCCGAAAATGGAGGAGTCGTTGTTTGGGGACTTGGAGCAGAGGCGGCAGGTGCTGGACGGCCACCACCCGAGAAGTCAGTTCTATGGGGAGTTCTTGGGGTTGGCCAAGGCAGTTTGGTTGCTGCATCTACTTGCATTCTCCTTGGACCCTCCTCCAAGCCATTTTGAGGCAAGCAGAGGAGCCGAGTTTCATTCCCAGTTTATGGAGAGTGTGGTGAGGATTTCCGGTAGCAACGGAGGACCCAAGGTGGGCGCGTCAATGGCCGTGGGATTCCCAGTGAGCCCCGGATTTAAGCTTGGCAACGGGTCGATTATCAAGGCCGGGGTGTATCTTGTTCCTAAGAATTGATGAGAATGCAGTTTGTATTTTGCAAGGATTTTCATGTTGTGCCTGTTGTAGAACAATTAGTTTCTCCTTATGTATTACATATATGAATTATGATGATGGTTGAAGAGGTGTGTGTATCCTGCCTGTTTCTTTTCTGCAATCTTAGTCTCTAATAAGAAACTTGCAAAAAAATTCTGACCTCTCCAAAAAAGTAGGGCTGATAGGATAAGATCTGCTCTTACGAAGTTAAGGCATCGACAGGTATCATATAAATATGAAGTTATGAATAAATGGCATTACACTTGCATGATTTGATACAACACTTAATGTTACACTATCAATACAAATAATTGTTTAGGTCTGAAGAATTAATTCATCCAGCTTTCCCAAGCGACAAAATCGATGGACGTGGGAATAGCATGCATGATATGATCATCGTATTTGAAGTAGGGAGAACGAACATCTTCTGTTTGCATATAAGTTGATATTCACAACTAAAAGAGGATTTACTGTTGCCGGTTCAAGATGAACCTGGAGCACAAGCTTATTGTCTGGTTGCCAGTCGAACGCAAATACAAGGGTAAAATGATGGTATATGCTAATCTATCAATAGAATAAACTTTTTTACCTGCAAATTATATCATATTTAAAGGGTAAGAATGAGTTTGATGACAATATTCTGTGTTTCTAATGGTGTGACTTGATATTGAAAGTTTCATATAACTTACGAGGGTTGAATGAACTTACTTGTTCGAAAGTCAAAAACATAATAACATTCCATGATCCTAGGCGGCCGAAATTTGGGATAAACCCCTTGTACAGGGCAAAAAATCCCTGCTCGAAGGGATGTCCACCGTCATTATCAGCATAATGATCGATAGTTTTTTAAAAGAAATTCAGAGATAATTCACAAAAATGCAGAAAACTGGGTAAAAATTATTTTTATTTGATAATTTAATATCTGTGAGAAACCAAAATTGCATGCTGTTGGTTTTAAATGAATATCTCATGCAAAAAGTACTACTGCTCACATGATGAACTTCAGTTCCTATTTCAACATTCAATATGCAGAAGAAACCGAGGTGATTCAAATGAGAAGTGAACCAAAAGGCAACATCTATCATGTGAGTATATAAAAGTTAATAGATCCTTTAATAAATTGATAATTGCAAAGCAATGGAGGACTAGCAATTCGATCAGTAACATTAAAGACAAATGAAACAGAAGGGATCGGATACCTCATTTTTTAATGTTTTGTAGAAGCAATCTAGAGCGCCTTTGTAGACTGAGTCTCCCATCATTCTAGATTTAACCTGGAATTGAACAAGCAAAAATTTACATGAGAATTGCCAGCTAATAATGTCACTTATTTCATGTGCTATCATCCAGTTGAAGACTCAAAAAATAAATGATCACGTGAAGTAAGATGCTGTGGTGGCTGTTTAGGATGTTTAAAAACAAAACTTGTCATTAAATATTTAGGTGCTTACTAAATGTGTCCAAAATTAGCTAACAGGCAACATACCAGGAATACAATTTTACCATTTAGATCGCTGTTGAATGTCTGTTTGGAAACAATATGAAACTAATGTGTTGATGATGAGAAACAACTTTTTCGTGCTGGGTTTCATTAATAATTCCAATTCCAGCAGTATTTTGGTCAATCTCACAGCATATAGATGCATAAGACTATAATTGCATTGTGCAAAAAAAAAAAAGAAGAAAAAAAAACTATAATTGCCAACAATCACATTTAGCAGTTACTGACAGCTTTTTCACCAAGAGGTGGGTTTTCATTAGAAATTCCAATTCCAGCAGTGTTTTTGCCACGCCCACAGAAAAAATGAACTAGTCTGGAATTGCCTATATTCATGATTTCAAATGAATGCATCTAGAATTTCCTACAATTATGGTTTCTTAAATTGACTGCTGAGTGCTTTAATAAGAGAATTTTCAAAAGATTACTTTTAATCTGTCACTTATAAAGTACCACAAACACAAACAAGTTGTCATATGGCAATAATAAGGCACACAGCTATCAATTTTACGACCAACATTCAATCCATCACACGGCTAAAGAAATAACTGAATGGAAATAGATTACCACATCAACAGGAGAGCCAATACAGACAGCAAAGAATCCTGCACCTAAACCAGCTAAAATTTGCGTCAGAACATTGTCCGTGAATCCTGGAATCTTCAATATTGTCTGCATATAAGATAATTATTGGAGACCATACAACTTGCCAGAATATTATATATCACAAGATACAGTGAAGAGAGAGAGAGAGTATTGACCTCTTTGACATGATCGTAACTAGCTAATTCTGCAGCATTGATAATTGCATTTCTTGCAATGTTTGCTCCAAGCCCGGTCCACAAAGCTGCCACTCCTTCCTGTTAACTTCTGGCAATCAATGAGTGGGTGTGCATATTGGCACTATTACTAATTACTGTAACAAGAGTCACCTGTTTGGCTATGGCATAATATGCATGCAAAGCACCGGCGTAACGCCTCACTGCTCCAACTGGCATTTTGCCCTCAGCTTGAAGCCGAACCTTCACAAGGTCGGTAGGATTAGCCACGGCAATTGCTATAGCACCTTTGGATTTGGAGAACAGAGTTTTTATCAAAAGTTCAGGTACATGTTATCCTCGACCTAGAGAAATAGGACATTACAGGAGGAAAAAGAATTGGTGGCTTACTCACCAGTAAGCAGAGCAGCTAGTATTTTACTGAACAAGGGCACATCTCCAGAATAATTACTTCCAACAAAGTATGCTTTGACCTGTCCAATCCATGAGTAGGATGAATTTTTTATCAGCTTCAAGATTATACCTCAAGCAAAGCCAGACAAAGCATTAAAAGGCAGCCGATGATACATACAGGCCCGTATAACCCAATTCTTAAACCTCCATACAGACATTGGCGATGCAAACCTGGTATGATTCCTTTCCAAAGTGCAAATAGACCTTCTTCTTTTGCTATGGTAACAACTGTTCCCAACAAGCCCTTGTATTTTGGTTCAGCCTCTGAGTCCCTTAAGGGAACTCTCTTTTGTAGCTGAAGCCTTACTTTGGCAGTATCCAAGGGAATGGTACAGAACTGCACATCACCACCTGAAGGGTTAAATCTCACTCTGGAAATTCAAATATTGGCATCACAGCAAAGATTAATTTGATTGAGACTATGAGCAAAAGATTCGAAAGTTCAAAAGAAATGGTCTCTATAACTTTTTGTTAATTTTCGAAGAGATTCAAGTATTTGAAAATATGTTGTCCAGCACATTGTATTCACCTTGGACTATTAGAGATCAGCTACTTAGCAACTCAAATTTAGTTCAATAAAGCCAGTCAGTGACAAAGACATATACCAGTCACCAATCAAAGTTCACAAAATCAAATTCATCAAATTTTAAATTTACTGTGGAAGCCATCATTTTTAGTAATGTAGCAGAGATACCACCTATGGATATGTGATTAAAGAAAGCCGTATTCAGAGCTACAATAGATAAGACACCTTCCATGAAGCAACACTAAACTTTTAATATGTTATATATATGGTCCATTTACGATGAACAAAATAGCATAAAGTTCACATATTTTTCAGAGACACTCTATGAATTACCAACTCTTCATATTACAGCATAAATTGCATTTCATCAAATAATCAATTATTAGAGTTCATATAATACAGTACACAGGTCATAAAGTCATAGATTAAACACATTACAAATATATAAATTAGTGCAATTGTAGAAGTCCTCATCGAATTTCTAAAATTCACAAATATAATCTAACAGTGTCCTAACCAGTAACCAGAATTTCCTGATTGCTGCCCTTGACTAGTTTAGGAGAACGCAATAACTCAAGATAACATCGACATGACATCAAACAACAATAAACAAGAAATGCTAAAATTATAAAAATTAAACGGACTCACAATAAAAAAAAATCAATGAAAAGAATATAAACACACCATACTGGATACGTTGCAGAAATTATTTAATCAAACTCACTAAATAGTAAATCTAAAAGAAATAAAAATTGGTTGCAATGTTGTAAGCATTATGCAAGTGCAGATAGCGAAGTGAAAACTAATGATGAAAATTGCGCTAGTGATCGCAGTTGGGCAGAATTTAAAGGCAAGAAGAAAATTACTATACCTCAGCAAAACAAGCAGCGAAAGCGCTACAGGCGAATATTCCAGCGAAAGAGATCGCCGACGGATCCGCCATTGGTGGCTGGTGGTGGTGGCGATCAACAGATGTTTCGGTAGTTTCTCCAGTTTCAATAGCAAATAGGCTTCAATCGAGTAAATGATACGGGATGGTGGCCGGTGGGGAGGTACTGAAGGAGAACCTTTTTGTCGTTTTCGGTAGTTCTACAACTTTTGTAATAATTCCACTTCACCCCCTATACTCTTCAGTGATTCCACTGAGAAGCACTATAATTACGAAAATTGCGAGCTAAGATTCCTAAGAAGTACTATTTAAATTATTATTATTGTATCGTGTGGTTAGTAGAAAAATTATTAGGGTATGTCTTATGTGAGATCGTTTCACGGATCTAGCATATTATAATCTATATCTATATCTATCTATATATATATATATATATATATATATATATATATATATATATAACTGTAGGCACCTGAATTTTATTGCCTATTAAATAAAATATGTGGCAAATTAATGCAATAATTATCAATTAATTATTTATTTATTAAGGAATTTAAATAAATTAATTCCTAAAATAAATGAGTAAATAATTGATAATTAAGCCTTATCCAGTCCAGCAGACTTAATTAAAGGAAAAAAGCCCAACATATCTTTTAAAGGAGAAAATATCTCTCAAGTGGTTATTTTCTCTACATATAAATAAGGGCCTTCAGTCCTCATTCCAGACACACCAAAAACATCTGAAGACGCGCTTCTGAAGAGATCAAGAATACGAGCAGTGCTCCCTTGAGATCTTCAAGCATCTTCAAGTCAAGACTTAAGATCTTCAAGCATTTTCAAGTCAAGACTTAAGATCTTCAAGCATCTTCAAGTCAAGAACGGTCTGCGATCAGAGATCAAGGTTCTAAGCCCCTCCGATCCGGCGTTCTTCCATCCAACCGCCTCCGATCAGAGATCAAGATTCTAAGCCCCTCCGATCCGGCGTTCTTCCATCCAACCGCCTCCGATCAGAGATCAAGGTTCTAAGCCCCTCCGATCCGGCGTTCTTCCATCCAACCGCCTCCAATCAGAGATCAAGGTTCTAAACCCCTCCGATCCGGCGTTTTTCCATCCAACCGCCTCCGATCAGAGATAAAGATTTTAAGCCCCTCCGACCCGGCGTTCTTCATATCAAATTCATCCAGCAGTCTCCGTGAAGTCAACGTTCTACCAAATTGAACAACATTCTTCACGATAAATCTTCAAGTCAACGTTTTATTCGAATAAAGGCTCGACGCCTCCGGATAAATATTTTAAAGCTTCAAGTCAACCCCGAGCATGGACAAGCTTCATCCGAAGATCCGGCTCAAAAAGTTGATAAAGTCAAAGAAGTCAACTCAAGAGAGGAATCAGAGGATAGTTAGAAACTGTTTACTTAAATTCTCAAGTTTAATCAATCTCGGATTATCATTGTAATATCTTTTGTGTTTATTATTTTAATAAATACAAATTTGTTGTTACAAATTTTGGCACGCCCAGTGGGACAGTTTCTACCTCTCATCTCCTCTCTTCGAAAGTTTGAAAGTACAAAGTATGACTCCTCTCAGGATTGCCATAAGAAGATCTTCTACCTTGAAGCCTTCAGAGCTGCAGACTGAAAAGATTCAAAGAACAACTCCACTCAGGATTGCGATACGAAGGTCTACTGCCTCAAAACCTTCAGAGTTGCAAACTAAAGATGTTGAAGTAGTTATAAGAAGTATGTCTGAAGTCTCCTTAGAGACAAACCACGTAGTGGGGACTGTTCTCGATAAGCCAATGCACGACGTCAAAGATGGTGAAGAGGACTCTATCTGCCCAACTCCTCGATCCATAGAAAGTTTGGCGTATGACTCATTCATAGCCTGCGCCATGGCAATAAATGCTTCGTCTGTCGAAGAACAACTGGCAAGCTTGACTCAATCTATTACTGCACTCACCAAACAGAGCCAAGAACAAGGTCTGTTGATATCCAAACTGATGAAAAAGATGGAGATAGCACAGACAAGTCATGTAAATGAGAAACGAGTTGAGGATGAAGACGAGGAGGAGGACTCCGCGAATCACCATCTATATGAAATAAATCCAGTTGAGGAAGTGATACAAATTTCAGTTGACGGAATGCTCTCTATGAATCAACTGAAGAATATCATACTAGAGACGATAAAAGACAAGTTTAAAGGGAGCTCCAAATCTTCTGTTGCTTACAATAAGCCATATACGAAGAGAATTGACAACTTGAAGATGCCAGTTGACTACCAGCCTCCTAAATTTCAACAATTCGATGGTAAAGGCAACCCAAGACAACACATAGCGCACTTTGTCGAGACATGCAATGATGCTGGAACCTTTGATGATCACATGCTCAAACAATTTGTCCGCTCGCTGAAAGGAAATGCTTTTGATTGGTATATCGACTTGGAAGCTAACTCCATCGACAACTGGGGGCAAATGGAAAACGAGTTTCTCAATCGCTTCTACAGCACTCGAAGGACTGTTAGTATGATCGAATTGACTAATACTTGCCAGTAGAAAGAAGAGCCAGCACTCGATTATATTAATCGATGGAGAAATCTAAGCTTGAATTGCAAAGATCAATTGTCTGAAGTCTCTGCCATCAATATTTGCATTCAAGGGATGCAATGGAGTCTGCGATACATCCTTCAAGGGATTCAACCAAAGACTTTTGAAGAACTAGCTACAAGAGCTCATGATATGGAGTTAAGTATGACATCAAGTCATTTCGAATTGCCAAGCAACAACTCTTATGAATTTGAAGACATTTCACTTGATGAACCTCTCGAGGAGGAATCACATTCAAAGAAGCCGGTGTCAATAAAGATTCAAAGAAATGAAGTTAAAGTAAGAGAAAGTAATGCACCCGATGATTGGGGGCAATGAACTATTAACAAAGTCAATGATCCTCGACACGAGCATAAACTGTCCACATTATGCTCCTTGATACGAGTTAAAACTATCTAAAATTTCTCAAGCAATGCTCCTCGACACGAGCATAAACTGTCCACATGTTATACTCCTTGATACGAGTTAAAACTATCTAAAATTTCTCAAGCAATGCTTCCCGACACGAGCAAAAACTGTCCACATTATGCTCCTTGATATGAGTTAAAACTATCTAACTTAAATCAAATCTCCTTGAGAAGAGACGAAACTCTCTGCATGTTATACTCTTTTGATACGAGCCTAAACTATCAAACTTAAATCAAATCTCCTTGAGAAGAGACGAAACTCTCTGCATGTTATGCTCTTTTGATACGAGCCTAAACTAGCAAACTCAAATCAAATCTCCTTGAGAAGAGACGAAACTCTCTATATTTTACGCTCCTTGATACGAGTCTAAACTATCAAACTCAAATCAAATCTCCTTGAGAAGAGACGAAACTCTCTATATGCTATGCTCCTTTATACGAGCTTAAACTATCCCACTTAAATTAAATTTTCTTGAGAAGAGATAGAACTCTCTACATGTTACACTCCTTGATACGAGATTAAACTTTCCAACTCAAGTTCAAGACTCCTTGAGAAGAGTATAAACTGTCTACAAATCAAATTGAAGACTCATTGACACGAGTGTAAATTGTCAGCAAATTCAAGTTCAAAGCTCTTTAACGCACGAGCATAAACTGCATGTTACTACTGGCCCGCACGAGTATAAACTGTGTACGACACCCCCTATTCAAACCAAATCATGTCCTTTTGAACTACGTTATGACTTGATTCTCTGTGAAGAGGTACGTAGCCGCTTAACACTTCACTAAGTTCAGTTATAATTCAGGCTATTAGTATCAAGTTGCTGAGACAAGCAATAAAATTCAGTCATGTTGATCAATAATGAAGTGTCGCAATTTGTTCACTTCAACACAAAGGCGTCCGTGAACAAAGTGCGAGGGGGCATTTGTAGGCACCTGAATTTTATTGCCTATTAAATAAAATATGTGGCAAATTAATGCAATAATTATCAATTAATTATTTATTTATTAAGGAATTTAAATAAATTAATTCCTAAAATAAATGAGTAAATAATTGATAATTAAGCCTTATCCAGTCCAGCAGACTTAATTAAAGGAAAAAAGCCCAACATATCTTTTAAAGGAGAAAATATCTCTCAAGTGGTTATTTTCTCTACATATAAATAAGGGCCTTCAGTCCTCATTCCAGACACACCAAAAACATCTGAAGACGCGCTTCTGAAGAGATCAAGAATACGAGCAGTGCTCCCTTGAGATCTTCAAGCATCTTCAAGTCAAGACTTAAGATCTTCAAGCATTTTCAAGTCAAGACTTAAGATCTTCAAGCATCTTCAAGTCAAGAACGGTCTGCGATCAGAGATCAAGGTTCTAAGCCCCTCCGATCCGGCGTTCTTCCATCCAACCGCCTCCGATCAGAGATCAAGATTCTAAGCCCCTCCGATCCGGCGTTCTTCCATCCAACCGCCTCCGATCAGAGATCAAGGTTCTAAGCCCCTCCGATCCGGCGTTCTTCCATCCAACCGCCTCCAATCAGAGATCAAGGTTCTAAACCCCTCCGATCCGGCGTTTTTCCATCCAACCGCCTCCGATCAGAGATAAAGATTTTAAGCCCCTCCGACCCGGCGTTCTTCATATCAAATTCATCCAGCAGTCTCCGTGAAGTCAACGTTCTACCAAATTGAACAGCATTCTTCACAACAAATCTTCAAGTCAACGTTTGATCCGAACAAAGGCTCGACGCCTTCGGATAAATATTTTAAAGCTTCAAGTCAAATCCGAGTTCGGACAAGCTTCATCCGAAGATCCAGCTCCGAAAGTTGATAGAGTCAAGAAGTCAACTCAAGAGAGGAATCGGAGGATAGTTAGAGACTGTCTACTCAAATTCTCAAATTTAATCCATCTTGGATTTTCGTTGTAATATCTTTTGTGTTTATTATTTTAATAAATACAAATTTTGTTGTTACAAATTTTGGCACGCCCAGTGGGACAGTTCTACCTCTCATCTCCTCTCTTCGAAAGTTTGAAAGTACAAAGTATGGCTCCTCTCAGGATTGCCATAAGAAGATCTTCTACCTTGAAGCCTTCAGAGCTGCAGACTGAAAAGATTCAAAGAACAACTCCACTCAGGATTGCGATGCGAAGGTCTACTGCCTCAAAACCTTCAGAGTTGCAAACTAAAGATGTTGAAGTAGTTATAAGGAGTATGTCTGAAGTCTCCCTAGAGACAAACCACATAGTGGGGACTGTTCTCGATAAGCCAATGCACGACGTCAAAGATGGTGAAGAGGACTCTATTTGCCCAACTCCTCGATCCATAGAAAGTTTGGCGTATGACTCATTCATAGCCTGCGCCATGGTAACAAATGCTTCGTCTGTCGAAGAACAACTGGCAAGCTTGACTCAATCTGTTGCTGCACTCACCAAACAGAGCCAAGAACAAGGTCTGTTGATATCCAAACTGATGAAAAAGATGGAGATAGCACAGACAAGTCATGTAAATGAGAAACGAGTTGAGGATGAAGACGAGGAGGAGGACTCCGCGAATCACCATCCATATGAAATAAATCCAGTTGAGGAAGTGATACAAATTTCAGCTGACGGAATGCTCTCTATGAATCAACTGAAGAATATCATACTAGAGACGATAAAAGACAAGTTTAAAGGGAGCTCCAAATCTTCTGTTGCTTACAATAAGCCATATACGAAGAGAATTGACAACTTGAAGATGCCAGTTGACTACCAGCCTCCTAAATTTCAACAATTCGATGGTAAAGGCAACCCAAGACAACACATAGCGCACTTTGTCGAGACATGCAATGATGCTGGAACCTTTGATGATCACATGCTCAAACAATTTATCCGCTCGCTGAAAGGAAATGCTTTTGATTGGTATATCGACTTGGAAGCTAACTCCATCGACAACTGGGGGCAAATGGAAAACGAGTTTCTCAATCGCTTCTACAGCACTCGAAGGACTGTTAGTATGATCGAATTGACTAACACTTGCCAGTGGAAAGAAGAGCCAGCACTCGATTATATTAATCGATGGAGAAATCTAAGCTTGAATTGCAAAGATCAATTGTCTGAAGTCTCTGCCATCAATATTTGCATTCAAGGGATGCAATGGAGTCTGCGATACATCCTTCAAGGGATTCAACCAAAGACTTTTGAAGAACTAGCTACAAGAGCTCATGATATGGAGTTAAGTATGACATCAAGTCATTTTGAATTGCCAAGCAACAACTCTTATGAATTTGAAGACATTTCACTTGATGAACCTCTCGAGGAGGAATCACATTCAAAGAAGCCGGTGTCAATAAAGATTCAAAGAAATGAAGTTAAAGTAAGAGAAAGTAATGCACCCGATGATTGGGGGCAATGAACTATTAACAAAGTCAATGATCCTCGACACGAGCATAAACTGTCCACATTATGCTCCTTGATACGAGTTAAAACTATCTAAAATTTCTCAAGCAATGCTCCTCGACACGAGCATAAACTGTCCACATGTTATACTCCTTGATACGAGTTAAAACTATCTAAAATTTCTCAAGCAATGCTTCCCGACACGAGCAAAAACTGTCCACATTATGCTCCTTGATATGAGTTAAAACTATCTAACTTAAATCAAATCTCCTTGAGAAGAGACGAAACTCTCTGCATGTTATACTCTTTTGATACGAGCCTAAACTATCAAACTTAAATCAAATCTCCTTGAGAAGAGACGAAACTCTCTGCATGTTATGCTCTTTTGATACGAGCCTAAACTAGCAAACTCAAATCAAATCTCCTTGAGAAGAGACGAAACTCTCTATATTTTACGCTCCTTGATACGAGTCTAAACTATCAAACTCAAATCAAATCTCCTTGAGAAGAGACGAAACTCTCTATATGCTATGCTCCTTTATACGAGCTTAAACTATCCCACTTAAATTAAATTTTCTTGAGAAGAGATAGAACTCTCTACATGTTACACTCCTTGATACGAGATTAAACTTTCCAACTCAAGTTCAAGACTCCTTGAGAAGAGTATAAACTGTCTACAAATCAAATTGAAGACTCATTGACACGAGTGTAAATTGTCAGCAAATTCAAGTTCAAAGCTCTTTAACGCACGAGCATAAACTGCATGTTACTACTGGCCCGCACGAGTATAAACTGTGTACGACACCCCCTATTCAAACCAAATCATGTCCTTTTGAACTACGTTATGACTTGATTCTCTGTGAAGAGGTACGTAGCCGCTTAACACTTCACTAAGTTCAGTTATAATTCAGGCTATTAGTATCAAGTTGCTGAGACAAGCAATAAAATTCAGTCATGTTGATCAATAATGAAGTGTCGCAATTTGTTCACTTCAACACAAAGGCGTCCGTGAACAAAGTGCGAGGGGGCATTTGTAGGCACCTGAATTTTATTGCCTATTAAATAAAATATGTGGCAAATTAATGCAATAATTATCAATTAATTATTTATTTATTAAGGAATTTAAATAAATTAATTCCTAAAATAAATGAGTAAATAATTGATAATTAAGCCTTATCCAGTCCAGCAGACTTAATTAAAGGAAAAAAGCCCAACATATCTTTTGAAGGAGAAAATATCTCCTAAGTGGTTGTTTTCTCTACCTATAAATAAAGACCTTCAGTCCTCATTCCAAACATTCTAAAAATCCTGAAAGCCTGGAAAGCTCTGAAGGAACTTGGAATCTCTACGAAGATCAAAGTCATTCTTCGAAGATCAATCTAGAAACATCATTCAATCTGAGATCAAGGTGCGGAGCCCCTCAGATTCATCGTTTCTTCAAGTCAAGTTCATCCAGCAATATTCGTGAAGTCAACGGTGTTCTACCAAATTGAACGGCGTTCTTCACAGTAAATCTTCAAATCAACGGTTGATCCAAATAAAGGCTCGACGCCTCTGGATAAACGTTTTTTAAGCTTCAAGTCAAATCCGAGTTCGGACAAGCTTCATCCGAAGATCCAGCTCCGAAAGTTGATAGAGTCAAGAAGTCAACTCAAGAGAGGAATCGGAGGATAGTTAGAGACTGTCTACTCAAATTCTCAAATTTAATCCATCTTGGATTTTCGTTGTAATATCTTTTGTGTTTATTATTTTAATAAATACAAATTTTGTTGTTACAAATATATGGCAAATTAATGCAGTAATTATCAATTAATTATTTATTTATTAAGGAACTTAAATAAATTAATTCCTAAAATAAATGAGTAATTAATTGATAATTGAGCCTTATCCAATCCAGCAGGCTTAATTAAAGGAGATAAGCCCAACATATCTTTTAAAGGAGAAAATATCTCTCAAGTGGTTATTTTCTCTACATATAAATAAGGGCCTTCAGTCCTCATTCCAGACACACCAAAAACATCTGAAGACGCGCTTCTGAAGAGATCAAGAATACGAGCAGTGCTCCCTTGAGATCTTCAAGCATCTTCAAGTCAAGACTTAAGATCTTCAAGCATCTTCAAGTCAAGACTTAAGATCTTCAAGTATCTTCAAGTCAAGAACGGTCTGCGATCAGAGATCAAGGTTCTAAGCCCCTCCGATCCGGCGTTCTTCCATCCAACCGCCTCCGATCAGAGATCAAGGTTCTAAACCCCTCCGATCCGGCGTTTTTCCATCCAACTGCCTCCGATCAGAGATAAAGATTTTAAGCCCCTCCGATCCGGCGTTCTTCATATCAAATTCATCCAGCAGTCTCCGTGAAGTCAACGTTCTACCAAATTGAACAACATTCTTTACAACAAATCTTCAAGTCAACGTTTTATTCGAACAAAGGCTCGACGCCTCCGGATAAATATTTTAAAGCTTCAAGTCAACCCCGAGCATGGACAAGCTTCATCCGAAGATCCGGCTCAAAAAGTTGATAAAGTCAAAGAAGTCAACTCAAGAGAGGAATCAGAGGATAGTTAGAAACTGTTTACTTAAATTCTCAAGTTTAATCCATCTCGGATTATCATTGTAATATCTTTTGTGTTTATTATTTTAATAAATACAAATTTTGTTGTTACAAATTTTGGCACGCCCAGTGGGACAGTTCTACCTCTCATCTCCTCTCTTCGAAAGTTTGAAAGTACAAAGTATGGCTCCTCTCAGGATTGCCATAAGAAGATCTTCTACCTTGAAGCCTTCAGAGCTGCAGACTGAAAAGATTCAAAGAACAACTCCACTCAGGATTGCGATACGAAGGTCTACTGCCTCAAAACCTTCAGAGTTGCAAACTAAAGATGTTGAAGTAGTTATAAGAAGTATGTCTGAAGTCTCCTTAGAGACAAACCACGTAGTGGGGACTGTTCTCGATAAGCCAATGCACGACGTCAAAGATGGTGAAGAGGACTCTATCTGCCCAACTCCTCGATCCATAGAAAGTTTGGCGTATGACTCATTCATAGCCTGCGCCATGGCAATAAATGCTTCGTCTGTCGAAGAACAACTGGCAAGCTTGACTCAATCTATTACTGCACTCACCAAACAGAGCCAAGAACAAGGTCTGTTGATATCCAAACTGATGAAAAAGATGGAGATAGCACAGACAAGTCATGTAAATGAGAAACGAGTTGAGGATGAAGACGAGGAGGAGGACTCCGCGAATCACCATCCATATGAAATAAATCCAGTTGAGGAAGTGATACAAATTTCAGCTGACGGAATGCTCTCTATGAATCAACTGAAGAATATCGTACTAGAGACGATAAAAGACAAGTTTAAAGGGAGCTCCAAATCTTCTGTTGCTTACAATAAGCCATATACGAAGAGAATTGACAACTTGAAGATGCCAGTTGACTACCAGCCTCCTAAATTTCAACAATTCGATGGTAAAGGCAACCCAAGACAACACATAGCGCACTTTGTCGAGACATGCAATGATGCTGGAACCTTTGATGATCACATGCTCAAACAATTTATCCGCTCGCTGAAAGGAAATGCTTTTGATTGGTATATCGAATTGGAAGCTAACTCCATCGACAGTTAGGGGCAAATGGAAAAGAGTTTCTCAATAGCTTCTACAGCACTCGAAGGACTGTTAGTATGATCGAATTGACTAACACTTGCCAGTGGAAAGAAGAGCCAGTAATCGATTATATTAATCGATGGAGAAATCTAAGCTTGAATTGTAAAGATCAATTGTCCGAAGTCTCTGCCATCAACATGTGCATTCAAGGAATGCAATGGAGTCTGCGATACATCCTCCAAGGGATTCAACCAAAGACTTTTGAAGAACTAGCTACAAGAGCTCATGATATGGAGTTAAGTATGCCATCAAGTGACTTCGAATTTCCAAGCAACAACTCTTATGAATTTGAAGACATTTCACTTGATGAACCTCTCGAGGAGGAATCACAGTCAAAGAAGCCAGTGTCAATAAAGATTCAAAGAAATGAAGTTAAAGCAAGAGAAAGTAATGCACCCAATGATTGGGGGCAATGAACTATTAACAAAGTCAATGCTCCTTGACACGAGCTAAAACTGTCTGCATTACGCTCCTTGATACGAGCTTAAACTATCTAAAAACTCTCCAAATTTTATGATCCTTGATACGAGCTAAAACTGTCTGCATTACGCTCCTTGATACGAGCTTAAATTATCTAAAAACTCTCCAAATGTTATGCTCCTTTGATACGAGTCTAAACTATCAAACTCAAATCAAATCTCCTTGAGAAGAGATAAAACTCTCTACATGTTATGCTCCTAGATACGAGCTTAAACTATCTAACTCAAATCAAATCTCCTTGAGAAAAGACGAAACTCTCTATATGTTATGCTCCTTGATACGAGCTTAAACTATCTAACTCAAATCAAATCTTCTTGAGAAGAGATGGAACTCTCTACATGTTACACTCCTTGATACGAGATTAAACTTTCCAACTCAAGCTCAAGACTCATCGGGAAGAGTATAAACTGTCTACAAATTCAAATTGAAGACTCCGTGACATGAGTATAAATTGTCAGCAAGTTTAAATTCAAAGCTCTTTAACGCACGAGCATAAACTGCATGTTACTCCTGGCCCGTATGAGTATAAACTGTGTACGGTACCCCCATTCAAACCAAATCATGTCCCTTTAAACTACGTTATGACTTGATTCTCTGTGAAGAGGTACGTAGCCGCTTAGCACTTCACTAAGTTCAGTCATAATTCAGGCTATTCGTATCAAGTTGCTGAGACAAGCAATAAAATTCAGTCATGTTAATCAATAATGGAGTGTCGCAATTTGTTCACTTCAACACAAAGGCGTCCGTGAACAAAGTGCGAGGGGGCATTTGTAGGCACCTGAATTTTATTTCCTATTAAATAAAATATATGGCAAATTAATGCAGTAATTATCAATTAATTATTTATTTATTAAGGAACTTAAATAAATTAATTCCTAAAATAAATGAGTAAATAATTGATAATTGAGCCTTATCCAATCCAGCAGGCTTAATTAAAGGAGATAAGCCCAACATATCTTTTAAAGGAGAAAATATCTCTCAAGTGGTTATTTTCTCTACATATAAATAAGGGCCTTCAGTCCTCATTCCAGACACACCAAAAACATCTGAAGACGCGCTTCTGAAGAGATCAAGAATACGAGCAGTGCTCCCTTGAGATCTTCAAGCATCTTCAAGTCAAGACTTAAGATCTTCAAGCATCTTCAAGTCAAGACTTAAGATCTTCAAGTATCTTCAAGTCAAGAACGGTCTGCGATCAGAGATCAAGGTTCTAAGCCCCTCCGATCCGGCGTTCTTCCATCCAACCGCCTCCGATCAGAGATCAAGGTTCTAAACCCCTCCGATCCGGCGTTTTTCCATCCAACTGCCTCCGATCAGAGATAAAGATTTTAAGCCCCTCCGATCCGGCGTTCTTCATATCAAATTCATCCAGCAGTCTCCGTGAAGTCAACGTTCTACCAAATTGAACAACATTCTTTACAACAAATCTTCAAGTCAACGTTTTATTCGAACAAAGGCTCGACGCCTCCGGATAAATATTTTAAAGCTTCAAGTCAACCCCGAGCATGGACAAGCTTCATCCGAAGATCCGGCTCAAAAAGTTGATAAAGTCAAAGAAGTCAACTCAAGAGAGGAATCAGAGGATAGTTAGAAACTGTTTACTTAAATTCTCAAGTTTAATCCATCTCGGATTATCATTGTAATATCTTTTGTGTTTATTATTTTAATAAATACAAATTTTGTTGTTACAAATTTTATAATTAAGCCTTATCCAGTCCAGCAGACTTAATTAAAGGAAAAAAGCCCAACATATCTTTTAAAGGAGAAAATATCTCTCAAGTGGTTATTTTCTCTACATATAAATAAGGGTCTTCAGTCCTCATTCCAGACACACCAAAAACATCTGAAGACGCGCTTCTGAAGAGATCAAGAATACGAACAGTGCTCCCTTGAGATCTTCAAGCATCTTCAAGTCAAGACTTAAGATCTTCAAGCATCTTCAAGTCAAGACTTAAGATCTTCAAGCATCTTCAAGTCAAGAACGGTCTGCGATCAGAGATCAAGGTTCTAAGCCCCTCCGATCCGGCGTTCTTCCATCCAACCGCCTCCGATCAGAGATCAAGGTTCTAAGCCCCTCCGATCCGGCATTTTTCCATCCAACCGCCTCCGATCAGAGATCAAGATTCTAAGCCCCTCCGATCCGGCGTTCTTCATATCAAATTCATCCAGCAGTCTCCGTGAAGTCAACGTTCTACCAAATTGAACAGCATTCTTCACAACAAATCTTCAAGTCAACGTTTTATCCGAACAAAGGCTCGACGCCTCCGGATAAATATTTTAAAGCTTCAAGTCAACCCCGAGCACGGACAAGCTTCATCCAAAGATCCGGCTCAAAAAGTTGATAAAGTCAAAGAAGTCAACTCAAGAGAGGAATCAGAGGATAGTTAGAAACTGTTTACTTAAATTCTCAAGTTTAATCAATCTCGGATTATCATTGTAATATCTTTTGTGTTTATTATTTTAATAAATACAAATTTTGTTGTTACAAATAAATTTGTAACAACAAAATTTGTATTTATTAAAATAATAAACACAAAAGATATTACAATGATAATCCGAGATTGATTAAACTTGAGAATTTAAGTAAACAGTTTTTAACTATCCTCTGATTCCTCTCTTGAGTTGACTTCTTTGACTTTATCAACTTTTTGAGCCGGATCTTCGGATGAAGCTTGTCCATGCTCGGGGTTGACTTGAAGCTTTAAAATATTTATCCGGAGGCGTCGAGCCTTTGTTCGGATAAAACGTTGACTTGAAGATTTGTTGTAAAGAATGTTGTTCAATTTGGTAGAACGTTGACTTCACGGAGACTGCTGGATGAATTTGATATGAAGAACGCCGGATCGGAGGGGCTTAAAATCTTTATCTCTGATCGGAGGCAGTTGGATGGAAAAACGCCGGATCGGAGGGGTTTAGAACCTTGATCTCTGATCGGAGGCGGTTGGATGGAAGAACGCCGGATCGGAGGGGCTTAGAACCTTGATCTCTGATCGCAGACCGTTCTTGACTTGAAGATACTTGAAGATCTTAAGTCTTGACTTGAAGATGCTTGAAGATCTTAAGTCTTGACTTGAAGATGCTTGAAGATCTTAAGTCTTGACTTGAAGATGCTTGAAGATCTTAAGTCTTGCCTCAAAACCTTCAGAGTTGCAAACTAAAGATGTTGAAGTAGTTATAAGAAGTATGTCTGAAGTCTCCTTAGAGACAAACCACGTAGTGGGGACTGTTCTCGATAAGCCAATGCACGACGTCAAAGATGGTGAAGAGGACTCTATCTGCCCAACTCCTCGATCCATAGAAAGTTTGGCG
Organism: Pogostemon cablin; assembly: GCA_023678885.1. Taxonomy (NCBI): domain Eukaryota; kingdom Viridiplantae; phylum Streptophyta; class Magnoliopsida; order Lamiales; family Lamiaceae; genus Pogostemon; species Pogostemon cablin. The sequence continues at coordinate 8,383,799 of CM042985.1, forward strand.
TATGACTCATTCATAGCCTGCGCCATGGCAATAAATGCTTCGTCTGTCGAAGAACAACTGGCAAGCTTGACTCAATCTATTACTGCACTCACCAAACAGAGCCAAGAGTTGCAAACTAAAGATGTTGAAGTAGTTATAAGAAGTATGTCTGAAGTCTCCTTAGAGACAAACCACGTAGTGGGGACTGTTCTCGCAAATAAGCAGTAAAAGAACAAGAAAAGAAACACATATATGCAAGAAGAAAATAAGGAGGAAGGAAGATACAATACCACAATCTTTTGTTGAGTTAGTAGCTTCCACAATACCACAATCTTTTGTTGAGTTAGTAGCTTCCACGGGGAAGAGTCTGTAACAAAAAAGGGGAAGTAAATCAGGTGATGAAAATTGCTTTAATAAGCTATGATTTAGTTGGCTGTGATGTGAGAATTGGAGGGCTTGAGCTCATCTTATATAGTGGTGAAGTTTCATACGAATAAGTCCTTTGTGAATATGGATTTCTCTTTGTGATAGGATATCCATGATTTTGAATATATATATTTTCCAAGATTTGAGCTCATCTTTAAAGTAAAATTGAAATATGAGTTTTTGCCATGCTACAATTTCATGCGGATATTGCTTGTGAAGGGTAGATGAATATTTGAGTTTATCTTCAAGAATATTTGATATTATCTCCTTGGATTGTGAATAAAATTTGGGTATTGGGCCTCAACAATTTCTTGCGAGCCCAACCATGTTATTCTTATCATGGGTACCAAGTATTAATGGACCAAGCAAATATTGATGATGGATAGGTCAAGAAAATGATATTTCATAAAGAATAAAATTGTTGCATGTTGTCCACTTCAATAGCAAATTTTAGTGAACAAAATGCAAGGGGGCATTTGTAGGCAATTAAATTTTATTGCCTAAATAAATAAAAATGCAAAGAAAAATATATTAAATATTGATTAAATATTTATTTATTATGGAATTTAAATAAATTAATTCCTAAGATAGATAAATAAATAATTGATAATTGATATAATTATTTGAGCCCAAATCCAAGTCAAATGGGCTTAGTTCAAGTCAAATGGGCTTAATCCAAGTTATATGGGCTTAATTCGAGTCAAGTGGGTCTGATTCAAGTCAACAAGCCCAACAAATCAAGTCCAGCAGGCCTAGTTAAATTAATTAGGCCCAGATTAAATCCTACGGGTTTAATTAAATTAAATAGGCCCGTATCCAGTCCAGCAGGCTTAAAGCCCAACATATCTTTTGAAGGAGAAAATATCTCTCAAGTGGTTATTTTCTCTACCTATAAATAAGGAACAACAAAATTTGTATTTATTAAAATAATAAACACAAAAGATATTACAACGAAAATCCAAGATGGATTAAATTTGAGAATTTGAGTAGACAGTCTCTAACTATCCTCCGATTCCTCTCTTGAGTTGACTTCTTGACTCTATCAACTTTCGGAGCTGGATCTTCGGATGAAGCTTGTCCGAACTCGGATTTGACTTGAAGCTTAAAAAACGTTTATCCAGAGGCGTCGAGCCTTTATTTGGATCAACCGTTGATTTGAAGATTTACTGTGAAGAACGCCGTTCAATTTGGTAGAACACCGTTGACTTCACGAATATTGCTGGATGAACTTGACTTGAAGAAACGATGAATCTGAGGGGCTCCGCACCTTGATCTCAGATTGAATGATGTTTCTAGATTGATCTTCGAAGAATGACTTTGATCTTCGTAGAGATTCCAAGTTCCTTCAGAGCTTTCCAGGCTTTCAGGATTTTTAGAATGTTTGGAATGAGGACTGAAGGTTGTATTTATTAAAATAATAAACACAAAAGATATTACAATGATAATCCGAGATTGATTAAACTTGAGAATTTAAGTAAACAGTTTCTAACTATCCTCTGATTCCTCTCTTGAGTTGACTTCTTTGACTTTATCAACTTTTTGAGCCGGATCTTCGGATGAAGCTTGTCCGAACTCGGATTTGACTTGAAGCTTAAAAAAACGTTTATCCAGAGGCGTCGAGCCTTTATTTGGATCAACCGTTGATTTGAAGATTTACTGTGAAGAACGCCGTTCAATTTGGTAGAACACCGTTGACTTCACGAATATTGCTGGATGAACTTGACTTGAAGAAACGATGAATCTGAGGGGCTCCGCACCTTGATCTCAGATTGAATGATGTTTCTAGATTGATCTTCGAAGAATGACTTTGATCTTCGTAGAGATTCCAAGTTCCTTCAGAGCTTTCCAGGCTTTCAGGATTTTTAGAATGTTTGGAATGAGGACTGAAGGTTGTATTTATTAAAATAATAAACACAAAAGATATTACAATGATAATCCGAGATTGATTAAACTTGAGAATTTAAGTAAACAGTTTCTAACTATCCTCTGATTCCTCTCTTGAGTTGACTTCTTTGACTTTATCAACTTTTTGAGCCGGATCTTCGGATGAAGCTTGTCCGAACTCGGATTTGACTTGAAGCTTAAAAAAACGTTTATCCAGAGGCGTCGAGCCTTTATTTGGATCAACCGTTGATTTGAAGATTTACTGTGAAGAACGCCGTTCAATTTGGTAGAACACCGTTGACTTCACGAATATTGCTGGATGAACTTGACTTGAAGAAACGATGAATCTGAGGGGCTCCGCACCTTGATCTCAGATTGAATGATATTTCTAGATTGATCTTCGAAGAATGACTTTGATCTTCGTAGAGATTCCAAGTTCCTTCAGAGCTTTCCAGGCTTTCAGGATTTTTAGAATGTTTGGAATGAGGACTGAAGGTCCTTATTTATAGGTAGAGAAAATAACCACTTGAGAGATATTTTCTCCTTCAAAAGATATGTTGGGCTTTAAGCCTGCTGGACTGGATACGGGCCTATTTAATTTAATTAAACCCGTAGGATTTAATCTGGGCCTAATTAATTTAACTAGGCCTGCTGGACTTGATTTGTTGGGCTTGTTGACTTGAATCAGACCCACTTGACTCGAATTAAGCCCATATAACTTGGATTAAGCCCATTTGACTTGAACTAAGCCCATTTGACTTGGATTTGGGCTCAAATAATTATATCAATTATCAATTATTTATTTATCTATCTTAGGAATTAATTTATTTAAATTCCATAATAAATAAATATTTAATCAATATTTAATATATTTTTCTTTGCATTTTTATTTATTTAGGCAATAAAATTTAATTGCCTACAAATGGCCCCTTGCATTTTGTTCACTAAAATTTGCTATTGAAGTGGACAACATGCAACAATTTTATTCTTTATGAAATATCATTTTCTTGACCTATCCATCATCAATATTTGCTTGGTCCATTAATACTTGGTACCCATGATAAGAATAACATGGTTGGGCTCGCAAGAAATTGTTGAGGCCCAATACCCAAATTTTATTCACAATCCAAGGAGATAATATCAAATATTCTTGAAGATAAACTCAAATATTCATCTACCCTTCACAAGCAATATCCGCATGAAATTGTAGCATGGCAAAAACTCATATTTCAATTTTACTTTAAAGATGAGCTCAAATCTTGGAAAATATATATATTCAAAATCATGGATATCCTATCACAAAGAGAAATCCATATTCACAAAGGACTTATTCGTATGAAACTTCACCACTATATAAGATGAGCTCAAGCCCTCCAATTCTCACATCACAGCCAACTAAATCATAGCTTATTAAAGCAATTTTCATCACCTGATTTACTTCCCCTTTTTTGTTACAGACTCTTCCCCGTGGAAGCTACTAACTCAACAAAAGATTGTGGTATTGTGGAAGCTACTAACTCAACAAAAGATTGTGGTATTGTATCTTCCTTCCTCCTTATTTTCTTCTTGCATATATGTGTTTCTTTTCTTGTTCTTTTACTGCTTATTTGCTCCCCCCATACAACCATCAAGGTAAGTGTCACCACCTGTACTCTCATACTTACATTCTTCATCATACTGCTGCTTTGTATTGTCTTGCCATTCTTCCTCTTCGAAAGAACCGAACCTCATCTTTGCCCTTCCGAGAGATCGTCGGTTTGAGGATGCTTGATCACTGCACTATCACTACGCTTGTTCGTTCGGCGCAATCCTCGACGAGGGATTGCGGCGGCTCTTCCAAGGCGGCTACACGCCATCCCCGACGAGGGATCGGCGGCGGCTGTTCAATGTTTCACCACCACATCGCTGTTCGAATGAGCACTACGCTGTTCGTTCGACGCAATCCTCGACGAGGGATTGCGGCGGCGCTTCCAATGGTGGCAGCACGCCATCCTCGACGAGGGATCGGCGCGGCTGTTCGTTGCTGGCTTAGGCAAAATTTTGTTGTCCCACTGGGCGTGCCAAAATTTGTAACAACAAAATTTGTATTTATTAAAATAATAAACACAAAAGATATTACAACGAAAATCCAAGATGGATTAAATTTGAGAATTTGAGTAGACAGTCTCTAACTATCCTCCGATTCCTCTCTTGAGTTGACTTCTTGACTCTATCAACTTTCGGAGCTGGATCTTCGGATGAAGCTTGTCCGAACTCGGATTTGACTTGAAGCTTAAAAAACGTTTATCCAGAGGCGTCGAGCCTTTATTTGGATCAACCGTTGATTTGAAGATTTACTGTGAAGAACGCCGTTCAATTTGGTAGAACACCGTTGACTTCACGAATATTGCTGGATGAACTTGACTTGAAGAAACGATGAATCTGAGGGGCTCCGCACCTTGATCTCAGATTGAATGATGTTTCTAGATTGATCTTCGAAGAATGACTTTGATCTTCGTAGAGATTCCAAGTTCCTTCAGAGCTTTCCAGGCTTTCAGGATTTTTAGAATGTTTGGAATGAGGACTGAAGGTTGTATTTATTAAAATAATAAACACAAAAGATATTACAATGATAATCCGAGATTGATTAAACTTGAGAATTTAAGTAAACAGTTTCTAACTATCCTCTGATTCCTCTCTTGAGTTGACTTCTTTGACTTTATCAACTTTTTGAGCCGGATCTTCGGATGAAGCTTGTCCGAACTCGGATTTGACTTGAAGCTTAAAAAAACGTTTATCCAGAGGCGTCGAGCCTTTATTTGGATCAACCGTTGATTTGAAGATTTACTGTGAAGAACGCCGTTCAATTTGGTAGAACACCGTTGACTTCACGAATATTGCTGGATGAACTTGACTTGAAGAAACGATGAATCTGAGGGGCTCCGCACCTTGATCTCAGATTGAATGATATTTCTAGATTGATCTTCGAAGAATGACTTTGATCTTCGTAGAGATTCCAAGTTCCTTCAGAGCTTTCCAGGCTTTCAGGATTTTTAGAATGTTTGGAATGAGGACTGAAGGTCCTTATTTATAGGTAGAGAAAATAACCACTTGAGAGATATTTTCTCCTTCAAAAGATATGTTGGGCTTTAAGCCTGCTGGACTGGATACGGGCCTATTTAATTTAATTAAACCCGTAGGATTTAATCTGGGCCTAATTAATTTAACTAGGCCTGCTGGACTTGATTTGTTGGGCTTGTTGACTTGAATCAGACCCACTTGACTCGAATTAAGCCCATATAACTTGGATTAAGCCCATTTGACTTGAACTAAGCCCATTTGACTTGGATTTGGGCTCAAATAATTATATCAATTATCAATTATTTATTTATCTATCTTAGGAATTAATTTATTTAAATTCCATAATAAATAAATATTTAATCAATATTTAATATATTTTTCTTTGCATTTTTATTTATTTAGGCAATAAAATTTAATTGCCTACAATAACCACATAAGGTCAACCAATGTTTTCTCACTTAAAATCTTGGTCAACATCTCTCCATTATATCTCATCAATTTCTCGATTCTCCTCGATTCTCTTCAATTTCTCTCATCCTAATTATATTGATTTTCCTTTTTAATGTATGATGATTTAAATATAGGAATAATGTTAGGACAACTAAATAGATTTTAAATTTATGATTTAAATATAGAAATAATGTTAAACAAATAAAGAGATTTTAGGCATTGGTTCTTTGATTTCACGCTCTACCGATTTACAGATTAAATTGATGTATCAATTGATTTATTTCTTTTTTTTATTTCTTTAATTTACCGATATATATTTTTCATTATTTAGGTCTAATTTTTTAATAATTATTTCTTTAAATCTCTCTTCAATTTCACACATTTTTTAAATTTGGGTTGTATTTGAAAATAAGGTTAAGCAATTAAGACATTGTTTGGAATTGTTTAAGTGATTATCACTTATTCTTTATCATGTATCACTTTTTATTTAATACTTCATGCTATCACTTTTTATTGTTCCAATGAAATATTCGTCAAATAATACAATTAGACATATGTCACTTTCCTTTAATTAAGAATCACTTTTTATTAAAAATGCTATCACTTTTTATTATTTCAATATATTGTTCGTGAAATACATTTTTTAATTAGTTATCACTTTTTATTAAAGATATTATCACTTTTCTTTTAAAATATTATCACTTTTCATTTATTATATAAATTGTTCATGAAATAATTCACAACACAATTATCACTTTTCATCGAAGGAGATTTGTGAGACGGTCTCACCCAAGTCTTTGCCTAAAAATTATTATTATTATTATCATTTATCAACAAAAGTGTTGATAAAAGTAATATTTTATTGATTAAGTAATCACTTTTAATAAAACTTATTATTATCACTTTATTTTGATCGGATATAACTTTATATTAAAAATATTATCACTTTTTATTTATTTTAGGATTCGTTCATAAAATAATTTAATCAGACAGTTATCACTTTTATTTTATTATGTATCACTTTTTTAATTAAAATGTTATCACTTTTTATTATTTTAGTAAATTGTTCGTGAAATAATTCAATTAAACGGATATCAATTTTCTTTTATTATGAATCACTTTTTATTAAAAAAAAATATTATCACTTTTTATTATACCAGTAAATTGTTTGTGAAATATACTTTCTAAATTAGTTATCACTTTTTATTAGAGATACTGTCACTTTTTATTATTCCAATAAATTGTACATAAAATACACTTTCTTAATTAATTATCATTTTTAATTAAATATGTTATCACTTTTGTTTAAGGTGGAATCGCTTTTTATTTATACTTTAAATTGTTTATGAAATGAAGTAATTCACAGCATTTTTATTGCTTTTCATCGATTGAATATCATATTTTGTAAATTTATAATAATTAATTTTAAAATAATTAAATGAATTGAAATTTTTAATTATTAAAATTTTAAATAATAAAAAAACGAAAAAACAAAAAAAAAATTGAATTAAATTAGTGAATGGTTTGAATTCTATTTCGAAACTTATCCACCAAGCCACCGCATCCACTTACTGGAAACTCGTATTAGTTATATTGAATGCTTAATTATTATTATACCTAATTTTTAAATTTTTAAATTTAACAACAACGGCCCTTATTTATAAATATGTTTAATGGGTGATCCGTCTCACATAAGAGGATCCGTGAGACGGTCTCACCCAAGTCTTTTCCAAATTATTATGCTTAATCTTAATTTTTAATTTTTTTTTTCATATCTAATCTAATAATAATTTTATCGCATCGATACATAGTACTGAATTTATTATTAAAATATTTTATTTTAACAATTTTTATTAGTAAATTTATTTATTTTCATATTGACTTGTTTCGGTATGTATTTTTAATTGTGTTGCGTTTGTGTTCAAACGTAATGAATCTTTCCATTATCACGCCGATTGCCGAGATAAAATACTGACATAATAATCTACACATGCCAAAAGCACTAAATAACAATCTTCTATAATTAATTTTCTTTTTGATAATCACTTCATTGATACAAAATGGCAAATAGTAATGTTCATGCCACAACAAAAGCACTAGAAGAACCTGTAAAATGTTTGATTGTTCCCATAAGACTCTTTGCAGCGCCAAAATGGCTGATTCTGTACACACCTGAAGCAGCTGTTTGTGGTATTAACCATTCTAAGGTTGCATGGCTTCGAGTGCTAAATTTGGAAGGTCTCGACCACACAAACCGAAGGCAGAAATCGTCGTCATCATACGCTGGCTCCCATGTATCCTCCCCTCTCAGAATCTCCACCAGAGCAAATGTACCTTCTGTCATGAGGTCGTTCCTCGGACATGCTGACCAGAAAACTACTGTCACATTGTCGCCCCTCTTGAAGGTGGCGTTCTTGGGCACGTCTAAGCTGAGGTCTCCGAACTTTACACCGATTGGAGTTGCATCCACGACAACTGGCGTGAGCAAGCTTATTTGCCTGGATAGTAGGTCCGGAGGTTGAGGACCGGATTCAACCGACTGTCCATTTACAAGGGCTGTTGCGAGCTTCCGGAATTCTTGAATGTAGCCGCTAAGTGTATGTGGTCCGTACAGTGTAGAGGCACCCTGAAATGGAGACGGGTGAAACGTTGGATGTGAAGATTAGTACAACTGCTTGTACAAATCTCTCTTCAACTGCTATAAAACAATATTATGTCGTCTAAAAAATGTTCCATGTTCCAAAGGAAAAAGAAAAGAATTACTATTGGCACTTGTTATAATTGCATGAATGACCTTTCTAGATAATTAACAGATCTAGATTTAGTCTAATTCTTTCAAACGTTATCGATATACTCCAGTTAAAAAAATTCAGAGTTTATGTTCTTAACTATCTTGATAAAGTAACTAACCTCATATCTCTGTATCTGATACTCCTCGAAGGTTGTCACATATTGAGAATATGTATTTGTCAGGCCAGCTATCACTATGTGGACGTTGTTACCAAACTCTTTGCTTCGTCCACTAATGAGAACTTTTTTCACCGCATCTCGGAGCCTCCTTCCAGCCATTGTGGAGAACTCTGGCGAACCAAGAAACAAAGGGTCAAATAGTGAAATTGAAATCTATTTAACCTTTGGATGTTATCTTTTCTCTCCAGCATAACATTAAGTTTTTCATCCATAAATACTGAGGTTGTGCACAATATTAGCAGAGGTCCAGATCAAACTTATTAGAAGTTAAAAGGCATATTTTTGAGAAGTAAAAGAAAGAACAAAGAAGTCAAGTGAATACCTCCAGGCACACTAAGAATGACCAACTGCCCTATTCTCAAAATCTGAACCGGAAGTATAGAAGGCTGCAATGGATAAAAGAAAACCATCACCAATTTCAGATCATAACAGACTCTTTAAGTGAAATGTAGAGTAGAGGTAAAACTTAAGACAGTTGACAATACCTGAAAGATGAGTTTTATGACATTTTTTTTCATTTATTTTCTCTGGAGTTCTTGCTCAATTCTTTTTCACACCCCACGTTTACAGCTGAGTCAAAAGGGTTTCAAATATAAGTGGTCTCCGTCCCAATTCTATGAATCTTAAACTAGAAATACCTTAATGCTGTTCACAAAGTAGCAGAAGGGAAAATGGGTTAACATATGTTGTTCTTTCAGAATGGGACAAATGCCACACAATCATCAGATTAGAAGATCAACACATCACACCACACAAGACAAACTACTAAAACTCGAGACTGGAGATTGAGTGGGTGAAAGGTTTTTCATAATTCAGAAATGCATAGCCCCCTTTAAATGCAGTTAACTACACTACTCATGTTCTCAAGCATGTGCCAAGATAGTAGGTAACATAAACTAACAGTAGTATCTGGAAAAAAAAAATAATAACAAGACCTCATGACACTATTTAACAATTGCTAGTAACTCAGATTCCTGGACAGAAAATAACAAATATTTACAGGAGTACTGTAACTGACCGCCCAATCATAAGGTTGTTTCATTTCACCAGTATCAAGCAGAATGGGCTTCGGAGCTTGACAATCCACTTGTTCCTTGCCTGGAGTTTTGAGTAAGTTGCGGACCAGTTTCCAAAACGCATTTCCCTAAGAGAGGGAGAGGGAGAGGGAGAGAGCTTCAATATGCAGAATATAAGAGTTGAAATTTGTATAACCATTCTAATTAATATATACCTTATCATCCCCTTGCTTAAAATCAAAAGCTCCAGGTCCATCAGTTGTACCTGCAGCAAATGCAAACCCCATTGCAGCAGGACATGTCTTCACAACATCGGTACGTCCGCCTTCTTTTGATATTGTGACACTAAGTTCAGAGAAATTAACATATGTATGGCGATAATCAATTTTGCCATTCAATTTTTCCGATGCTCCTTTGAAAAGTTCTACTGCTTTCTTGAATTGTCGTTCTCCAATGATGCGTGTACTTTCAAATTCATCTGGATACCTGGAGACAAAATTGTGAGATAGACCTCTTAGTCATCCAAAACTCCAAACAATAAAGCATTGCCCATCTCATAGCCATTATATAAAATTTTCATTTTAATATATAAGCATTTTAATCTGCTTGTGTGTGTGGCGTCTTTATCAATCACCCGTGGCCATCCCTATTTTCTGAAATGATAGATCTTAAGTGTTGAAAGTTTTTAGATCAATCAGGTTCTACGTGTACTTCTACACATAAACCAATCCTGTTTTTATCACGTAGAAGTGGTTTTTATTTACATCTACTCAACACAAAAATATGGAAGTATGCGTACCCAGGTCCTCGTCCATAGCAATTTTCATTCTTTCCACCACAGGTACTATGGTTGAAGTCACATGGCAATCCAGTATCAATACAGAATGCACCAAGCACATTTGGACTTACATCACCACAATTGGTTTGACAAAATGCAGATACAAATCTAGGCCTATCAGCCAGCCTGAGAGCACTCCTTACGCGTCTTGCAAGGCTTGAAAATCTGGTGGTCAATTTGCCTGGTGAAGGCACAAAAGAAGCAGCAAGTTCTAGCAACTCATGATCTGCATTCAGACAACCAAAAGATTATTTTCAGGCATTTTACAATGAGAATAACCTTACTCCATCCCCTATATAAACATTCTGTTATGCTGCATTAGACAGCATGCTCAAATTCATTTCTCCACTCAACATGACAGTAGAGGGAGAACAGGTCACAATTTTGAGCAAATTAAATTGATATTGAATTAAAATAAGCTTGAAGGAATTTTTTCCTTCCACAATGAGCATAATTTAGGAGAACACTTTTGTTAAATGATGGGGCCCTCTTAACAGAATTATCCTAATTGGCATACTTCTCTTTCCATGTACATGTTAAGCTCAACACAGAGAACATGGGATGATCAAATAATTAATATTGTCCTCTATATGTTTTTATGCCAACTCGCGGAACCCTTCCAGTCAACCTTGGCATTCTTTAGAGTAGGGAGAAACATATCCGACACTAACAGCTGAAAATGATTTTAACACAAAAAAAATAATAACCATTAAATTTCAAAATTATCTAGTAGCTAACTGATATATGACCATGTTTCAAAGTCAACAGTTAGAAAGAAGCGAAGATCCACGTTACCACACTTTTACAAAATCACCATATTATTCCACGTACTTCTATGTTCAATATGTACTGCTGGAAACTTATCTTAACAAGTACTCAAATACTTACGATTGTCTGTGCCAACTGGAATAATGTTTGAGACTCTTCTTGGGATATTTTTAATCTTGGATACGCCAGATGATGTGCTTCCACTACTAGTCAGATCAAACCAGTCTTCCATAAATCGTGCTGCAGCTCCTTTATTATCCCCACTTATCAATGAATTTGTACGGCTCATGGAAGTTCCATGCGTTGCAAACCAATTGAAGCTGCCCACTGGGCCCCATTCATCATCAACAAACTTCAAGAGTGTCATCTCTTTATCAACATCATACTTGTAATTTTTGCGTTCTGAAGCTGGATTATTGAGATAAGCGCTTGGACTTCGATTAACACCAGCATCTAAAATCTCCCCTGTTATAAAGAATGTTAGAATGTGGTCTGAATTATTTTCTATCCAATTAAACATCATGAGAACAACATGATGAGACCAATTTGATAGCATACTAAAAGAAGAAAGATACATCTCTCTCCAATTGAGGAAAGAGGTCAATGAAGAAAAATAAAGCAGATATAATTCAAAGAAATGTCCAAAGCAAAATACCCAAAAAAAAAAATTTAAGTAATTAATTAAATCCACATAGCCACCAGTACCAAAGCCAGACCCTGATTTAGAAAGATCAGTAAGACAATTCATAGGACAGGATGGTTTTTGCAAAAGAAGTTAATCCTCAATTGCAATTTCTGAAAGTAATAAATAAACACAGTAGATGGACTGCTTTCACATGCTTACTTAGCATTATCAAGAAATAATCACAATATTATTGCAATAACAAACTGCAATGCCAAAAAAAACTTCATTACCTTTATTCACATATATTGATCCAGGTCGAAGATTATTATGAGCTTGTATGATGGTCTGCTCAATTCCATCAACAAGGGCATCAAATGATTGGCGCACAAAACCAAGGGATGTTACTATGTAAACGACATATTGAAGATAACCTCCAGGGCCAGCATGGGTATGAATGCCACTGATGGCAACATTATTTTCTGTGTAGAGATCACCATACCTGCATAACCCAAGGATATACTCTTCAAGCAAAATCCTAAACATCATAGTCATGCAAAAAATGTAATAGTTGGAAGCTTTTCTACTGATAGCAGAAAGTGTCCATCATTAACATAACCAAGATTCAATTGTATAATAACACTAAATTATTGAAATTCAAGAACTTTAATAAGCAATATCAACCTCGCCTTCAATCTCTCGAGGACCTTTATAGTCACCAACTGTGATGCCATACAAGCATCAATATTTACAAAGACAAACCGATTCCCTTGAGGCTCAGCAACAACAAAGGCCCGAGCTCGCAACCTAAAGTGAACACCCGACGCAATCTGGTCCATGTTAGCATACCCCATCATGTTGACATCAGCTGCCGGCCCAGTGATGTCATAGCTTCCAAGCCCAATTAAGTAATTGGAAGCTGATTTTACCCCTTTACCATTCTCTACCAAGAGCAATAAAAATATTGGTAGCCAAATCATTCTGATTGATCTCCCCATCATCCCTCTACTTTACAGAAAGAGTTGTCTACCCCTAACCACTTCTGCTCATTAATTTTCCTTCAACAAATAAGGCAAATTTGGTGATTAAGACTAATATGCAAACATCAAATAACTGAAATAAACAAGAACTCAGCAACAAATTCACGCATACAAACTGAAACATAACAACAAAATAAAAGCAATAGAAGCATTAAAAAGGCAAAAATATTTAGCAAGAGACAAAACGGGAAAATTAAGTAAGGATGCAATCAGGTATGCCATCACGTCAAGGCGAACACGTAGTAAATTAAACCAAAGTATAATAGTCTATTCTCCAATAATTAAAAATAATCAAACTGAATTCAGCACAAAAATGACATTAATGTGAAAGATACGACAAGTAAGCTCAGAACGTACGTAAACGCACCGAAATCAAACGGGTAAGCAGCAGCAGAATTACGATACACAATTGAATAAAAATTTACCTGATTCAAAACTTGAAGAACTTAGAATCAGAGAAGTTGATCTTCCAAGGCAGGAAGCTTTATTTGAAAGAGAGAAGGAGATGAGAGTGGAAATAGTGGATTAGCGGAGAAGTGAAGATTTGGAGTGAGACAGATGATCAATTCTCCATATGCCAACGTACACTAGAATTTATAAAATGCTGTTTCCTTTTTTCCTTTTCAAGGTTTAAGAGTTCTTATGGGATGAGTCAGGGGTGGGGTGGGGTGGGGTGGGGTGGGGTGGGCCTGGGGTCTCCCTCACTGTATATGCTCACACTCTTGAATGACGAATGTTGACTAATTTCCCTTAACTTTTCGGTTAGGTTCGGTTTCGAATTTTAAATTCAGGTTTTGGTTTTTCAACACTTATATTTAAATTTTAAAAATCTTCCCTATATATACCTACTACATTCTCTCTCTTCAATTAATACACTTTTTCTCTTTATCTCTCCTCTCTCATTTAACTTTTTAAATAAATTAATACATTAATTTGACATAAAGTTAAAACTTACTCAAAACTCAAAACAAACATAGAACACACTATTCATGATTTTCAAATCCCATATAATCTCAAACCAAACATCACCTACGGGTTTGTGTTTCTAAATAAAATTTGACGATTTATCGTTTTAGTATCCGACCAATTAAATGATGGAAGATTTAGATTGATTCTTTGCTAATTTTTTTAAGAGGAAATATGGGTGATTGTTCCCCCAATTTTTTAGAAAGAATAATTTATACCAAGTTGAGGTCTTAAAACGCTCGATTTAACAAATAGATTTGAGTCGTGTGTTGAATCTATAAATAAAATACAATTGGATATATTTTTATAATTATAATTTGATTGTATATATAAATTACTCTATTAAATTTTTTATAATAGAGTCAAGAAATTTTTTTCAATATGAGCATTTAAATATTTATTTATCACTAAAAATTGTGCATAAAAAAATGTTGAATCTAAATTAGTAAATTGATTTTTTTTTTTAATGATATAGATGATTTGATTGGATAGATTCCTCTTTGAAATTTACTACTCTAATGGGTTTCCCATCATTTGTTCGCATTTTTCTTTTTTTAATTTATGTTATAAATTTGTGCGACTTAATTTTTTATTTATTTTTTTACTCCCTACTTTACTGAGAGATTTTAAATTAGAGCTACACAACTTTATTCATAATTACTCATTACTTTAAAATATAAATTTTAATTTTATTTATATTATACGTTTTTAATTATTAATAAAATACTCTCTCCCTCCCAAATTCGTTGTCTCAGTTACTGTAGACACGAAATTTAAGAAAAGTTGTTTTTTGACTAATTTTATTGACTTTTTAGGGAGTATTGTGGTATTTTTAGATAATAAATAAATTATAAAATATTTTATGTGTGTTAGGTGGGAGTAGTATTTTTGAAATTAAGATAAATTTTTGAGGTTTTTGGTTAATGTGGAGTTTTTTTTATAGAATAAGACAATTAGTTTTGGACGGATAAAAACGGAAAGTAAGACAACGAGTTTTGGACGGATGGAGTATTTCACAAACCGATTATCATCTTTTATAAATTATGCTGTACTTTTATTCATTTATTATCAATTTCAGACAAAATGATTATCAATCATCTTGTATAAATTATGTAGTATTATTCAATTCTTTTATTAGTTTCACAAAACTTTTGTGAGATGGAAAAATACAATTTTTTGCCTTAAATTATCAATGGTGTTGAGGTGTTGAAGTTGTGGATTCAGAAATGAGTTTGAATTTTGAGAATCTTTGATCGTATGGTCGCAAAAGCTACATTCATCAACCAAATATGCAATATATATATATATATATATATATATATATATATATATATATATATATATATATATATATATATATATATATATATATATATATATATATATATCAATTTAAAAACGCAATTAAATTTCCAAAAATGACTTTACATAAATTTTGCGTGATCTAGGTCTGGTGAGTGTGGACAGATAGTCACTCTCACCCTATGCCCGTGATACAGGTGGATTCATTCTTAAAATATGGTTAAATAAAGTAGGCTTATTCAAAATATGTATAATAAATCATATTATAAATTTATAATATCTATAATTATACTTAGTTCATCATTCACTTAATTTAAAAAAAAAAAAAAATATATATATATATATATATATATATATATATATATATATATATATATATATATATATATATAACTTAACTAGTATAAGTATATTTTAATTTGACAAAAATTTGTATGAGACTGTCTCGCGTAACTGAGATGTTCAAAAAGTGATAATTTTTATATTGAAAAGTAATAATATTATTTTA
Organism: Pogostemon cablin; assembly: GCA_023678885.1. Classification (NCBI taxonomy): domain Eukaryota; kingdom Viridiplantae; phylum Streptophyta; class Magnoliopsida; order Lamiales; family Lamiaceae; genus Pogostemon; species Pogostemon cablin. Next base: position 8,399,628 of record CM042985.1, read on the forward strand.
TAAACAGTTTATAGTATATAAATTAAAAGTCGTATTTTATATCAAGAGTGATAACTAAAATTGTCTCAAGAGTAGAGGTGGACAAAATTACCGATTTTTTTGTATCCCGCACTTACCGTCTCGAAAATTACCGAATTTAATGAAAATTTCGGTATACCGAAAATTTTATACCGAAATACCGCAAAATATCAGTATTTCGGTATATACCGGTTTTAACCTTTTTTTATTGAATTAGTAATATTATAATACTTTTAATTACCTGCTCATTAATAGTAATAATTAATTAAAATATATTAAAGTTATATTATTAATATATAGTAACAACCGCAGGAAACTCTACTCATTTCTCTTTCTTAGTGCAGCCGCCAACCCCTTTTTTTTCCTTTCCAATTTCCATTTTTCTGCTAGAAGACACTCGCCCACAACCCTCTCTCCTTGTCAGTCGGCCTCCTCCTCCAAAAGCCCATCACCACCATCTTCTCTTTTCTCATGCTACACTGCTAATCTTCCTCCTCCCTTACTTTTCTCACTTTCTTATTTTCTGTTGTTGTTATCCGCTTCACCACTTAAACGACTAGATTTGAAACTCAATCCTGCTTCACACGATTTCCAAACTCGTCGATTTGCTTGGATTCTTCGACAATGATTGTGTCCATACCCTCATCTCAAGATACGAAAATGAAGAGGATAGTTGATTGATGCGTTGTACTTTTTTTAAATGTATTTTTACTGTTATTTAATTTTTTTTTGAATTGTTTTATTGATTCTTGTTTTTGTCAGAATTTTTGATTATTGGTATGTATTGAATTGAAATTTAGATTTTTTTTTTCATTTCTGAATTGGTACTGGTATTCTTTCAAGATATATTTTGGTATTTTGATAAAAAATCGGTATATGTTATTAATATACCAAAATTTTAATATATTGAAATTCGATATACCAAAATTATTGGTACGGTATCGATATAAATTTTTTAATACCGATTATTTCGGTATGATATACGCAATGTCCATACTTAGGGACTGTGTTACTTATAGTAATGTGTTACATAATCACCGTTTCATTTATTATACTATACTCCATATATTACAATATACTATGAATCATTACTACTCTCTTTCGATCATAAAATGGCATGATGGTGGAATATAATGAGGTAGTCGATATTCAATAAGCAGTGGTGGCTAGCTGTCCACTCTCGATTTAATAGTAAATTTTATTCAAGCTTTCCTACAAATAAAATGCAAGTATTTATATTATCGGAGCAAAAAATAAAAAACAATGTCGTTTAATGACAAATTGTTATTATTAAAAAACCAAAAAAATATATGTATATTATTCAGGTATATATAACAAACTAAAACTCTTTCTACAAAATAACACTCAACATTCTAATAATAATACTATTTTAAGTAATTGAGTCCATACCTTGATGCATGTATTTTTCAAAATAAAAATATCAGTAACTTTATGCTAACTAATAACTATATAATTTATTTAACACTAATTTAAATAAACTTCGAAGAATAGGAGATTATGAATCAGACGATTCACACACTTAGACATGTTTCTATGAACAAATTCTATGATTATATGGATTGTAAAATTTTACATAATTAATTTGTCTCACTACTAAATTAAATATGATATTTATATTAAATCATGTGTGAAGTATGAACTAGTGTGTAACGTCTACAAGCTTCAAGGAAATATAATCATTTATTACAAGACGGAATGGCCATAATTGATTTTATATTTTGTCCGACTTTTTGGATGCTCGTAATTTTTTTTGTTCATTTTGTCAGCAAAAAAAACCATTGAACGTGACATTTCATTATCCGTCGTTCACACACTATATTAAACTTAGAAACTCAATTATGTAAACTAAGAAACTTTTGCTACTGTATTATAATATACAATAGAAATGCTTATTTTGCATAATTAAACAACATAATTAAATACATATTCGACATACTTTGTATTGTTAGATTAAGTACTCCATTTTATGGGAAAGATTTGTGTGAAACCGTCTCATTTAAGTCTCTATGTGAGACGAATAAAAAGTGATAACATCACTATCACTTTTTATTTATACTATAATTTGTTCTTGAAATAATTAATTGCGCCATTATCAATTTTCATCAATTGAGTATAGCTTTCGTTAATTATGTTATAACTTTTTTATCCTTTTCGTATAAGTACTTACGTGAGACTATCTCACACGAGACTTGCCCTAATTTTAAAATTATATCTAGTACATGCTAAAGTATGTCTGTTTCGCATTGGATTATATTGTTCAAAATAATATTTGTCAAGGCTCACACAATAAAAAGTTATACTTTAGCATACGCTATACTTTAACACAAAATCGACACACATTAGCATAAAATAAAATAAAAATTCTATAACATTGTAATACAATATAAATGTCTATTTTACAATATTGAACAACATACATAAACACAAAATCAATATACTTTAGCATACACTAAAACATACTTTTACGTAAACATAAATATAAACACTTTCATCCAAACTTTTTTTTACAAAGTCTTGCATGCACCCATACGCACGGGGCTTGTCCCATGCACCCAGATCCAATTTTCAAGTTAGCTGAGTCGAGCCTGAATATCGTTTTTGAAAAAATATCGAGTCGTACTCGACCCTAGCTGTTAGTACTATGTTTGAAAGCTTGTGTAATTGTTCGTTAACGAGCTCTCAACCCTGTTACGAACATGTCACTAAAAGGTTTACGTGAATGTTTATAATCATATCTAAACGATCTCGAAAACTCTAACAAATCCAAGTCTGGGCTCAAATTTGAGCTTGAACTTAAGTTATTATTATTATTGAGCTTTTATAGAGGTGGACTTTAACTACCTGCGAACTCAATATTTTCCAAATGAGCTGAGTTACCAAAATGTTAATATTCAAATCGAGATCGCAATGTAAAAAAATTTAAATGAGCCGAGCTTAAGCCTGTTGATACTTGGCTCTGCTCGATCGGCGAATGACTAAAAAATAGAGCAGAACATGAGAAGGTCTCGACATGTGTTGTTTAATTCGAGCCACATGATTCGACTGGCCGAGTTGGCCCTTATTTCCTCTGGAAATTGTGTTGTCTTTTCAAAACTACTGACGTAGGAGGAAAAAAATGAATTATTATTATATAGTACAAAATATTCACTAATACTACTAGTAGATACATGATATATATTTTATTACTACAGTGACAAAAACATATAATGAAAAATTCAAACCACCAATTTATGAATATGTTTCTGAATATAATTATATTTAACACACTATTTTACTGAATGCCAAATATTGATTTCCTAATATATGAATTCTGAATACGCAATACATGAATACAAGTGAAATTAAATCAATCGTTTTGAAATCACGACATCTAAATTTATGAATTCTAAATACTTAACATCTGAATATTACTCCATATATTCATCCTTAATCCATCAATTTTACTATTTTTGGTCATCCACCATTAATCTATTAATTTATCTTTTTAGACATACGAGACTCACATCCTCCACTAATACAAATAAAATATGAGACCCACACCCCTTTACTAATACAACTACCCATTACACATAAAATAATAATACTCATTAATTCATGTGCAAAAAATAAATGAATACATCAATATTGAACGAAGGGAGTAATAAACTGAATATCAAGAAATCCTAAACACCAATGCACAAATCAGAGAGAAAAAAAATGAAATGCACAAATTTATTTCACACGTTCGATTATCTCATAATCAAATTATTTGATTTCAAAATTAACAAAAATACAGATTTTTATGATTAACGTTATATATATATACTTTTTTTTTAAAGAGTTGCCGCCGTGCCTGCCTCATTTCCTTCATGACTTCGCTCCTGACTTCCATTTTTTGCTCTTTTTACATCGTTTTCCAACAAGAAATAACACCTCACATGCACCTGTAACACAATTATATGCAGTTCATGTTAGGATTTGTCAACAATAAAAGAATGAGATTTTTACTTTATTTTTTATCCCACATTGAAAAGAATAACAAAGGGGAGGGATTCATGGTGATATATAAGGAGGCCCTTGGACTTGATGTCAAGTGCACCAATCAAATACACTTTAATCTTTGTGTTTGATTCTAGTTAAATTCCTTTCTTGGAATCTCGATTGTGAGAATAGGGAGAAAGGTGAGTATTAGTCTGTTGACGGTTGTTCTGGTCTCGTTAACTAAGTATATAAATATTTTAAGACTTTAATTAACGAGGCCAAGAACAAATACCCTCAAACACATTAGTAGACCGAATCAAGACAAATAAAGAGATTAAAGTTCATCCAAAACTCAAATTCCACCAAAGAACATTACCGATTTTTATTACTCTCCTTTTAACACTCATTTTTTTCTCTCCCGATTCTTACAAGTGTAATGTCTAAAGTGAGTGCTAATGTTCTCCCTCTCTTCTGTGAGAGAGGCTATTTATATCATTCCTAAAACCCTAGAATCCGTCCAATCGCGTTATGCCACCTGGATGAAGACAGTTTGCCTTCAATGCGGTTGTCTGGTGCGCCGACCGACTGCAGAGGGAACCTGGGCGCCGCTTGTTGCATAGTAGGAGGTTTGCAGGGTGTCTCCGTCCTTTGCAGGTCTCCTATTGGTTGTTCAAGTCAGGCATGTTAGTCCGTTGTTGTCTTTTAGTTAGGATTGCTGTCCAAGACATCTTCTCTTCCCGTTAGCGTTGTCCTTAGAGATGTTAAACGGGCCAGCCCTAACGGGTTTCGGGCTAATCGGGCTTCGGGCTAAATCGGGTCTGTTTAAACGGGCTATGAAAAGGTGAACCTAACCCTAACCCTAACGGGCTACGGGTTAAACGGGCCGGGCTCGCGGGTTGTACGATAAAAAATATTTAAAAATTATAAATTATAATTTATTATAAATAATATAAAAAATTCAAAATTAACTAATACATTATTTAAAATTTGAGAGAATTAAGATTAATACATGCAAAATATTGTTAAAAGATATAAATTAAAAGAATTTGTGATATTTAAATTAATCTTAATATATTTATTCAAGTATTATTTTATTTATTAGAGAAAATTTTGGGTTAGAGTAAGAAAAAAGATGAGAAAGAGATGAAAATTAAAAGATGGTTAGAGTTCGTCCAATGATGGGTTGGGAGTAGGGTGAGATTGGGTGGTCGATGTATAGATTATGGGTGTTAAAATTAATTAAACATAATAATAATAATAATTTTCAACCCTACGGGCCGGCCCGGTTAGCCCACGGGCCAACCCTATTAGCCCACGGGTTAATCGGTTCGGGCCAAAAAGCCCGAATGTTAAACGGGCTCAAATTTCTTGGCCCTAACCCTAATTTTTTTCGGGTTAATCGGTTCGGGCCCACGGTTTACGGGCTTATTAACAACTCTAGTTGTCCTTTAGCCTGTAGTACCTGTAATTTCTCATTATGAAGCCCGTCCTTTAGTATCTTGTTCTCGCCATCCTCCTTCAGCCCTCGGGTAGGTTGTACTTGCCGCCGAGGAGCCCATCCGGGGTCTCGGCCAGGAGAAGATAATTGCAGAGGTGTTCCAATGAAGTCGAGGCTCGCTACCGAGGTGTCCCACCGAAGCCGAGGTTTGCTACCGAGGTGTTCTTCCGAAGTCGAGGTTAAGTTCCCGGTTACGTACTCGTTCAGCGAGTTTGACTTCACTCGTTATAGTTTGGGCTTTCAGACTGTTACCTTCTTCCTTGGGCCGCCTTGGTTCTCTTCAATTCTCTGCCTCTCAGTTGGGCCTTCGAGGGGTTGGGCCTCCTGGGCCTGACAAATCATGAGGGATATATTACCCATAACATAGTCAAAGATTTGTAAGAGTGTAGGGATTGGGGTCGGGAGAGAGAAATTCTGTGTGACTGTAAAATGTTGTCACATAATGGTATTTTCTCAGTCTGTGATTTTTCTCCAATTTTAGAGTTTTCCACGTAAATTCTTGTGTTGTACTTTTTATGTTCTTCTTTATTTGTCATTTATGAATGAATGGAGATCTGCTTATCCCAACAGTTCAACCATAAGATGCTCAAATACGTATATAAATACAAAAAAACGGTGCTAAATCGGACCCTAAAACACGCAGATTTTCACACTAATCAAAGATATTTCAATTTTATGCTTTTATATCACGTACCTTCTAGGCGTATTTTTAGGAGAAAAAAATGTGTACGAAATCTTTTTTCAATTTTAATATATTATTGAATACAATCACATTAAGGATAAATATGATATTTCACTCATTCAAAATGTATTGATTAGTAATATATTTAGTCAAATGTATTGATTAGTAATATATTTCATAGTTTTTAAAAAATAAAATTTTCAAAATTTTTGACATTTTAAAAAAAATATATTCAACACATGGTTGATTATTTAAATTAATTTATAATATTAAATAGTCTACTTTATTTAAAAAAAACTTATTTTTAATTCATATTTAATATTTTATTTTTAATATAATATTTTATATATTTTTTAAATTATAAAATAATTATAAAAATTATTAAATTATTACAAAAATTTATATATATCTCAAGGAAACTCAAATAAAATTAGAATAAAAAGGACTAAAGTTGATAAATGGATATAAATGATTCAAATAGGACGAAAAAAAAATCCGGTGACATTTTGTATTTTTCGATCAGAAAGGGAAAAAAAAGATCAAAATTGAGAGACCAAAATTGAAATCAGGCATACATAAAGGACCAAATGTAATACTTTTCGTAATGCTATCTTAGTTTATTTTTTTATTTTAAAAACATGATTTGGTTTTCAAATTTTATATCTAAGTTTTTAAAACCATCCCTACATGTCGATAGCGAGTTTCCATCTCCCCTGATTAAGAATTAATGTGGCTGTTTAGGGTGATCAACTCAACTTATAGAACACCAATAAGATAGAATTATAGTAAGATCTATAACACCAGATTTCATCCCAACTTTTTATCTAGATAAATATTTAACTTTTTATTGTTTTATCAACTCACCATGAATACCGGGGTACAACTATTTATATATATACTATCTCTTTTGCCATTAATGTCATATCAGGCATTAACGACAAGTCACATCAAGTATTGATGGATGCCACGGTTAAGCATTTAATGCCTTCCCCATCTGACGGGGGAACAATTAATACTTAGGAGTAGACTCTTGGTTGTGGGTGGATAGGTGATGACCCATTGCTCCTCTAGGTGGTCGGATGGGCAATGATGAGCCTAGGCTATTGGGGAGAGGGCGAGAAAGGCTCTTGGATGGACCTCGGCTTGTCGGCCTCCGTGTAGCTTCCATGGTGTGCAACCTCCATGAGAGATTCTCGTAGCATATAAATGGGCATTGAGTTAGTGGGAATGAAATGGCCATTTCGTTTGTTGGGATATCCGTTAGAGGCCTCATAGGAATTAACCCTATCACTCTACATACACCTGCAAATTATACAGTATTCTCTTTTATTTATTAACATTTTCCTCTCTTGATCTCTCTTCTCTTGTATCAATGAATATTCTTTTACACATATCACCATATCTCTTACATATTAATTGACATAAAATTAAAACTTATTCTACAAAAATCTAAATAATACATTTACTTAATGATTTTCAAATTCTACAAAACAAAAAAATAACTTAATTTTAATAATTGTCATGTCATGCTAGTTAGCTATGGTATACTCCCACGTACAACTTTTAGAAAGGGGTCATAAGATAAGATTATTAAAAAATACGGGTAATTTTGTACAATTTCAATGACATGTAGGGGCCGTTTGTATATTGTCGAAAATAAAATTATCAAAATATTTCTAGAAAATATATATATTAAAAAAACAACCCTAGGCATCATCACCTCTTGCTCTTCAGTTTCACCTCTCGCTCTGGTTTCTCCGTTCCACCTTCACAGCGGCTTTTTCTCTCTTGCAGTCGGTTCGAGTTCCTCATCGTCTTGTTTTCGTTCTTCCGTTTGGATTACAGTGAACTGAGGTAAAATGAAACCAAAGACAGATGTGCTTTTTTAACTCAAGGGTTTTGTGTGTGTGTGTTTTTGTAATTTATTTTTAATACATTTGTCTATATGAGGTTTCTTTCAAATTCAACTCATTTGCCATTATCTGTGTGTGGTTTGTTCTTCTTTTCTGTGCCTCGGTCTTGCATGTGCAGTTTTCGGTGTGAAGTGACCAAGATTACCTGTTCATCATTTTAATTTGTTGTGATTGTGATGTTCTTGGGGATTGATCGAGCTTTTTCTGGAAGATTTTATTTTGAAAATGCCGTTTTTTTTTTCACTTGATTTTGCTGATTATCTCTGCTGTTTCAAGTGCATGTGTTAAATGAGTTCAATTATGAAAGTTTTTTTTTTTTATTGAAGTATCTAAATTTCAGATCTGGTTCTTTTGATAAGTAATTGTAGAAATTGTTATTTTGTTCTTTTTTTTGGGGTAAAGAAATTATGATTCGATACGCTTTGCTTTTTTGGTTTAAGTGTGCATTCTACTTCTTATGTAATAGACGAATGAATAACTATGCTTGAATGACACATTGGGATTACACCTTATTGTGGTGGATCAGTTTTCTGGATTCTGCTGTCCCAATCATAAAATGATGCGTTATAATTACCTTCCATATGAAATCGCTCAAATTGGTTTTATAATTGATTTCTATTGAAATGTAGTTGCTATGCATGTCGCGGCTACTATTTTTGTCCATGCCTCATCGGCAATAACGACTTTTGTCGACGACAAAATGGCATTAATGACACAACGGCATTAACGACTTTTGTTGATGCCACAGCAGCATTAACGACTTTTGTCGATGCCACAGCAGCATTAACGACTTTTGTCGATGCCACAACAGTATTAATTATTAAAGGACATGAACATCGCCCACTGCTATGTATTGGACACTTGCATATTGTCTATTGCTTCATGGCCGACACGTGCCCATTGTCTGCGACGACATTTATTGTTTTCCTTTGCTCTGTTGCTCATTTTATTTTCATTCTTGTTATATTGAATATATGCTTTATGAGAGAAAAGTTACATTGCTCTGCTTATTATGTCTTTGATACAGTGGTTTTATTTGTCTATTATGCAGTGGTGCTTCTTCTTACAAGTCTTGGAGCTTTCTGGCATTCCAAGTTTGTGCTTGACGAGAAATGGGTTTTGATATCGAGTGCATAATTGACATTCAGTCTTATCCTGGGGAATATTTTTGTCCTGTTTGTCGAACACTTGTTTATCCTAATGAAGCACTCCAGGCGCAGTGTACACATGTGTATTGCAAACCTTGCTTGGCACACATTGCAAATGGTAGCAGGGCCTGTCCTTATGATGGGTACCTTGTCTCGGAATCTGAGTCTAAGGTAATCTCATAATTATGAGCAATAAGCATGTAGTTGTTTTATTTAAATTTCTGGCTTTGTTTAATTTTTGGCAGCCACTAGTGGAGTCAGATAAAACTCTGGCAGAAAAAATTGGGAAAGTTAAGGTGCACTGTCTCTTCTTCCGGAGTGGATGTACATGGGAGGGTACTCTATCTGATTGTGCCTCACATGGTTCTGGGTGTTCCTTTGGAAACTCGCCAGTCATATGCAACAGGTGTGGGATCCAGATTGTACATCGTCAAGTACATGATCATGCTCAAGTTTGTCCTGTAAGCAACTCAATTCATAAGTCCTCATTTAGAAGAGATTCTGATGTATTCCATCATTACCATTTTCTTCTGTTTTTATCACAGGGGGTGTATGATGGGCAAATGGCTGTAGTGGGTAGATCGGCAACTTCTTCATCCACAGTTACTGCAGTGGTGAACCAGTCTGTTGCTCAAACGGGGGCTCCAGTTTTGCAGGCTCAGAATCCTCAGATTGTTGCTGCCACTCCATTACCTGTACAAAATCTTAATGTGTCAAATTCCCTCTCTCAAACCCATGCTGTTGCTCCTGCTGCTTTACCTGCCCAGGAGCAGTGGTATCAGCAACAATATCAGCAGTATTATCAGCATTATGTGGGATATGATCCTTACCAACAGCAGCAGCAGTATTATGCGTACCAGCAGCAGCCCTTTCAACAGTACCAGCAGCAGCAAGTGCAAGTTACTCAGCAACAAGCTCATTTGTATTCTCAAGTTGCTGGGCAACCCCAAACCCAGTCCCATCAACAAGCCCAAGCCCAAGCCCAAGCCCAAGCCCAAGCCCAGTCCCAGTCCCAGCCTCAATTCCAGCCTCAAACCCAGCCTCAGCAACATCTACAGATCCAGCCCAATCTTGTTCCTCAAGCTCCTCAACAGCCACATTCGCAAACTCAACCCCAGGGGCCAGCTCAAACTCAATCACACTCTCTGCCCCAGCCGCACCAGCTGCTACCTCCAGGTCAGCTACCGGTGCAACTTCCACCTCAGGGTCAGGCCCAGGCTCATGCCTCTATGCAAGCTATATCTTCAAACTATCAAGTCAATACGCCGCAACAACTTCATCCGGCGTTGAGGCCCCAGACTCAGATTCTGCAGCAGGGGCTACCACCACCTCCTAACAGCCAGTCCACTCAGCCACCCCAATATTCACAGGCAGTTAGTGCAAGGCCGCCCAATGCGCAACATTTGCAGGTGCCTCAATTCCAGCAACCTCAAGTGCCGATGAATCCCTCTCAGGCTTCCCAAGCTCATTTGCAGCCTCAAATGCATCCTCAGCCCCAACCCTACACTCAGTCATCAAACCAGTCAAATATGCAAGTTCAACCACAACCACAGCCTTATCAATCTCAACCCCAACCTCATATTTTCAATCCTCAGAGTAACCAGTCAGTACCTTCTGGTACCCAGCCACAGGTTCAGCCTCAACCAGTCCCTCCTCTAAGTGGACTTAATTCCTATCAACCACCTCTACCGGCCCAGAAAATGCAGCCTGGAGCTCCCCAGCCACATCTAGGGCACTCTCATCAGGCAAGTGGTTCAATCCATTCTGTTCAAGCAGTTGGTCAAGTCCCTCAGCAACCTGCTCCAATGCGGCCATCCCAATCTCAAGGTCCAGTTACTCAGCAGCCTCCACAGTTACCGCTGCTAAGTAAGGTGCCTGGTGTTCCTCCTGCACCAAATCAGCAGTTTCTACCTTACGGGCAACAACCGACTTATCCTGGACAACTTCGTCCTCTGATGCAGCCAGCTCAACAAGTTCAACCTCCTAGTTTTGCTCAACAGCAGCAATATCTTGCTCCATTTCAAGGTCAAACGCATCAGCAAGGACACCTTCCCCCAGGCCAGACCATGCAATCACAGATGCAAATGCGAACATCTGGTCCCCCTCAACCACAGCAATCTCAAAACTATGTTGGGACACCCATGATGTCTAACCAAGGTATATATCCTCAAAGCCACCTTTCATCTGGTGGTTTCGACCCTCTTGCTCCCTCTGGTCCTGTACAACTAGTTTCATCCCAGACTTCTGCTAGCCAAAATCATGCAAAGCCTTCAATACTGGAACAGAATGCATCTGGTCAGGAAATTAGATCACCTTCAAAAAGACCAACTGAAAAGAGTTTTGAAGGAGAATCCTTAAAGGAGGATGTAGGAGCAGGACAAAATGATGCAGTTCTCAAGTATGCAAATAATGCTGGAAAGGATGGCTTAGTAAAATCGGTTGTCAAGCGAGAAACAGATGATCTGATGGGTGCATTAAAGCAATCACATGTGGGGAAATCCTTTGAATCTGGAGCTGTTGAAGACAAATTTCGTAAGGAAGCGGTTCATTCATTGACAGATTCTGTTCCCATTAAACAAGGGAACCTTGAAAATCAGATGAATTTTTCAATAACTGCTGTTGCTGGTCAATCCTCTGCAAACCATGACAAGCAATCTCTTTCTGCTGCCCCTGCTTCAAGTGCAGAAGGGCATTTATTACCACCACGATCTCATAATTCCCATAAGGAAAGGTCTCCAGTACAGGTAGATGTGCAGCCTTCGTCATTTGTAGCTTTACCTCATCATGATCAAATGCATAGCCTAGCTGAGGGAAAAGGGCCTGGTGATTTCGGAGGTACCACTAAAAGTTTTGAATCACAATCTGGCCCTCAAGGGTCTGAACGACATGGCTTCATGCTGAGTGCCCCACCACGTCACTTTGAAGGTCACTATGGTTCCCAGCAAGTTCGTGAAGTTGAAACACCAAGAGATCACATGTTTGGCTCTGGTGAGAGAGTCCCTCACATGAAACCTCATGCTGATGAGCCTAATTTTTTGAGAGCAAATGGGGGACCAGCTCCGGACACCTCAATGTTTGTCCCCAGGGATGAATACATGAAGCCCATGTCAAGGGAGCAACTAAATTTATATCCAAGGGAGCCAACTCGCCTTTTCGAGCAAGGTGAAGTCTCTATTAATTTGCTGTTTTCCTATTTTCTTCCTTGAGATGTTTTAGAGGCGAATAATTTGACTTTTTTTTTTCATGGTGAAAGCAGTTTCAAGGTCTCTTGATAAACCATTTCATGGGCCAGCCTATGATGCTGGATCAAAATTGGATCCTGGTGATTTGGGCCCACATTCAAGATTCTTGCCGCACCGTCCTCCTTCCGGGGGGCATGGTCATCGGGATCTGGTTGGACCTGGTCCTGAATTTGGGCAACATCATATTAAACCTTTTCTGCCCCAAAGTCCTGGTGGAGATTATATTGGCTCCCCTCCTCGTAGATTTGCTGGCCCCTCAAGCTTCCCTCGTGGCACCTCGTCTTTGGATGATTTCAGTTCTAGGGATGCTCAGAGGTTTGGAGAAGGATACATGTCTTTTAATCATTCTTCTAACCCAGTTGACAACTCTTTCCATGACGGCAGGTTTCCTCCCTTGCCTGGTCATGTGCGACGGGGTGATATTGATGGTCAATTGAATTCTGGATTCAGTGAGCATAGGCCTCCTGCTCTGAGCCATAACCAAATTGGGAGTGATGGTGTTTATGGTGCTGATGGACCAGCGAATTTGATGAGGGGGAAACTTTCAGTCCAAGGATATTTGCCTGGCCATTTCAATATGGGTGACAGTGTTGGACCTGGTACCTTTCCTGGTCACGGATATGCTGGAGAAGGTGCTGGGAATTTTCCCCGTCCTCCTTTCCCTGAACCTGTGGGAGGTGAGGTACCCGGTTTCCTACCTTTAAGGGATCCTGCTATGAGGAACAACTACTCATTCCATGGGTTTCCAAATGCTGGAAAATTTTCTGTAAGCTTTAAAATTACCTGATTTTTTCTGTGCCTGTATTTCCAGCTTTTGATGGATCTTTGTTTTGACTGATTTTCTTTTAATGTGGTTGCTGCTTCATGCTAATATGGTGTGCATTTTTGTTCTTAGATGTATGAATTTGAATTGATTTCAATGTGCTTTTGATCTATTATAATAGGGAGTGATGGATTCCATCGATCAGTCCAGGAAGAGGAAGCCCCCGACCACTGGATGGTGCAGGATATGTGAGCTCGATTGTGAGACAGTTGAGGGTCTGGAGATTCATTCTCAAACTAGGGAGCACCAGAGCATGGCCATGGATATGGTCAAAAGTATCAAGCTAAAGAACAAGAAGAAGCATAGGTAATAACCATCTGATTAAAATGAGGTATAGTGAAATGCTATGCGTCAATCATTTTGACATTGCTGCACAGAGCTTCTGCTGGTCGTATGGTGCACGAAGGGGGAAGTAGAAGCAGGAAAGTGGGCTCTGCTGGTCGTGGAAGCAAGCCTTAACTCTGGTTCAAGCTTTTGTTGGAACATATTCTAGTCAGATATTGAATAGAGCTTTCTTTTTCTGCATTGGCATTACATTCTGTAGTGTGGCTTATTGTCCTCTCTATCATTTCAGGTTGCTACCTTTTTTTTGAGTCATTCTCGCATTAAGGTTTGTTGTTTTAAAAATTTTTATTGTCCTACTTTCCAGAATAATTTATGCATTTCCTTTAAGGTTTACACAACTTTAAAATCTTTTTTTCTGCTAATTTTTATGGGAATAACATATCTTGTTATCCTTTAACAATTGCTTGTTTGGTTTTTGGATCAGCATGGCTTCCAGAGCAAGCATCTGAGGTTGAAACTTTCTGCATATCATCTCGCAAAAGAACATGGTGTAATATGTGTTCTAGGATTTTATATTCCTTTGCTCTCCTTTTACTTTAAATGAATTGAAGTAAGTTGCAAGTTATTGTATTAGAATGCAAAGAACCTATCTCCAGTTGACAGTGCTAAGCTGCAAATTATGAATGGTCTTGGCTTGAATGATCTGATAATGATGGCCAGTTTTTATTTTATATTTATGATCTCTCTTCTTATACCAAAACATTAGGCAGATATACCTTGGTATGATGTGAACTGAGAAAGAAATTAACCTTTATAACTCTAATAATTAAAAATATTCATATATTTTTTCCTTTTTTAGACAATTATGTAATTGCAATATTCAGCTACTACAATTGCAGAAGTAAAAGAGATGTTATCTGTGTAACTTGGTAAAAGGTTATTTAGATGTTTGTTGCACTCTTTATTTCATCACTAGGATCTAGTATGCTTTAAGTTAGACCCTAATTTGTTAATTATTAGGATTTTTACGATTGAAAATATTTTCTTTTTGTTTTACATGTAGAAATAAATTTTTATTGGGTTAAGTAGTGTTACATTTAGTGTATACTTTACACACTAAAATACGTTGTTTTATGCTCTTACTTTTGCGTAGAAAGATTTAAATTTTGTTTACTTTTTTCAATATAATAAAATGCGAAGAATGCCATAAAATGTTTAGTTTAGACATAATTTCTGAAACGATCATGCAATTTAATTGAACATGAAAACAACTCTCTTTGGAGTTTATAATAATTAATTAGTAAATAGTAGAAAGACTTATTGAGGTTGAATATAAAAGTTTTTAGTGTAAGCATCTCAATGGAAGTGTATCTCCTTTAAACCAAATATCTCGCATAATTTGTCTGCATCAGCCATCGTATAGGCTGCTCAAATTCCAATTGCATATTTCATTTTGTGTTTTGGACTCATTCTAGTTAATACCATGACCAATGATGATCCTACAATGAATGTACCTTTTCATGGGAAATTGCAAGAGTTAAACTCTTTCATATTGAAATAAGCTAGATTGATGATGCTAAACTACATGCCATTGATTAATTAATCTACTAGGTGATGTTCTTGGGGACTTCATTGCAATAGTTGAATTGTGAACCTATATGGACTCACACAATAGTAATTCTTAATTTAGTTTTTAATTGAATATATCTTCTGATTGCTTAAAATTTGGATTTTATATCAATTTTGAACCAATGAACTTTTCAATTTGTGTCCATTGAGATTTATTCTCCATCAAGTAATACCCCTGTTGTTAAAGATATCAATAGATAAGAAGAAAACATTAATTATTTTCCGATGCGAGTTTGGACCTTCTAGTTTACGCGTGTCAACTTGTTTGGTTCCAGAAAATGTATCTAGGACTAATTTCATGTCCATTATTCGTTGTTGCCAGTGGACAGCTATGTATCTGGTATTAAATTCCTTTCTGGTATGCTGTTTTGTCCTTTAGTGAAATGTGGGCCTGGTATTCCAAAAAACATAATGCTGGTTCATGCGTTTTAGCATGACGAAGTGCACTTTAAGATGGATGTTATTTGCATTTTTGGTCGTGTTGAATCATTTAGGCACCTTTTAACTCTGATTCTGTCTAGCCCTTTTAAATTAATAGCCCAATAAAGAAGCTCTGTTAGAACCGACTATATTGAGTATATTCTATTTTGTTTAGAGGAAAAACATTTTCAACTCAGAGCATACCTTGCATTCTTAAAAACGTACTGTTATAGACTATCATTCCTGCTCAAGTATTGTTTCTATGAGAAATTAATTCTCTTGTATATTGGTTATTCTCTAGCTACAGAATACGACATATAAAGTAATAAATTTGACAGCTAGAACAGGACTCTTAACATTTAACATTTTACTATCTGGAGATAACAGTTGTATTTAAAAGTTGGCAGCTGTAATGAATATTATTCTTACACTTGTATAGGATTCTTCCAAGGAATAATCTGCTTTAACTCCCGCAATATTATTTCCTTGACACTATGCTAAGTCTCCAGAAATTTAAAAATCTACCCCATCTTATTCCTAGTTTCATTTTATTATCTAGATCTACTAAGTCACATCATAAAACTAGACATTTTTCCATATTAAATGAATATAGTATTACTGCTTTTCAATGGTGAGTAATATGTGAAACGTAGTCTGATGAATAGGGCACTGATTTTTGGTTACCAAGGATTTTTAGTCTATTATAGAGCTTTCAAGTGGTGTGTTCTCTTTATTATACTTAAGTTAGAAGGCTTTCTTTGTGGTGAAGATCTGTAGTCTTAAGATAAATAATGTATGGTATCCTAAAAATCTACCCCATCTTATTCCTAGTTTCATTTTATTATCTAGATCTACTAAGTCACATCATAAAACTAGACATTTTTCCATATTAAATGAATATAGTATTACTGCTTTTCAATGGTGAGTAATATGTGAAACGTAGTCTGATGAATAGGGCACTGATTTTTGGTTACCAAGGATTTTTAGTCTATTATAGAGCTTTCAAGTGGTGTGTTCTCTTTATTATACTTAAGTTAGAAGGCTTTCTTTGTGGTGAAGATCTGTAGTCTTAAGATTAATAATGTATGGTATCTTGGGTAGTCTGCTTGTATAGTCAGATTAGTTGAAATATTTAATTAAATAATTGGAAAAATAGATTAAATTACGAAAATCTTTTCCAAGTATTTAACAGAGACATTGCCACTTTTAGTAATATACACGAGGGAAACCATCCTTTCTAATTTCCTTAATGATTCGACCTCTTGATGGATCGGACAACTTATCCTCTGAATCTTGTCATGTGGGTGTTCGTTTTTAGGAATATTGTTTACTGTGGATCCTTGAGTCTAATTTATGGCTTCAGATTGGTGGATGCTCATTATCCCTACACGTCACGTTTTAGAACCGGCCTTTTATGGGTGAATGTCTGTAGTTCTAAGATTAATCTTTCATACCATTCTGAATTTTCCTAGCGGAATAATGGTGAGAACTTTCCGGTCTTAGCAACTATTATCACTTGATTGTGTTGATTTAAAAATAGTAGTTGCGAACTTGGATTGGCAACGCTGACTAGCTATTCATCAGACGTCTAAGTTACTATTTTCTGAAGATGCTACAAGAGTTCTGAAATCTTATATCTCAGGAACAAACAGCTCTCAATTTTCTACTAATTGGAGATCAAAAAAGTTTAGGGGTCTTTTGACTGTCTGGAGTTGTAAATATAAAGTTGGTTAGTCAGATTCAGAATGATACTTGTCATTCATTCTTTCATCTTTCTTTTTTGCAACTTAAATCTAATTAATAAACTCAATGATATTTTTACTGTTCATGAGTTCAACGTTTGAGGTTGATTTTTTTCTGGTTGAAATTTCTGTATAATAGATCATTTCAAATCAACCTGTCTTTCTTGGGGAAGAGACGAGAAAAAGGCTGAAACTTAAGCAGGATGGTTGCTCGCTTTGTTGGGGGTAAGGAGATGGTTGGTTCATAGTATTTGCTTAATGTGGTAATTCCCTTGAATTATTTTTGCTTTGATATACGTTAGTCTTCTATCAACTCATGTTACAATTTGTACTATAGTGGCCTTAAAGTCATTGTTTAGTATTTATTTAATGTGTAACTGGAGGTTAAAGTTGGAGTGGTGTTCATGCAAGTTGGGATGTTTGTTTTTTATTGAATATAAGATTAGTGAGAATTCAAGGCAAATTAATTCAAGGTATCAGTTTTTTCTCAGGATAGGACAGAATAAAGGGATTATATTGGGTGTTGGTATGTTTGCACTTTACATCTAGGGAGTCGCTTCAATATTGGGTTGGGCTTGGTAGAATGTGGAAGGGTTAACTTGAAGATAGTATTGGATCTGTCACAGTGATATGTAATATTGCTTATGAAAATATAAATAGATTTTACTTAGAAAGTTGGTTGGAGCTGAATAATTCAACTGGAATTAATATCTAATTATCACGATTGGAGGAATTTTTCATAGAGAATTTTCAGCTGAATGTTTGCTAACCAGTGATGAGATGTTTCAGTAATTCTACACTTAGATCAATAAGAACTACATGATCCAAACTAGCTAAAAATTCAATTTCTAATGTTTTACTGTGAATAGGATTAGAGATAAGCGACGCAACCATCTTTTTATTTTTCTACCTTTTGCATTTTTAGTGGTCATTAGTACCTCTAAAAATTTACTGGCTACTTGGCTGTTGGTAGAGCTCCTTTCCATGTCTTTCTCAGAATTGTCAAATAGTATCTGGCAGTTCTCAAAGTTTTCTTCTCCGATATATGTTGAGGAGACTTTGTGAAAGCTTAGGACCACCTGCACGAACTAACTAATCAGGAAGACTATTGAACTATATTCATATGCTGATCTTTAGGACTTTTCTGTTTTATCATTGGCAGTAACGTTTGATTTATGTAGTTGACATTAACACTCAACGGAACATATCGTTAATATATGTGATGCTAATACTCTGTGAAGAGTGGCTGTTTGGAGGTTTTGTAGGATGATTTTGTTATGCAGAGTTGTCGTTTTTTCTTTGTTGGTGGCTCAAGTTGTTCCCTTCCACTGGAAAGCTTTTTTGAAGCTGCTGCAGCCTTTTTTTTAGTTGCTTTTTTCCTTTAAATTCAGTAATGTATCTTAAAATACTAAATAAATTTATTGCTAATATAATATAATTACTTGTACTAAGAAAAATCGGATGTATTTAAATTTAAAGCAAGCATTCAATGGCGCATTTTCAATGGATTGTTATGTCAGATTTTATTTGAGAGATTGGAATTTCTATTTTTAGGGCTGGTTATTGTGGTTAATAATTAATTATTGGTGATGTAATTTGTTGTATTTTAATAAACATTTTTATTTCTATAAATCTTGTTTCATTTTGTTCAGAGTATTCTTTTTATGTTTCATTGAAATGGCAAATCTAGTTTTAATAAAATATAGGGTAAATTACCAAAACTCCCCTCGTTTAAATTATCAAATAAATCCTGTGGTTTGAAAAATTACCAATTACCCTATTTAAAAAATATTAAAAAAAAATAGTGAAATTTAAAAATACAATGTTAAATACATGGGTCTTGATATGTCATTTTCATCCTTCTTTATTTTAAGAAAAAATGTATTTTTATTAATGTTCAAATAAAAAATAAGTTAAAGGGGGGTAATTGGTAATTTTTGAAATCATGGGATTTATTTGGTAGTTTGAACAAACCTCGGGAGGTTTTGGTAATTTACCCTAAAATAAACTTTATACTTGATAATCAGACTTTGTTAGTTAGTGTGATGAGTATGATTCAGTGTGTAACTAAAATGAAATTATTTTATGGAATCACATCTGAGTAAAATCACTCAAAATATACAGTATTTTAAATAGCAGGTTCTTGGTGGGATGGATATGTAGTAAATATGCATTGTAAATTTAAATAATTAAATGTACTCGTTCAATTGAATTATTTTATTATTATTAATAATATGTAGACCATGGAAGTTTTCAAACAGAAAGATGGGGTTTCTAAACATGAAAATAACAAATTTTTTTTATCTTTCTCATCTCTAAAACATACCAATTTCTTGACAGTAGATTTGTCAACAGATTTATAAAATGGACAATGGAGTAAAAATAAAATGGAACCAACCAGCAGTACTAAAAAAGAAAAAGAAAATTAACTTAATAATAATAATAATATAATAATAATATCAATATCATATGTTTTCGTAATTAATTGCCAAAAACAACATGACATTTTATCCTAACGTTATACTAGCTGATATAGTATGCTTCGTTATAGTAGCTGATATAGAATGTTAAAATTAGCAAATTAGTAAAATAATTAAATAGAAAAATATGATTAACCCTAGGTTAATGTAGCCGTTGGATTCCAGCCGTTAGAAATTGTTAAAGTCCAACCCAGTCCCCCCACATTTCCCGCCTTAAATTTCGAGGCTTCAAAATTCAAATTTCAAACTGCAAAAACTAATGACCTCTCTCTCTCCCCCTTTCTCTCTCATATAAATCACGCCTACCCTCGCTACCCCACCTCTTCATTTCCCTTTCTCTCTCTTCATACGGAAACCCTTTCCGCCTCTCTCTCTCTTTTTTGGTGTGGTGCCCTTTTCCACCAATCTCTACCAATCAAAAAGGAGAGGTAGATCTCGAAAGAATCAAACATGCGTGAGATTCTTCATATACAGGGTGGCCAGTGCGGCAACCAGATCGGATCTAAGTTCTGGGAGGTGGTGTGCGCCGAGCACGGCATCGACGCCACCGGCCGTTACCATGGGGATTCAGATCTGCAGCTCGAGAGGATTAATGTCTATTACAACGAGGCGAGCGGCGGGAGGTTTGTCCCACGCGCCGTGCTTATGGATCTCGAGCCTGGTACCATGGACAGCATCAGATCTGGACCGTACGGTCAGATCTTCAGGCCGGATAACTTCGTTTTCGGCCAATCCGGTGCCGGAAACAACTGGGCGAAAGGGCATTATACCGAGGGTGCTGAGTTGATTGACTCGGTTCTGGATGTTGTCAGGAAAGAAGCTGAGAATTGCGATTGTCTCCAAGGTATTTTTATCTTCATCCATTATTTCTTTATTTTTATCATAGAAATTAGCTATGTCGCTTGATTTTATGTTTGTTAGTTGTATCGCGTGATTCATGTTTAATTGTTTGTGTGAGCTCGTTTTCTCCCTATCATTGTATATTATACATCTGTCAACACACATAATTGAAATTTTTATCAAACTGATTACATTGATTCTCGCATGAACGAGCATAGAAATGGGGAAATCCACCCACTCTCATAATTTGTCAGTTTATTAATCTTTTCTTGAGCTTGAGCTGCATAGGTGTACAAATGCATCTCCGGATGCAGAAGTTAGATAATTAAACATGCTATTAACTGCAAAAATACATGCCATGGATCTTATGCTGATGCTATGTGGTATATAAAATGTGCAGGGTTTCAGGTATGCCATTCCTTGGGTGGAGGAACAGGGTCTGGAATGGGAACTCTTTTGATTTCCAAAATTAGGGAGGAGTATCCCGACAGGATGATGCTTACATTCTCAGTGTTCCCATCACCCAAGGTTTCAGATACTGTTGTTGAACCTTACAACGCCACTTTATCCGTTCACCAGCTCGTTGAGAATGCGGATGAGTGCATGGTTTTGGATAACGAGGCTCTTTATGACATCTGCTTCAGAACCCTTAAACTAACAACTCCTAGCTGTAAGTACCATCATTTTGTGTTTGATGTGCTTATGATGCAAATTTTGATTTGAATCTTCGTTGTTTTTCATCTCACACACACACTAAGTTCTATTTAAATCAACATAGAGTATAGTCTTTAAATCTTGCATTTGTATTTTGATTTTGTAATGATTGTTTGGATGTTTTTCTGTTTTGCAGTTGGTGATTTGAACCACCTTATCTCTGCTACCATGTCTGGTGTTACATGTTGTGTCAGGTTTCCCGGTCAGCTCAACTCCGATCTTCGTAAACTAGCCGTCAATCTTGTACCATTCCCTCGTCTCCACTTCTTCATGGTTGGATTCGCCCCGCTCACCTCTCGTGGGTCTCAGCAATACAGTGCTCTAACAGTACCCGAACTCACCCAACAAATGTGGGATTCAAAGAACATGATGTGCGCCGCTGATCCCCGCCATGGCCGTTACTTGACAGCCTCAGCCGTGTTCAGAGGAAAGATGAGCACCAAGGAAGTTGATGCACAGATGTTGAACGTGCAGAACAAGAACTCGTCCTACTTCGTAGAGTGGATCCCCAACAACGTCAAGTCCACGGTGTGCGACATCCCTCCAACCGGGCTCAAGATGGCTTCCACATTCATCGGAAACTCAACCTCCATTCAAGAGATGTTCCGGAGAGTGAGCGAGCAGTTCACTGCCATGTTCAGGAGGAAGGCTTTCTTGCATTGGTACACAGGGGAAGGCATGGACGAGATGGAGTTCACGGAGGCGGAGAGCAACATGAACGATTTGGTGGCGGAGTATCAGCAATACCAGGATGCAACGGCGGACGAGGAGGGAGAGTATGAGGATGACGATGCTGAGTACGAGGAGTGAGGGAAGCAATTCCCATCATCATCACATAGGAAGGGGGAATGTGGGTTGCTTTTGACTGTGGTTGTAATCTCAACTTCCAGTTGCAAAAGAATGGGAAACTGTCTATCATCGTTACTTTTGGTAAAAAACAACTCTAAATTTGTGTTTGAATTAGTTTTCTGCAATCTATGAACATTTAGAATTCTTCCATCTTGCTTTCTTCTTTCCGTCTGTATTGAATATATGATTGCTTCATTTCCAACAAGGTTTTAACTATGGGTGTGTATTGCTACTAAACTGAAATATGATATTGATTTGTATCTATTGTCTAGCAATGTTCTTGATGTGTTTGTTGAAAACATGACTTGAAAACTCGAAATCGAAGTGTTGATTTGTAGAAGTTTTAGTAGATATTTATTTAGGATGAGATTTTGAAAAGTAAAATGATACTGTGAATATACTCTAGTCCTATAGTCCTATGTAGGACGGTAATGATAAAAAAGTATGAAATAAAGAGCATGAGAGATAATGCGAGTAAATTAGATATTAATCATATTATAAATATTGTAAAGTAGAATTTTACAGATTTACTTTACCTATTAAAAATAATTAAACTTTAACTTATGAAATAAAATAGTATGAATTTGTAAACTATAATAAAATGGCAAACTGATGCAAAAAAGAACGGTTAGTTTTATCACGTGATTAGATGTGATAAATTCTCTGCGAATACCGTTGGAATACAAATTAAACATAACTACCGAAAGATCTTGAATGCACAGATTTAGGTAGGTGCGAAGTCGATCAGATCCTAATATACACCAATTTTTGTATTGAATAGTATCTTAATATATAAACCTTAATTTTTTTCGAGAAAAATAATTTTGTTTGTTAAATATTAATACTCTTATATTTCAAACTCTTTTAATGAAAAAAATAGTCTTATTAATTTAAATAAATAACTTTTATCAAAAAAAAAAAATTCTTAAACACCTTAATAAAATATTCCTAATGGAAACCTTTCCAACTCTTATTAAATATTCCTAATAATTAAGAATGAATTAAAATTAAACAAATAGGACTTAAATTGGATTAGAAAGGACTATTATAGAAAATTTCAAAAGATACCGAACTAAGGTTTAATAATACTTAGTGAATTAAGATTTAATAATACTTAGTGGACCTTTGTGATAATTTCTCTTTGATCTTTTCATTATTCTAAAATGATAACAAAATACTAATACTAGAAAAGTTTGATAAATTGAGAAAATCGAGGAGAAGAAAGATCATGATAAACAATCCTGAACACCTGTCTCTGGTTCAACTAAAGTTTGGTCCATGAAGTAAACAATAACATCAACAGCTGTGAAAGAAACAAACTAGCATTAAGAGGAGTAAACAAGAATGAAACAAAAAAGTGGCACAAATGTTGAACAATCCAACCCCTCGATGTTCACTAAATTCTTCATCTACGAATATGGAACAAACTCAACGGCAAAAGATCCCAACAACCAACATTTCATTCATCTATACCTTGAACTATGTCTTCTTGCACTATTTAAAGCCCGTCCGCCCTACATTCGCTCTCACAACACTCGTCTCTCATCTTACATACCTTCTACAAGAACACTTCTACTTCCACGCAAAATGAGCCGCTTCATCCTATTTGTTGCGTGTATCCTCTTCCTCCAGGGAGCTCTTGGTACTTATGAACAGTATATGTATATGTAGTTTCTTTCATAATAATGTGTATGTGTGTGTATGTTTGAACTAATCTCTTCTCTTTCCTTCTACAGGGGAACTGTTTTGTGAGCAGTTACCTGTTGGAATGTGCTCTTTCTCCGTTGCATCCTCTGGAAAACGATGCCTGTTAGAAACTTTGGAGTCAGGTGATGGAGATCTCAGGTTCCAGTGCAAGACTTCTGAGGTTATGGCCATGACCATGCAGGAATACATCGAGCACGATGGGTGTGTAAGTGCCTGTGGAGTAGACAGGAATACTTTCGGCATCTCATCCGACTCTCTCCTGGAGACTCAATTCACCCTCAAGCTATGCACTCCACAGTGTTACTACAACTGCCCAAACATCATTGATCTTTACTACAATTTGGCTCTAGCAGAAGGTTATCTTCCCCTACATTTCCAACTTAATCGCAAAAAAAACTATATAAATAGAATATGTAAGAAAAGCAACACGAGTTAACATTTTTCTTTGCTTCATGCCTCTAGGAGTCCTTCTGCCTGAGTTGTGCAAATCCCAGAGAACGAGCACTCGTCGTTCAGTGCTTCAGAGTTCAGGTGCAGTAGTAGCTTCTGGTCCTATATCTGCTACAGCTTATGGACCTATCTCCAGCGAAACACCTGGTTATGCTCCAATTCCAGCACCTATATGATTAACTGTATTCTGATTCCAGAGTTGTATTATATATTCTGATTCATATATAAGAAAAATATACTCCTATTTCACATTTACCTCAGTTTCTCTTTGCTGTGTTTATTACTACTAGTTTCCATATGGACTATCACGATAATGCATGAGAGAGACTCCTTGGTAGACGAAACTATAATAATTATAAAAAAAAAAGTACATGATCCTCACAAATATTTCAATTTCTAAAGCCAAAGCCCAAGAAATATTACAGACTCTTAATCTGATCAACTCAACTATCATGGTTCTAACTCTATTATAGATGTAATCAATGTATAGATCCTCTAACGGAGAAAAATATATTTTAGGCTACAACTACCTTCTGAGTCTTCTGCTTCTTTTTCTTACTGGCTTTCTTGGTATCATTAGTTGAGTTGTTTGATTCAGTTTCCAGCTCAATTCTAGAGAAAACAGGTGTTGGCTGAGCCGTGATATGACCTTGCTTCAACCCACCCCACTTTGTGTCACTCTGCAACAAGATAAAACAATTACATAGGCCTGTCAAACATGTAGCAAAAAGCAAACTAAGCAGCTTGAGAGAGAGAGAGAGAGAGAGAGAGAGAGAGAGAGAGCCAACCCAGGAAATGGAATTAAACTGGTCTTCAGAGAAGCCGAGCTGGGTGTATATTCTCAAAGATAAACTTGGAGTGATTGGGGACAAAGCAATAGTCACGATCCTCATTGTTTCTAATACAATTATTAGGTCCTATTCAGAGGGAAAATAAAATTTTATTTAGAATCACAGATATAGTGTGAATGAAATATAAGGATTTAGGTACTTTGCCCTTTAGACTTGCACAAGCCAATGCAATCACACACATTGGAAGTCTTCTAATTAGTAATTAGTGCAATTGCTTCCATGTTGCATATAAGTAAAGGATTGAGTGCTAAGTCAGAACTAGATTTGCAAGCTTGTCATACCATAATTGTAAGAAATAGAAAGAATAGAAACCTTGGATGCAGTTTCAAAACCAGATTCCCCTTGATTAAAAAGAGACCATGGTGCTTTTTCATTGATATAAACGTTCCCAGCATTACCAATCTGTAGGACAGCATCACAAGCTGATGACAGTTCAAGATTCTCATAGTGCTCTCTGGCTTTCTCAACCTACAATAGAGTGAGAATCAAAGGTCAGAACTTCTCTCTTATTAAGCTTCAATCACATCTAGTAACACCAATGCTCTCGAGCTATTCTTTGAGCATCCTCTTAAACAATTCCACACAAAATCAACCCACACAAACAAAACCTAATAAATTAGTTTTACATAACAATTTAGAAGCAGAAATAAATAAATTTTGGTCGTAAAAATTACTACTACCCCAAATTTCCTAGAACGATAACCCAAAGTTATAAATTTTATATAGACATCACCAGCTTCTCCACAGTATCCTTGAGTATATTTCCTTGTGCTGCAATAGTTGAATCTACAGTAATCGTGGACTGGCAATTCTTCCTCAAAAGCCCAAGTGTACGATTAAGAAGATTACCTGAGGGAAAGTTAAATAAGACTCGAGTAAAGACATCTGAAACCGAGGTTCAGGTATGGAAGAACAATGTGTGTGTGTGTGTGTGTGTGTGTGTATATGTATATGTATATATATATATATATATATATATATATATATATATATATATATATATATATATATATATATATATATATATATATATATATTGTCCTTCAAACTTTTGATTCAAATGTTTTTATTTCACATTTCAGAAATATAAAGGGAAACAACAATTTTTTAATCATAAAATATGCTACAAGTAGAAGTTTAGTAAGCTAATGAATTCTTGTACTGTCTTCAAAATTAAACCCCTAACACTCGATTAGAAATTTAAACACCTTTCCAGACTAATCCAGATTCCAAAGTTCACAGGTATAAGACAATGTAAGTAATGCAATGTAGGTAAGAATTTATAAGCTAATTTATTCCTCACCAGTACAGCATTTATCTGAGGAAGAAAAAGAAAAAGGAAATTGATGGAAGTATTTTATCACACTCAGTTTGTTGAAAAAACAATCTATTTTACCCACCTTATGCCATATTAGTTTTTATTTTTTAGTGGATAATAATATCAACGAAGAAGTTTAAAAGCAAAATCTAATTCATGTTATATAAGAGCTTAGAAAACTGATGAGGAGAGCACAATTCTCAAAGAAATACTATATTATACCAGCCACTATATATTATCCCTGAAAGGTGTTCAATAGCTTGTTTAAAATATAACAACGAAACAAACATAAGCTTATGAAATGCAGTAGACAAATTATATAGACCAAATTTTAGTTGACATACATTTCTACATCATTCCAGATGCAGCTATAATTTGGACAATCAATAACCTACTAGTGTACAGGAACTTTTTATATAGTGGTGGAAGTAGCATACCAATAGTATTTGCAAGAGTTGCATTAACAATATTGATGAAACGGTCCTCTGAGTAGTCCCCATCATTACCAAACTCCACCTCCTTAAGAAAGAAGTATCTGACTGCATCAGATCCAAATCTGTTCACCAAGTCTGTAGGTTCAAGGGTATTTCCGAGTGACTTTCCCATTTTCAAGCCATCCTAGCATGTTAGAGCTCATTGAATTAGATCAAATAGGTGCAAAAGAGATCAAAATATGAAAAGCATATAATATTTTAGGTTCCATTAAATTAGCAACATCATATAAGTTTATAACTAAGAGATTCATATAAATAAATTGGGACAATATCGACTTCCTTACAAGAGAAATGCTTGAAATTTATTTTCTTATAATCGAAATAAGTAAACCAGAATCCAAATGCAACTGCATACAAAATTTTCTCACGAGTCATTCTTTGTCAATTAAGCAACTGTGACATAGACTTCAATAAATTATGCGAAAAATTGATCCTCGCGAATCAAACAAGATGGCAGAGGTACAGAACTTAATCCTGAATCCACATATGCTCTAGATAAGAGATAAAAGAATTAGCTAATAGCTATTCTGGGATGTTTGAATACTAAATTTTGTAATTACAGGAAATGAAGACACAATGGAAAATATGATCTAAGTTATAGATAAATGACAATTAATAGCATTGAACACTGCAGAAAACTCAGTGTACATGAGGACATGCCTCAGAGAGAACTACAAAGACAGTAAGAATCAAAAGGAAAAATCCAATAAAATTAAGTAATTAACTATACCTTTGTCAGGAAACCATGACCAAAAACTTTTTTAGGGAGGCCAACTCTGGCTGACATCAACATTGCTGGCCAATAAACTGCATGGAACCGTAATATGTCCTGCATATCATTGATGATTAACTTGGTACATCCAATGAATTTTCTTAACAGAAAAGAAGCATATTACTAACATTAATGGTGGTCTGAGCACTTTCCATACAGCATAATCAGATAAACATCAAGGCAAGCCCATAAGATTAACCTTGTCCTTCATGATGAAGTACCCATTATGATCATCCCATTAAAAAATAAACAACGTAATGTTCATGGAAGTGTCTTGTTATACCAATTCAGACAAGACCCATTCTCGATGCGACTACATATTATGATTGAATAATGATGTTACGTTTTATTCTAAAATAAGAACAAGCATTTCTCATAATAGATACACTTGTAGTCGAATGGTAATCTCACCTAAAAGATTAAGTTGTTTGAGAAGAGAATTATTTAATAACTAATAAACCCCATGCAACCTAACATGCAGGCTATTGATTTGTATCAAAGCCTTGCGTGTGGAATTATTATTTTATAAATGCTTGATGGAGAGATTCTAATAATCACATCATCTACAAATCTTAACCTATTAATTATTAGAGATCATCTGAATAGTGAATAACTCAAACACTGGCCTCTTAATGACTTGATGAGTAAGAGGTCATGAGATAGTCATAGATTAGTAATAATGAATTATTTCCCAGCAACTCGGACCAAAAAGACTTCGGAATGACAAGAAAAAAAGAGCGAGAGAGGAGAGGAAAAAAAACTACCTTCCCAATCAAATGTAATGATGCGGGCCAACCTGATGAAATTGCACTTTGTAAGTTTGTTTGCTTTTCATCCTCCAAAAGAGCGGATATATAACTGTTTTAAGGACATCATAATGAAAAAAAAGAAGCAGAATAAACAAATTGGGAGAGGAATAAATTTTGTTTTTTTAAATTGTATGTAAAGTATTTCCATTTTGATGCTATATTATCACACGTAGAAGATTTAAACTCAATTAAGGACAAGCATATCAATCCAAGTAATTGTGATCAATGGTGTAACCAATAGATAGCATTACCTTAATTTTAAAATGGAATGAAAGAGAGAGGAAGAGAGTAATGGAGAACATAGAAAGATTGAAACAAATCCACATTAACTAAGCAAGACTTAAGGATGCAACAAATTACCCCAACAAAGCATCAAACCATACATATATAGTCTGTGTGGGATCATTAGGCAATGGAATACCCCAGTTCACTGATGCTCGAGAAATGGAGAAATCTCTTAAGCCATTTTTTACCCAACCTTGCACCTAGACGAGTTTATTTAGAAAACAAGAGTTAGAAAAAATGAGTTTATTGAAAGGAGTATATCTAGAAACTGCCACATTACATCCTAAACTATAACATTGACAAAATATATGAAGCATGTAGAGAAGAATATGATAGAAATTTAAGAAGCAGAAGTTTATATTTACCCCGTTCCTAATGTTCTAACATGAAAACAAATTTGGGACATAATTTTACTCCTGCATATGCCTTAAGTGATGCTTTAGTATGCTTTCAGTTATGACTAGTTGCACAATCTCCACTAATGAGAATTACTCCTATTTTTTATACCATTGTTTTCATCTCAATTCTAATTATTTTTTTCTATTAAATTATTAAAATAGACTTCCTTTACATAGTAAAATGCAGACAAAAAGATAGGTACTGAAACTGGATATTGTAATGATATAAGTAAATTGATTGCCTATCAGTGAATAGATTAAAACCTGAGGAAAAAAAAAATCATGATTTTTCAAAACCTCATTAAAACGATAAGAAGGCTGCACAAAATCTGGGTTCTCTGTCAAAATTTGTTCTAATTGTGTCTGATACTTCGATAGTGCAAAGAAGTAATTGTCTTCCTTCCTTTGGACACATGGTTTTAGGTGCACTGGGCAGCAATTGTTCTCCAACAATTCCTTCTCATCCTACAGATTTACATAAGGTAAACTGACAGGACGTAACCAGCTAGTAAAGAAGTTTATACCGATTTAAATGATACTATAATTATATACCTTGTATTCCTCACAGTTAACACAGTACATTCCCTCATAGTCCGCACGGTAGATATCACCATTGGCGAGAACCTTAGAATAGAATTCCTTGACAATTGCTTCATGAGCAGGAGTGGTTGTGCGGATAAACTTGTCATATGATATGTCTAACTGTCAACAAGATAAGTCAAACCATGGAAAAAAGAAAAAAATGTTGGAAGTACCAATGTTACGAATGTGACAGAGGTATACCTCTCTCCACAGTACCCGGTAAGCTTGTGAAATGGAATCACAATGTTCACCAGGACTAGAACCATTGGCAGCTGCAGCATTAGCAATCTTTTCCCCATGCTCGTCAGTCCCAGTTATAAATATAACCCTCTTTCCGAGAAGCCTCTGCAGTTGGGAGATCAAAACTAACAAGAATATTAAACACACACTCAAAACTCAAGAATAAAAGTTCCCACATCACAGTGCATCTACAAATCATCTTTAACTACAGCAGAAGCTAAAAAGCTTAACATGGAAGAGTTTTCGCATTGTGGGACTACATCTAATCGAATCAATTTTAATTATTATCAACTAGCTAGCAGCAATACCTTCCTAGAAATTTCAAAAACCATTTTTAAGAAACATACAAAACTCTCCACACATGAACACCAATAATAGAATACAAAGCACTGTCACTTCCAGAAAAACCCTACATACTACCACAAAAAAAAAAAAAAACCATAATTACCGCCAAGGAAACAAAATTTGTGGCAATAATTACCTGAAAACGGGCTATGGCATCGGCGGCGATGGTGGTATAGGCGCTGCCCATATGTGGCGGGGCATTAACGTAGTAAAGCGGAGTGGTGAGGACAAATGGGTCCGCGGGTTTGGTCGTGCTATCAGCGCTGCAAGAGCAGTAGAAGGCGCCTCTCGAAAGCGAAAAATACTTGGTATGTCTGAATCGTAGTTTGTATGGTTTGACAGAAGGTAAGAGTTTGGGCGAAGATGATGAGGAGAAGAAGCGAAGGGAGTTGTGTATAGAGTATTGGACTCTACACGCCATTGATGCTTTCTGGATAGTGGATTTGAGGCGAAAGCAGCAGAAGCGAATTATGAGAATTAACAAGTGCAGGTTGGAAATAGAATAACTTACTACACTATAAATATATTAATCTATTTTTTTTTTAAAGGCAATAATGTGTGCTCTTAATAATAATAATAACGTCTTTGAGGTGACTTAGAGTATTAACTAATTTTTCAATGTAAATGGGGAGTATGAAAATTGAATTGTGAGATGTAAAAAATAAATAAGATGTTATAATAAACATATTTTATTTTAATAAATATGTTTTGATAATGAATCATCCTATAACTTGTTTCATATAATCCATCTCAAAGATTGCTCGAATTTAGAAAGACTAACCTTGCCAATTTTCAATATTTTCATTTATGTATTAACAAAGTACAATTAAAAAAGATAAATTATGACAGTAGTTTTTTTTTTTTTCGACGATAGCCATACTTATGTGTATCAGTATCATTCTATTTTACTCTTTCTGTAATGAGTTATTACTACGTTAAAATGTTATCATCCCTTGCGTTTCATTTATTCTAGGAATTATTTATATAACATTTATACTAGGAATTATTTATAAAAATATTTTAGCGGTAAGATTTGGACATTTCATTTATCAAATTTCACCTTTTATTTGTTTCATTTAACTCGCACAAAAGATACATACATAAGATTACATACATACGTCACAATACAAAGAGAGATTTATATAGGAGCATATTGTTTTAAGTTAAAACTCGAGTGATTTTGTTATACCCGAAAACCAACCTTAATCTCAATAAAATTAAAATACATTTGATATATTTCATAATGTGAGGCAAATATCAAAATATTATCATAGGCTCATATAAAAATGTTTTATTGGAGGGGATTAATAATAGAGTGGGGTTCTGTGGGGGGGGGGGGGGCCAGAATGCTTAAAAATGAATATCTCAAGAAACAAAGAAAACAAAATCTTAATAACATGGAAGAGAGGCGTATCCCATTCCCATGCAATCAACACAGAATGCCACAAATACATCGTTCAAGTCTTCGACTTTTCAACACGACTTCCAGAAGCACTAGTTTCACCCACCTCGTTGGGTGCCTGATACTGTATTCAAGTGATTCAAAAGTGTGCCAAACTGTATACTACAATCCACGCAAGCTGTACGGGGTGGGGAAAATGATGGATGGTTACTTTATGAACATCTTTTGAGATATTGCTACTTGGGTGATGAAATGGAGCATGAGGAGAATGTGGAATTACCAGGAAGAGACATATCGAAGCAAAGAGCCCCTCTTGAAGGAGGGTTCCATGACCTCCAAACTCTTCTTCATCAACTTTTAGTACAAGCGCGTAATATGCGTAGATGATCCCGGTGGATAACACAGCAAATCTAAATGTAAAAATTAGCACCACAAATAATTGAATTGAATATACAGTGTAAAAGTACAAATAGATGCATTTTGATAAATGCTTCATGCTAAAGAAATGCCAGCATTTCACTAATTGACTGCACACACTTTGTTGTGTTTGATAATATGATGCTATGGAAATAGATTCAAAGAGGATGCCAACCAATGATTAGAAATTATTGCTGTTGAAAAAAGAGAATTAAACTGAGGTACTATAGCTTATTGCCCTCCGGGACATAAGAGTATGTAAAAATTTATAATGTGCAAAGCATCTTAACAAAACCAATAACTCTTCAGTGGGTTAAGTTCTGACATATAACCACGGACATACATACACACATGCCAAGATAAATCACAAATTCACAACCATAACTTCAAGCATTCATATTACATGGGATACCCCAAGTCCCAACTTTGTTAAACCAAGTAGTATATAATGAGTGTGAAGGTTAGTGCAATAGTGAAAGTACAAAAATGACCATCTATAGGTGTGTGTTGAAAGTTCAATTTCCATGGTCATCAGCCATTATTAAAATAATAGATTCAAAGGACTTAAAACTCGGACGACTCAAACTAATCATATTCCCTAATGTTTGCCTTGTATTTCATCTACATATTAAAGATTCAAAGTATATTTATCATTTTTTAGAGACTATAGAAACATGATTTCTCTAATCTCGTTCAATTGTTTAGGCACATACAGGTAAATGTGACATAAAAATCATGTTGCCAACAGATGGAAACATCAAATGAAAAACAGAAATACATTTTCAAAATGAAAACTGATAACTCACAGGATAAACCAGATGCCTCCAACTAAAGGAATTGCACCCCATAGTAATCCACAAATGAGGCCTAATGCTTGTCTAATCCAATGAAGTACATCTCCGAGTTGATCCTGTTTACATATGCAGATAGGATAACAGTTATTTCACAGGGATTACATTTTAAGGTTTTAGACAATTATACATAAACATTTCAAAGTTGTTGTATCAATTACTAAAAGGAAGCTAAAATTTCAAGTATTTGATTAATTTACAAATAAATTAACAATGGTAGGGAGACCAACAGAACACTGCCCTTAAGATTTAGGTTCATCGAGAATCAATTGTCATAGGACAATGGACAATAGACATTAAATTACACTCCGTCAGACCTTCAGGTTAAGTATGATGTGTTTAATTTATATTCTAGGATAGTAGTTAAGACAACTAATCAGCAAGTTTACAATCCCTCACTACCATTCTCCACATGTAATGAATGATGAATGTGCATATAAACACCCTCAGAGATTTGAGGAAAATTTGGAAATACATTTGATATGTCATATGTGTCAAAGGGAATGCTAGTGGCACTATATTGAAGAAATAGAATTGACACAAATGGCAAAAAGACATGTCTCAACTAAAGCAAAGGATTCAGTTCAGTCTTACGTTTTACCTAATATAACATGTATAAAAGACCATTTGACTGAATATACATGCAAAGTTAGAGATAAACATCAGATGAGTTTCAGTATTACCTGTGTCATTACTAGAATTGATAAAGTTCCACTCTCAATTTCCATATGGGGAAACAAAATAAATCCAAGACAGAATTTCTTCTTTGCTTTAGGTCCACAAGTAATAGTAAACAAAACTTATCATGTTTTCTTAATTCAGAAAAGTGAAACTGTTTTCATGGTAATAATTCCTTATGCAGACATAATCAATCTATTGAATTATCCCTGAAAATTGATAGAATATTTTCAAGAAAAGTTAAAGTGTGCACTAGTTTAGTTGTTCCTACATATGGAGTTACCATGTTCAATTGAGCCCAGCACGTTAGTGAGGTGAACGTATAGCTTGAACCAAGCCTCTTGCTTATTTTAATACGCTATATAAGCCACCCATGTAAAAGAGCCACGGTTTTCCTAAATGTGTTGCTATGTTATAATTTTTTAACCTAAACACATCAGAGGATAAGTATAATTTTTTAACCTAAACACATCAGAGGCTAAGTTTATTCGAGAGAAGTCCAATACGGCGAGTACTCAATGACACATAACGGTAAGTGCCCGAATTACCAGTTCAGCAATTCTCTAAGACCCAGCAATGCAGTTTAACGTTAACTTATACTTCCAAGTCCACAAATCACCAATATTATCCTCATCCTAACAAGATTCAAGCAGAGAATTTGCACACCTTTAAATGATATCTTCACAAATAAACAAATAAAATCAGGATCGTGAAGGAAAAAGAACTTCAATCTAAATCTCGACAAACTGAGTAATTAAACATCACAGAAAAAATTCAGTGACTGACAGGCAAATAGAAAATGAAATAAAATAACTGAAAGAGCTGAAACCTTATCCCAGGAAGCATCAGGATCTAACAACTTAGCCAATTTAAACGGAGACAAGTGACCATTCTGATGCTGCTGCAGCTGTGGTTGGGGATTTAACTTGGCCGATTTCCTTTCTCTCATCTGAAATTAACCAATCACGCAACTCGTGAAATCCCTAACAGAGAAACCTAAATCCAATTACTCAGG
This sequence comes from Pogostemon cablin, assembly GCA_023678885.1. NCBI lineage: Eukaryota > Viridiplantae > Streptophyta > Magnoliopsida > Lamiales > Lamiaceae > Pogostemon > Pogostemon cablin. Next base: position 8,434,506 of record CM042985.1, read on the forward strand.
GTAAGAACAAAGGCTGAATATCGGAACACAAATAGGTATATTTCAGATTGGAAAAGGAGGATCAGTGGATGAATAGTATAAACAATTGAACTGGGGAGAGAGAATTGGGAGAGCACGTGATGCAGCCGGCGTTAATCCTGCTACAGCTGTGCTGGTGGGTGTAATGCGGATTCTGGTCTTCCTTTACGATAAGAACTTTGATTTACCCTTTTTTTTTTTATTATTATTTTTACTTGATTATTTTGTTAATTCTTTTTGGCTAACTAACCAATACTACCTTAATAATGTTTACAATCAAACATCAAATTATATCCTCATATTAATGGATCGGACCAAAGCCCAAACACAAAAGGGTAATTGGGCACTTGGGATCACCTATTTCAAATGGTGTTCCAATTCATCTTGTGTTGTTGGAACACCACTTAGAATAGAAAATTTGCTCTCGTAGTTAGGCCCAATTGCACGGAGAGAGGGCCTATGCCCAATTCTATATAAAGGGCAAAGCCCAAGGAGTGAGACTCTTGTGTCTTAGGGGATACCGTCTTATCTTGTAATTTTCGTGCCATTTTGTGTCTCAGGGGATACCGTCTCATTTTATAATTTTTGTGCCTTTTTGCAATTTTGAATCTCTAGCAATATATAAATTTAAATAAAATATGAAAGGAGAAAGTTGTATTTATATGCGCATGAACTTTTGTTAAGCCCAATTGGAAACTCTATCTTACGGTTGGTAGGCCCAGAAAATAAACTCGGGGCACCTAAGTAACCAAGATGAAGGAACCATCTATCGAATGGGGCCGAGACCCCCTCGGCAAGAGAAGCTGACCTTTTGAGCTCAATCCTAGAGACTAAGGGATATATCCTATATGACCAATCTCTCTGGTAAGATGCTCGGCCTTGGACTATGTTTAGACGGGAAATGAATATGATAAGAGGACATTAACAATTCAAGCAAGCCACTCTACACATCACTCTTACTAAGGACAACACCCTCAAAACATGCTCTTCTTCTCAGACAATGAAACACTCGAGAAACACTCGCACAGGACATAAGGCGCATGTTACCACCTGCAGCAGCCCCCACAACGGCAGCTTTATGTGCCTCCACTACCCAATCGACTGATCCTCATGATGATGGACACCTGTTGGTTGACGATTAGGGTTATAAGAGGAACATATAAAAGACATCTCCATTGTGAGCAAGTTACTAATTTTCTTGCCTTGCAAGAGTGTAAGTGTTGTTGTGGTAAGGTGCTCGGCCTTGGACTAGGTTACTAATAAGATTTGTGAATTGGGAGCGGTTATTTGCATCCCAATTTTAATAAATGTACCCATAATTTTTATAGGACTAAAATACCCATATTTGTTAAGATGTAAATATCCCTATATAAATATAAATTAAGATTTCTTATTTATATGGTGTTCGGTGGCAGCAATCGAACAAGCATATGAATAAAAAACCTTAAAGTGTTCGGTTACTCTGAGCTTGGTTTTCTCTTAATCGTCATTCTTCTCTCTACCACAAAACCTATTTTCCCATTTATCCAGGCCAGTCATGGGTTCATTGCCCAAATACGAATCAGCGTCTGCATAAAACGGTTACTCTGAACTTCGTTTTCTCAATCGAACCTGAGTCACTCACTTGTGTGAGGAGTCCCGTGGCCCCACTTGGTTAAGAGGAAGATGAATTGATGTGATCTATTCACATCTGTCAAAATTGTGAAATACTTCAAAATTTACGAAAACTGAAAAAATCCTCCAAACTGTCAAATTTGCTCTGAATTTGCCATCTATTCACATCCTTAATTTGCTAAAAAAATTGAAATAAATTGGAGTTCAAATACAAGACAAAATCTCTTGTAAGACGCTATTTATGTGAAACCGTTTATGAGACGCGTTAAAGTATACATATTATATAGATAAAATATGTTTAATGGTTGTTAAAGTATGCTTTGTAAAGTATGATGAATGATGAATTAAAGTATGATTTTAGAATTTTATAATATGATTCATTATTGACATACTTTAACTACAAATAAACATACTTTACATATATGATAAACATACTTTAATAATGGATCAACCCGTCTCACAAAAAACCCGCCTCACAAGAGGGTCTCTCCAAATCCAGTACTGGAAAGAGGACAAATTTCTTTATCATGACTTTTTTTTTGAAACGTCAAAGTTCATTTTGAAACAATTTTATGTGCAATATAGTTAAGATTTTTCTTTAACGTTAATTATAATTATATATTTTTTTAAATTAAAATTTTATAAAATTCCCTAGCAAAAATAAGTTATAAACCACACAAAAAGATAAAATAAGAAAAGATAACAAAAAATTTATGAATGTAAAGTTCAAAAAAATAATATACTAGTCAAACCGTTGTGCGTCTGAATAATTTTAAATATTAAATTTAATTTTCATTTAATTTCCATTAATCAATAAAATAAAATAGTTAAAAATAAATTGAATAATTACTTACCCCTTAAATTTTAAGCTACAAAACGGATCAAAGTGAATAATATTATATACTTCTCTCTTAATTAGTTAAGGTTTTTAAAGTAATTTACTCAAACCTCTCTTAATTAATTTGATTATTATTTAGTCAAATTTACGGATATTTATTTAATGCTTCATATTCGGATCACGACCCGACCCGGTAGTGTCTTGTTTTTCAAGCATGGGGAGCCCACCATTTTCCTCATACCAGCATTCGTAATTCTTTCTCCCTCAGGTAATCAGGTTCATGGAATCATTTCGTTTCGCTGGGCTTGAATAGAAACCCTAATTAGCAAAAATTTGATCTGGTATCATTAGAAAAAGGAAAGATCCAATTTTTATTTTATAACTATTAAAATTCGTCCATCATCTGTGAATTCAAGAAACAACAGCAACTGCAATTTCACGCTGATTGCTCTGAAAGAATGATATATTCAAAACTCGGAACTTCGTTTACTCGTTCCTCGCGCTACAGGGTAAGCAATCCTTGTGTATTTATATCTGCTGTTTCTAATTTTGCTGAGTATTTTCTAAATCTTTGTATGGTTCCGCAGAATGTGATTAATGGGGCTACTAAGGGGAGGCATTTTTGGAACAAAGATAATTCGGGAGCTCCCGGTTTGGATAAATTAGAGGGTTTTGTTGATCAGTTTGATGGGAAACTAGAGTTTCTCAGGGGTTATTTAGCGGCTTTTGGGGGCAGTAAACAACCAATATCTGGAGCTTCCTTATCTGATTTGAAATACTTAACGGCAAATTCCAGAATTAGTAGATTCTTCTCCAGTGAAGCTCCAAAGAAGAAGAGTGAGAGACCCAGTTTCCTCTTTTTTATTGTTTATTTGGTTATTAAGGGATAATGTAATTTGATCTATTTTCCTACATTTGCAGATTATGAGAACTTTTACCCCAAAGGCAAAAAGGAGAACCCCAAGAAGGATGAACAGAAGTCAGAGTCCAAAGGTTCATGTGCTAGTATTTCTTGATATTTAGTTTTTTATATGTGAAGAAGAGAATCTAGTAGTAGTGTATTGAGACTTTTGGTGTATTTAGGAAGCCTCAAATTCCAGATAGATTTATGGTATTACTATAATTAATGAATGCATCATGTCTGTTTTATGAGTGAAAATGCTTTGCTAGTGATTCCATTTGAATTTTGGAAAGTGTAGTTGCGGTATTGCTCCCATTACTGGCTATTGTGCATCTGCCATCTAAGAATTAAATCTATGAAATTTCTCTATAAAATTAGTGCCATAATGGTGCAGCACGCCTTCTAATCTGGCTAAGTTTGATTGTATTGAGGTAGGTTGCAGAAGGGATTAAAAATGAGTTTTACTTGGTGATAAGTAGTGTGAATGTAATTTGGGTTCATTTGTCTATGTCAGCTTTTTTATGAGGGCATCAATTAGAAGTTGAGAGTGCTCTGCACAATGTGTCTTGTCGTTAAGACCACCTAATGCAGTGCAAATTGCTTCAGGATCTGAGATTAGAGTTTAATCCTTGCATAATTTTTTGGTCATGTTAAAGATTATCTTAAGGTCAATTTCTTTAATAAATTTCTGATTTGCTTATTAAATTTCAGAGGAAGGAAGCGCAAATGCAGATGATGATAACCAGAATGTTTTTAAGTTTACTGTTGACTTTCAAAAGCTTATCGTCGCTTTATTGGCTGCTGGGTTGGTCCTGTCAACCTCACCTAAGCCACGTGACGAGAAACAGGTTGACAAGCTTATTAGTATAAGTCTTGAATTTATTTACTTATGTGAAGTAGATAATCACCTGATTTGATTAAATATTCATACTATTCATTGCTTCTTTGTGAAGTCGGGATAAGTAGTCTTTAACTTTTGCTAGCATTTAGAGGGAGTTTTATCATTTTAAACTTTTACAATTTCTCAGGACTGCAAGTGTGCATTATCATATGCTTTTTACTGTGTTTCTTTATTCATGTAGATACTTTAAAGAAAATCAAGCTAAACGACCCATCTACATCAAGTTGTACATTATGTTTTTTTCTATTTACTGTTTTTCGCGATCTATACGCCATTTTAGTGTGCATCAAGCTAAATTGCCCCAGTTGTTCAGAAGATTTTCGAATCCTTCAAAGAGACCAAAGAACAGTATTTATTCTTACTACCTTATCTAAAGGATGTATTTTGCACCCTCCCCCTCTCAAGGTTTGGCTGTAAAACATTATTTTGGGCAATTTATACCAGCAGCTGGACTCCTTAGTCTTTGTATTAACTCCAACAATAATTTTAAGATTCTTATAACTACTATAACAATAAAACTTCCCTATATTAAATTAGGAAGATTTACAAATAAATGAACACCTATATGTAGGGTCAACTTTCATGGTGCTTTTAATTGTGAGGTTTTGTAGGATCATGATTCACATGTATTGCCTTGGGTGGATTCAACAAAATTCCCTCATAAAGTCTTGTTATCATAGAGGCGTACAGAACACTCTAAAAGCTAGAGAATGCATATTAGTTGATATCGATGATTCATTGTTCATGAAGTTAACAAAAAGTGCTTATATATGCAAACTGATGCTGGAAGAATTCGTGCACGCACACAATATTCTTTGGGATGTATGTAAATTTTCTTCACAAACATAAAGTTTCATAATATCTCCCAATTATACAATGCAGCTCACATCCAGTTAGACTACTTCATTGCACTATTGAAGTCTGTGATCCTTCACTATGTCTTTGGGTGAACTAATTGAACTCTTCTTGATTGTTTTCTATGTTATTCATGTACTCTAGGAATCTATCAGCGCCTCATGCAAGTTAACGCTACAGTTCCTGATTGTATTATAATATGGTTCTAATATTTTTCCATTATCATTTGACACTGTTGTTTATTGGACTATTACCTTGCAGATTAGTTTTCAAGAGTTCAAAAACAAGCTTCTTGAACCAGGTCTGGTGGACCATATTGTAATTTCCAATAAATCTGTTGCTAAAGTATACGTAAGAAGCTCACCGCAGAATAAGAGTACTCGAGATACATCAGATTTGTCTGAATTTGAAACAACACTTAGTGGCCCCCAAGGCAGAGCGGGAGCAAGTCAATACAAGTATTATTTTAATATTGGAAGTGTTGAGACATTTGAGGAAAAGCTAGAAGAAGCACAAGAAGCATTAGGCATAGATCCACATGATTATGTGCCTGTTACATATGTTAGTGAAGTGGCCTGGTTCACTGAGTTGATTAGACTTGCTCCTTCTCTATTGTTATTGGGAACCCTTTTATACATGGGCCGGAAAATGCAATCTGGATTTGGAGTTGGAGGTCCTGGTGGAAAAGGTGGACGCGGAATATTTAACATTGGGAAAGCTCACTTTACTAAGATGGATAAGAATGCCAAAAACAAGGTTTGTTCATTTCTTTTATAAAACTAATAATAAGATCAATGCTGTCAGGTTTTCAAAATGTTAATTTTTAAATAGTGAACAGGACCCAGACTCATGCTAAGCCTCGTAACCTTATTTGCATGCTATTTCAATTTCCAGGTTTACTTCAAAGATGTAGCTGGTTGTGATGAAGCAAAACAGGAGATTATGGAGTTTGTTCACTTCCTAAAAAACCCAAAGAAGTATGAGGAGCTTGGTGCCAAAATTCCAAAAGGAGCTTTATTGGTTGGACCTCCGGGGACAGGTAAAACGCTCCTTGCAAAAGCAACTGCTGGTGAGTCTGGCGTGCCTTTTTTGTCAATATCTGGTTCTGATTTCATGGAAATGTTCGTGGGAGTTGGGCCATCGAGGGTTAGAAGCTTGTTTCAAGAGGCGAGGCAGTGTGCCCCTAGTATTATTTTCATTGATGAGATAGATGCAATTGGTCGAGCAAGGGGACGTGGAGGGTTTTCAGGTTCCAATGATGAGCGTGAAAGCACACTTAACCAGTTGCTTGTGGAAATGGATGGATTTGGAACTACTTCTGGTGTGGTTGTTCTAGCTGGAACTAATAGACCTGACATTTTAGACGGTGCCTTGCTGAGACCTGGTCGGTTTGATCGGCAAATTAGCATAGACAAACCTGATATCAAAGGCCGTGAGCAAATATTTCGGATCTATTTGCAGAAGATTAAACTTGACCAAGAACCAGCTTATTACTCTCAGAGACTTGCAGCCCTCACTCCTGGATTTGCTGGGGCAGATATTGCGAATGTTTGCAATGAGGCTGCCTTAATTGCTGCTAGGGCCGAAGAAGCAAAGGTGAAAATGGAACATTTTGATGCAGCTATAGACAGGATAATTGGGGGACTTGAGAAGAAAAATAAGGCAAGTTAAAAATAGCTGATGTTGTCTTCGGTTTATTTTGTGCTTTTCTATTTGGATGATATAGGATGACCTTTTTTTTAAAAAAAAAAAAAAATTAATGAAACTTTTTACTTTTCTTCCTTAACAGGTTATAAGTAAACTTGAACGCCGAACTGTAGCCTACCATGAATCAGGTCATGCTGTAACTGGCTGGTTTCTAGAGCATGCGGAACCCTTGTTGAAGGTCACTATTGTTCCGCGTGGCACTGCTGCTCTTGGTTTTGCACAGTATGTACCGAACGAGAATCTTCTACTGACGAAAGAGCAGCTTCTTGATATGACTTGCATGACTCTTGGTGGACGTGCGGCTGAACAGGTTGGCACTTCTTTCTAATTTAAAGTATTATCTTTTTCACTGAATAAGTGTGTAATACTTTAAAACAAATTGATCCTCCCCCTATCATGTTGTATGGTATTGTCCTTTTCCATTAATTATATTTCTATATCTGAATCTCTTAGGTGCTATTTTCGAATTTAAATAGATCTAGGATAAATGACAGTTTTTCTGGTGGGGTTTGAGTGGTCAGTAATTGTTTGTTCAGCACATAAACTTGATATCTGCTGGAGAAAATAATTTATTTAATTCCGCTGCACGCTTAAAGATTGAAGGTGTAACTTTACTTGTCCTGCATTAGGTGTTGTTGGGAAAAATATCGACTGGAGCTCAGAATGATTTGGAGAAAGTAACCAAAATGACATACGCACAAGTAGCAGTCTATGGTTTCAGTGATAAAGTTGGTCTCCTCTCTTTCCCTCAGAGGGATGATGGATTTGAGATGACCAAACCCTATAGCAGCAAGACAGCCAATATTATCGACACTGAAGTCCGTGAATGGGTTACAAAGGCGTACGAACGAACATTGCAATTAGTGGAGGAACGCAAGGAGCAAGTGGCTAAAATTGCTGAGTTGTTGCTTGAAAAGGAAACTCTTCATCAAGATGACTTGGTCAAAGTGTTGGGTGAGAGGCCCTTCAAATCAGCCGAGAGAACCAACTACGACAGGTATAAATACGGGTTTCTGGAGGAAGATAAAAAGGAAGGTGAAACTGTGAAGGAGGTTACTGCAGATGACAATGGATCTTCGTCCCTTCCGCCCGAGGTTGTCCCCACGTAGCACCGGTTGGTGTTCAATGTTTATTGATTAATTTTTATGTCAGCTGAGATTTGCAGAATGATGTATATTGAGTTGCAGTTGATACAACTTTTGCTGTGTATACTGATAAAATTGTAAACACCAATCCTCAAGTGAGTGTTGCACTTGCAACCTGCAACATTATAGACTAGCTTGTTGAGGAAAAATAAAGAGACCCTTTTAATTCTCTTTTCCAGTAGTTGGCTGACTCTTATCTTTTACTTGAATCTCTTTTAAGAAATATTTTATTTCAATGCAAAAATGCATAGTCAGACGAAATGAAGTTCGCGTTAACTAAAAAAAATAATAATAAAGTGATACTTATTTAATAAGAAATGAAAGAAAAAAAAATCATGTTTAATCCGATCTATTAGAAATAATAATATAAATTCTAAAAATTAATAGTATTTTAATAAAAAGTGATACTTGAATAATCATGAAGGAAGAAATGCTAACATTTCTACTTAAAATAACCAATCTAATCTATTAGAAATAGACAATAATTCTAAAAGTAAAATCGTAGAGTTGTTATTCGAGTGAAGCGAGTTCTAGTAATTCATACTCGAGTTCAACTCAATAAGAATGTGATTCTAATATTGAGCATAGAGTTGTTATTCGAGTGAAGCGAGTTCTAGTAATTCATACTCGAGTTCAACTCAATAAGAATGTGATTCTAATATTGAGCTCAACTTAACGCAAAAATTATTCAAGCGAGCTCAAACTCAATTTGAGTGGTTAAGTAAGACGAATTGAGTTTATTGTAAGATAGATAATTATATTAATTATTTTGTGTATACCCAAAAATATATGCTCTCCCTGTCCCGTTTCAATGTTTACGTTTGCTTTTTGCACGTTGATTAAAAAATATTATATTTCAATAGATAGTGGATGAAAAAATATAATATTTAATGTGAAGTGGGTAGGTGTATCAGTGTTGAATGATATATTAATAGGTTTAGGTAGGTCTCATATTCCTAAAAAGGAAAACGTAAACAATAAAATGAGACGCGCAAAATAGAAACGTAAACATTGAAACGAGATGGAGGGAGTATTAATTATTTTGTGTAGGTCCAATTAAAAAAAAGGGAAAATATTGAAGTTGGTTCATGAGAATTATTCAATTTATTAATAATAGTGATATATAATTATCTTGTAGTAAAATAAAATAAATAAATAAATAAAAGAGTGCCAATTTGTGGGAGATGGGGGGAGAAGTGAGAAATGTCTTGGTTCTTCATTGAAAAGTTATGATATTCTCTAGGGTGATGTTTGTTTTGGGGTTTTGGGGGGTTGAAAATCATGAATAGTAATGTGTTTGTTTTGGGTTTTTGATAGGGTAGATTTTAATTTTATATCAAATCAATGCGTAAGAATATATTAATTTATGTAAGAAAGTAGATGAGGGAGGAGAAATAAAGAGAGAAAGTATATTACTCTTAATTGAGAAGAGAGAATATAAGTATATATAGGGGTGATTTATAAAATTTGATTGTGAAATTTGAATTCCAATTCTGGGTTTGAAACCCGAAAACAAACATCCTCTAAGGGTTCGATTACTTTTAGGGTTCGTTTACTTTCATGCTTAGTATTTACAAAATAAGGATAATTTTATCTTTGGTTGAGGGTTAGTTGACGGTTGAGTTAGACTTAATCATAAGAGAAAGATTTAGGAAGATTGTTTACTTAAAAGGTTAATTCTAAACATTTTTACGATAATACCCTTAAAAATAAATGATTAAAAATTCAAGTTAAATGTCCGGCGCTATCGTGGCAGCGATGGGCGACGGCATATCGTTTGTTTGTAAAGGAAAAGAGAAACTTTTTTCAATTTTGATTTGAGGAGAGAATCAGAAGCTGTATTTCAGAGAGAACAATTCAACTCCTAAGACCACCAATTTCTCTGGAAAGGAGGAATCGTGTTCTTTAACTTGAATTTTTTAATCATTTATTTTTAAGGGTATTATCGTAAAAATGTTTAGAATTAACCATTTTAGTAAACAACCTTCCTAAATCTTTTTCCTATGGTTAAGTCTAACTCAACCATCAAATAACCCTCAACCAAGGGTAAAATTATCCTTGTAAATCTAAAGTAAACTAACCCTAATCTATCGACCCTAACGGGCTAGTAGCCTGGGAAAACTTCAATTTAGAACTACATTAGTACAATAACTACTGTTTAGAACCAAATTAAAAAAAATCAACATTAATACAATTAATTACTGTGTAGAACCAAATTAAAAAAATAAAAATTGTTGGGACTAAAATCAGATTTAGTAAGAGTAAACGCGAGTAAATCAGTTTCAATTTTAATCCCTCCCTCGCGACTCTAGTATCTTCTTTCTCAAGAATGGGAGCTCAATTGTTCTAATCCAGCATTCATGGAATCATTTCGTTTCGCTGGCCTTGAACAGAAACCGTAATTAGCAAAATATGATCTGGTATCACTAGGAAAAGAAAAAAGACCCCATTTCAATTTGTTAACTATCAAAATTCGTCCTTCATATGTACAATTTACATTAACTCAAGAAAGAACAGCTACTGCGATTTCGCGGTCATTGTTCGAAAAGAATGATATATTCAAAACTTGGAACTTCTTTCCTCGTTCAGGGTAAGCTTTTTGTTTGGATGTTTTTAATTTTGCCGAGTATTTTTCCTAATTTATGGTTCAAAATCTTGCAGAATGTGATCAATGGGGCTACTAGGGGGAGGTATTTTTGGAATAAAGATAGTTCGGGAGCTGCTTTGGGTAAATTAGAGCGTTTTGTTAATCAGTTTGATGGGAAACTAGAGTTTATCAGAGGTTATCTAGCAGCTTTTGGGGGCAATAAACAACAAATATCTAGGACGTCCTTATCCGATTTGAAATGCTTCGCGGCAAATCCTAGTAGATTTTTCTCCAGTGAACCTCCGAAGAAGAAGAGTGAGAGACCTAGTTTTCTCTTTTTCATTGTCGCTTTGGCTATTTAGGGACAATGCAATTTGATATCTTTTTCCTCCGTTTGCAGATTACGAGAACTTTTACCCCAAAGGCAAAAGGGAGAACCCCAAGAAGGATGAACAGAAATCAGAGTCTAAAGGTTTGCTTGCTAGCATTTTCTGATATTTAATTTATTATGGGTAAAGAAGACAATGTAGTGGATTGAGACTTTTGGTGTATTGAGGAAGCTTCAAATTCTAGAATTTTGGTCTTACTACAATTAATGAATGCAACAAGTCCATTTTATGAGTGACAAAGCTATGCTTGTGATTCCATTTGGAAACTGTAGTTGAGGTCTTCTAGTTATTGTGCATCTGCCATCTAAGAATTAGATCTACTATATTTCTCTATATAATAGGCGCCATAATTGTGCCGTCTTCTACTCTGGCTAAGTTTGATTGTAATGGGGTTACTTGGTCAAAAGTAGTAAGAATGTAACTTGGTTTCATTTTTCTATGTAAGCTTTATTGCAAGGGCCTCAATGTGTTAGAAGTTGAGCGCTCTGCACAGCGTGTGTTGTTGTTAAGACCACCTAATGCTGTGGAAAGTGCTTCAGGATCTGAGACTAGAGTTTCATCTTTGCATAATATTTTGGTCCTATTAAAGATTATCATAAGGTTAATTTCTTTAATAATTTTTCTGATTTGCTTATTTTATCTTAGAGGAAGGAAGCGCAAAATCAGATGATGTTGACTTTCAAATGGTTATGACCGCTTTACTAGCTGCTGGGATGGTCACGTTATTCTCAGCCTCACTTAAGCCACATGATGAGAAGCAGGTTGCAAGCTTACCATTTCAAGTCCTGAGTTTTGTTTACTTATGTGAAGTGGAAAATCACCTGATTTAATTAATATTCATACTAATCATTACTTCTTTGTGATTTAGGACAAGCAGCAGTAATCGATCTTTAAGTTTTGCTAGCCTATAGAGGGAGTTTTATCATTGTTAAACAATTACAATTTCTCAGGACTGTATGTGTGCATTATCATATGCCTTTTACTATGTTTCTATATTCATGTAGATACTTGAAAAAAAAAAAAAGCTAAAGGATCCATCTACATCAAGTTGTACATTATGTTTTCTTATATTTACTGTTTTTCTCTATTAGTACTCCATTATAATGTTCATCAAGCTAAATTGCCCCAATTTTCGAATCCTTCAAAGTGACTAGAAGTTTTTATGTAGAAATAAAATTTGGGCAATTTATACCAGCAGCTGGACTCCGTACTCTCTGTATTAATTCCATCAGTAACTTTAAGATTGTTAAAACTATTATAACTGATGCTGGAAGAATTCATGCACGCACATAATATTCCTTGGGATGTATGGAAATTTCTTCTCAAACACGAAGTTTATAACATCTTCCAATTATAAATTGCAGCTTACATCCGGTTAGACTACTTCATGGCATTATTGAAGTCTGATCCTTTACTATTTCTTTGGGTGAACTTATTGAACTCTTCTTAATTGTCTTCTGAATTATTCATGTACTCTAGGAATCTATCAGTACTCATGCAAGTTAACATTACAGTTCCTGGTTGTATTATAATATAGTACTAATATTTTTCCATTATCATTTGACAACCGTCGTTTATTGAACTATTCCCTTGCAGATTAATTTTCAAGAGTTCAAAAACAAGCTTCTTGAACCAGGTCTAGTGGACCATATTGTGATTTGTGATAAATCTGTTGCTAAAGTGTACGTAAGAAACTCATCACAGAATCTGATAGAGCAAGCAGTATTTTAGTATTTTATTTCTAGTCAATAATCTCCTAAGTTTAGATTATTTAGTTTCCTTATTTCCTATTTTCTTATTTCCTGCAATTTTATATTCCTACCATATTTGTAATTAGGGTTAGGGTTGTGATAGTAACCTTAAACCTATTTAAATACCGTAAGTTGTTCTAGGGGGAATCAATAAGAAATATATATTTTGCAGCCTTATTGGTTTGTGGCAGAGTTAATCTCTGTGGCCTTCTTTGAAGGAGTGCAGCCTTACGGCTTGTAGCGGTTTAATTTATTTTTTGATCAATTGTGTGTCTCTATCAGAATCAGAGTACACGAGATTCTGAATCTGAAACACCAGTTAGCAGCCAACACGCCAGAGCTGGAGCAAGTCAATACATGTATTATTTTACCATTGGAAGTGTTGAGACATTTGAGGAAAAGCTAGAAGAAGCACAAGAAGCATTGGGCATAGATCCACATGATTATGTGCCTGTTACATATGTTAGTGAAATGGCCTGGTTCACTGAGTTGATTAGATTTGCTCCTTATCTATTGTTATTTGGATTCCTTATATACATGATGGGGAAAATGCAATCTGGATTTGGACTTGGAGGTTCTAGTGGAAAAGGTGGGCGAGGAATATTTAACATTGGGAAAGCTCACTTTACTAAGATGGACAAGAATGCCAAAAATAAGGTTTGTTCTTTTCTTTTATAAAACTAGCAAAAAGTTCAATGCTGTCTTATTTTCAAAATGTTGATTTTTTAATAGTGAACAGGACCCAGTCTCTGATGCTAAGCATCAGAACATTTTTTGCATGCTATTTCAATTTCCAGGTTTACTTCAAAGATGTAGCTGGTTGTGATGAAGCAAAACAGGAGATTATGGAGTTTGTTCACTTCCTAAAAAACCCAAAGAAGTATGAGGAGCTTGGGGCCAAAATTCCTAAAGGAGCTTTATTGGTTGGACCTCCCGGGACAGGTAAAACGCTCCTTGCAAAATCAACTGCCGGTGAGTCTGGTGTGCCTTTTTTGTCCATATCTGGTTGCCATCGAGGGTTAGAAGCTTGTTTCAAGAGGCAAGGCAGTGTGCCCATAGTATAATTTTCATTGATGAGATTGATGCAATTGGTAGAGCAAGGGGACGTGGAGGGTTCTCAGGTTCCAATAATGAGCGTGAAAGCACTCTTAACCAGTTGCTTGTGGAAATGGATGGATTTGGAACAACTTCTGGTGTGGTTGTTCTTGCTGGCACTAATAGACCTGACATTTTAGACGGTGCCTTGCTGAGACCGGGTCAGTTTGATTGGCAAATTAGCATAGACAAACCTGATATCAAAGGCCGTGAGCAAATATTTCGGATCTATTTGCAGAAGATTAAACTTGACCAAGAACCAGCTTATTACTCCCAGAGAGTGGCAGCTCTCACTCCTGGATTTGCTGGGGCAGATATTTCGAATGTTTGCAATGAGGCTGCTTTAATTGCTGCTAGGGCCGAAGAAGAAAAGGTGAAAATGGAACATTTTGATGCAGCTATAGACAGGATAATTGGGGGACTTGAGAAGAAAAATAAGGCAAGTTAGAAATAGCTGATATTGTCTTGGGTTTATTGTGCTTTTCCAATTGGGTTTATTGTGCTTTTCTAATTGGATGATATAGGATTTATTTATTTATTTATTTATTTTTTAAATCAATGAAACTTTTTTCTTTTCTTCTTAAACAGTTTATAAGTAAACTTGAACGCCGAACTGTAGCCTACCATGAATCAGGTCATGCTGTAACTGGCTGGTTTCTGGAGCATGCGGAACCCTTGTTGAAGGTCACTATTGTTCCGCGTGGCACTGCTGCTCTAGGTTTTGCGCAGTATATACCGAACGAGAATCTTCTATTGACCAAAGAGCAGCTTCTTGATATGACTTGCATGACTCTCGGCTGAACAGGTTAGCGCTTTTTACTAGTTATAAGTATTATCTTGTTCACTGAATATTTGTTCAGTACTTCAAAACAAATTGATCCGCCCCCTGTCATGTTGAATGATATTGTCATTTTCCACTCATTATGTTTCTATATCTGAATCTTTAGGTGCTATTTTCGAATTTAAATATAGATCTAGGATAAATGACAGTTTCTGGTGGGGTTTGAGTAGTCATTAATTGTTTGTTCAGCACATAAACTTGATCTCTGCTGGAGAAAATCATTTATTCAATTCCGTTGTATGCTTAAAGATTGAAGGTGTAACTTTAATTGTCCTGCATTAGGTGGTGTTGGGAAAAATATCAACTGGAGCTCAGAATGATTTGGAGAAAGTCACCAAAATGACATACGCACAAGTAGCAGTCTATGGTTTCAGTGATAAAGTCGGTCTTCTCTCTTTCCCTAAGAGGGACGACGGATTTGAGATGACCAAACCCTATAGCAGCAAGACAGCCAATATTATCGACACTGAAGTCCGCGAATGGGTTACAAAGGCGTACAATCGAACATTGCAATTAGTGGAGGAACGCAAGGAGCAAGTGGCTAAAATTGCTGAGTTGTTGCTTGAAAAGGAAACTCTTCATCAAGATGACTTGGTCAAAGTGCTGGGTGAGAGGCCCTTCAAATCAGCCGAGAGAACCAACTATGACAGGTTGAAACATGGGTTTCTGGAGGAAGATAAAAAGGAAGGTGAAACTGTGAAGGAGGTTACTGCAGATGACAATGGATCTTCGTCCCTTCCGCCCGAGGTTGTCCCCACGTAGATGATGTCAGCTGAGATTTGCAGATGATGTATATTGAGTTGCAGTTGATACAACTTTTGCTCTGTAAACTTATAAAAATACCTCACAACATTGTAGGCTAGCTTGTTGAGAAAAAATAAAGAGACCCTTTTAATTCCATTTTCCAAATAGTTGGCTGACTCTTATCTTTTACTTGAATCTCTTTATGAATTACTTTTGTATTAATATTTTCACAGGTGTTGCATGGATTTCAAGAGATATATCTTCGCCTTCTATTCTACGAGCAACAATTTTCGGTAAAATGTTCTTGATTTTCGACCTTAAGGAAACACAGTATTTCTGCCTTTCAACACCTAAGTGATTACTTATTTCAAATGTAAAAATGCATAGTTGCTAGAAATGAATTTCACGATAACTTTTCAATAAAAAATAATAATACTTGATTAATAGAAAATAAAAGGAAAAAGTACTACATTTCCACTGAAAATAACCAATCAGAGTACAATAAATTCTAAAATTGATAGCATTTAATAAAAAAAATATACTCACTTTGTACAAGAAAAAAAGTGGTTCGCCGATATCATGTGTATGAGGTTAATCATGATAATTTAATCGACCAACAAGGGTTAAACCTTTATGTGTATGAGGTTAATCATTGTAATTTAATCGGCCAACAAGGATTAGACCTTTAACTCACCACACAAGGAGCCCCCTTAATTACTCGCTTTATTGATGAATAATGACGGTAAAGAATACTAACATTTCTACTGAAAATAACCAATCTAACATATTAGAAATAGTATTAATAAACTTTGAAAGTAAATCTGTACAACTATGATTTGACTTGAGCGAGTTTGAGTAGTGCATAGTCGAACTCGACTCGATAAGAAAATGAGACTAAGAACGAGCTTGATTTGACTAAAAAATTACTCAAGCGAGTTCGAGCCCATTTTGACTTGTTAAGTAAGGCGAGTGGAGTTTATTGAGCTTTATTGAGTCGATTTTTATTAATATTCTATTTATTATTTAATTTAAATATTATAATATTATAATATAAAAAATAAAATTTTACCCAATAACCTCAAAAGTTACTTTAGCTTTAAAATTGCTACTAATTTTTCAAGAGACATTCTCTTGTGAGACTGGAGACGGGTATGAGACGGGTCGACCTATCACCACTAAAGTATGCTTATTGTATGGATAAAGTATGATTATTTGCAATTGAAGTATGTCAATAATAAATCTAATTATAACACGTTGAATCATACTTTAACGCATATTACAACATACTTTAAAAAATATATTTTTACAACCATTAAACATATTTTATCTAAATAATAAACATACTTTAACATGTCTCACAAACCGTCTCACATAAGTAACGTTTCACAAGAGACTTCGTCATTTTTCACACTCATAACATTACTTTAAATTTTATTTATTATATAAAAACACTAAAATACTTTCAGAAGTCAATAAAGTTAGTGAAAAATAATTTTATTAAATAACGTGACACAGTAAATGTAAAAATTAATAATGGACGGAGGGAGTAATATTTATTATAACTAATACTCCCTCCTACCATGTTAAAGTATCCATTTTGTTATTAGTGTGAATTAAAGAGTATTATAAGTATTATAATATATATATATATATATATATATATATATAGTAGATAGTTGTATAAGAGAGAAGTGGTGAATATAGATATTTAAGGGGGCGGCTATTTGCACCCCCGAATCTACTAAATGAAGCCCAAATTCTAAATACACCCCATTAAAATTAAAAGTTACACATAAATTATTAAATACACCCCCATTTAAGACTACTTTACCCTTTTAATTAATTAAACCCTAATTACTAAAAACTAATTAATAACTAAAAGAAGAAATAAACGCCGTGAAGGAAAGAAGATCAGGTCGACGTTGCCGTAGAAGATAAAGGAGAAGGAAAGAATACGTTAACGTCCTGACTCCACAGAAGAGAAAAAAGAGGAAGATTAGAACAGAGTTTCTTAGCCCTTCCATGTTCCATGTTCTACTTTTACAGCAAACCTGCGAGTTATACACTGCAACTCATCACCCCTCTTCTTGCACTGTTATTTCAATTTTCCAACAATTTGACTGAATCACTGCCTAAAGTGAATATTGTCCATGGAAAGACGCTCCAAATTTATATAACCTCTTAGGTATTTGACAAATACGATCCTTTTAGGTATTTGACAAACACAACAAACACTCTCAATTTATATAAACATTGTCCATGAAAAGACGCAGAGTTGTTCGACGAACATGTGTTGCTGCAATCGAACACATATGCTTGTTAGGATATGAATAAGAAATCTTAAGTGCTCGGTTGCTGCAACTGAACACATATGCTTGTTCGGTTGCAGCAATCGAACACCTTAAGATTTCTTCTTAATCTTATACTTGTTCGCTTGCAGCAACCGAACACTTTAAAATTTCTTATATATGTTTGTTTGGTTGCAGCAACCGAACACCTTAAGATTTCTTATTTATATGCTTGTTCGGTTGCTGTAACCGAACAACATATAAATAAGAAATCTTAATTTATAATTTATAAAGGGATATTTACGTCTTAACAAATATGGATATTTTAGTTCTTTAAAATTTATGGGGTACATTCATTAAAATTGGGGTGCAAATAGCCGCCCCTTTTGGAATATGCCACCAAAATAATAAATGGTGCGACTATTTGCACCCCCAATTTTGCTAAATATACCCCATAAATATTTTAAATTAAAATATCTATAAACAAAAAGACATGTATACCCTTAATAATATAAATATATAAATCATGAACGATCACTCTAACCGAACAAATATCAAGAATCAAACGTATCTTCAATAGATATCAGTTGTTCGCTTCCAAAAATCGAAAGGATGACACTTGTTAGCGTCTTATATATATATACAGTGGATAGTTGTATAAGAGAGAAGTTGTGAATATAGATATTTTGGAATATGCCACCAAAATAATAAATGGTGCGACTATTTGCACCCGATTTTACTAAATATACCCCATAAATATTTTAAATTAAAATATCTATAAACAAAAAGACATGTATACTTTTAATAGTACAAATATATAAATCATGAATGATCACTCTAACCGAACAGATATCAAGAATCAAACGTATCTTCAATAGATATCAGTTGTTTGCTTTCAAAAATCGAAAGAATGACACTTGTTCGATTACAAGAATCGAACATATATAATAAGGCGATTGGAGATGACTCAGCCCGGCGGCAGCAGCGAAGCGACAGTCGTCGCTTTAGGATGAAGTTCGGGAGATAGCGGCAAGCAACGGCCTTGATTGAAGCGGAGAAAGCGCTGGAATAGTCGCTTTAATGGATCTATGTTTAGCAGACACTAGTGGCGGATCCAGAAAACCGCGGTGGGGTGGGCTAAGTTTATTGAAGAAAATAAAAAATATTAATAATAATTAAAAAATAATATATATATATATATATAAATAAAATTTAAGAAGATATATTTATTTTTTAGCTTCATTTCGGTGGGCTTAAAATATTTTTGGGTTGGGTTAAACTTAAAAATACAAAGAAGAAAGAAGATATATTTATTTTTTAGCTTTATTTGGGTGGGCTGAAAATATTTTTGGGGTGGGCTAAACTTAAAAATACAAATTATTTATAAATTATTTACATATGATATAATGGGCTTTTGGGGGACAGCCCTGGGCTTGAGCCCGGGGCTGCCCCCACATAGATCCGCCACTGGCAGACACAATCAAGCCGTGGCAGATGGCGGCGAATGGTTGCTCCGGCACAACTGAACGGTGCTGCAACTCTCTCTCAACATATCCACACAATTCTTCTTCTGCCGAGACTGCCTTGTCCTGCAGTTTCCGGATCATGGCCTTCTTCTCCAGCATCATCCTTCCCTCGGTGCAGCACTCACAGCAGTGTCCCTTGATCTAACGTTGGAAGCCCATCTTGTGTGATAGTAACCATATTTTCTCAACTCTTCTGGGGTAGTAGTACTCTATTGTTGCTCAGTTTCAGGACGGAAGCCTTGCAAAAGAGTTGATCGTGTGTTTCTTCCACAAGTGTATAAGAGAGAAGATGCCTAAATTTAAAGCTTAATCAATAAAAAATGATTATTTAATTTAATGGGTAATATCGTCTTTGATAGGGGTATATTTAATAAAATCTGTATAATATCTTTAATGTGATTGAGGTACATATAGTAATTTGGTTACCTTTATTTATTTTTGGGGTGCGCTCCCTATATTGAACCTTATTGAGACGAACATTGATGAAATCTAAAGTATACTAAAGAAGGAAAACAATTTTCTTAGGTGGCAACTTGAGAGCAATTCAAGGGTGAGTTGTCATTTTTATAGAATTTTGATTTTTTTTATAATAAACTAGCTTATGGAAGAAGATACATTATAATTACTTTATTTTAATCAACCAATCAAAATATTTCATTTTCTTTATCTTATTTAAAAATTTACCTAATACTTTAAGTATTTTTAACTTTTTAGTTTTAAATCGATTTTATATAAAACTTATAACAAATTAATCGTCATCTCATAATCTTTAATTTGATATCCATATTATCAATATTGTATGAATGGAGAAATTGATTATTAAATTTAATAATAATTTCTTTATTTTAAATGATTCTTTAATAAAATCTATTAATAAATAAAATATTTTTAGAGGAGTTAAGAAATATTTAATCTATTTATCCTTAGAATTTTTAAGTTTAATAAATTTAGTTAATTACAAATTTTAAAATAACGAATTTCATGAAAAAATAAATCTTAGTTTATATTAATTAATTTTCATAATTTTTTATCGTTAATTATTTATTTTATTATATTTAATATCTTATATTTAATTATACAATAATGTATAATTGTTGTATACATTTATTAATTTTATTTGTTAGCCGATAATAATTAGGGATGGTAGTGAAGGTATTTTCGACAGTCCGTTCTATCCAAATTTTAATAGGGCGGGTATGAATAATTATAAACGGGTTTGAAATGGGTACGGATAGTTGTAAAAAATTCTATTAGGGTTTATAATGGGTACGGGTAATACTTCAATACATGCGGGTGCCCCATATATATACATATATATATATATATATATATATATACACACACACACACACACATATTATACTCCCTCCGTTCGGTTCTAAGTTATCCATTTACTTTTTGTACGTTGATTAAGAAATATTATTATTATATGTAAAGTGGGTAGTTATATTAGGGGAAAGTGGTGGGCTATATTGTATAATTTTTACTAAATAGGAGAAATTGATACCTTTGAAGCGGACGCCAAAAATGTAAAATGGATATCTTAGAAGCGGATGGAGGGAATATAATTTATTATGAGATATTTTATATAATTAATTAATAATTATAAGTTTTATTTAATCATAGTATTTGTTTAATATTTATTTAAATAATAGAACTTAATTTATATTTATTTATTAATAATGTAATTTTTATTATTATATTTATTTAAATAATAAAAAAGATATAAATACTTATATAATAAATGAATATTAAATGAGTGCGAGTACCTGTGGATATTGATAAACGGGTATGAGATGGGTACGAGTACCATAATAAAATTTTTAAACGGGACGAGTACGGGTATTTATTTTTTTAATCGGATACGGGTACGAATACCCCAAAATAAGCGGGTACCCTACCCGTTGCCATCCATAATAATAGCTTTATGTTTAATTATATTTTCTTAAAATTATACTCCCCTCTGTCCCACACTTATTTTCACATTCTCCGTTTTCGTCCGTCCCATATTTATCTTCACCACAATTTTTTTTTTCAAAAATATCACTCTCACCTAACACACATAACATACTTTATACTTTATTTATTATCTAAAATACCACGATACCCTTAAAAATAATATAGTTGGTCAAAAAGTAACTTTTCTTAACTTACGTATCTACAGTGTCTGTGAATTTAAGTACGAGATGAAAAAATACTTTTTTTGGTATTATTTTAAATATGATATAAGAACTTAATATATGAAAATATATGCTTTTGCGTTGGAAATATAATATTGAAAATTATACTCCCTCTGTCCCGTTTCAATGTTTACGTTTCTTTTTGCACGTTGATTGAAAAGTATTATATTTTAATAGATAGTGAGTGGAAAAATATAATATTTGATGTGAAATGGATAGATGTATCAGTGTTGGATGATATATTAATTTTTTTAGGTTAGTCCCATATTCCTAAAAAGGAAAAAGTAAGCATTGAAATGAGACACGCAAAATAGAAACGTAAACATTGAAACGGGATGGAGGGAGTATATAAATTTATATAATGCTATGAAATTTTTAGTAGATATTGCAAAAGTTTAACGTGTGGTATAAATTTTTGGTTAAAATTTTTTAATATTATGAAAATGAAAACTTTTATGAATAAAATTATTTTTATTAATTTATATAGTTTTTAATATTATGAAAAGACTCGTGTGAGATCCTTTCACGTGAGGGTTTATGTCAGTAAGATGGATAAAAAGTAATAACTTTAGTATAATGTAAAGTGATACTCAATTAACGAAAAATGATAATGCTATTTTATGAACAATTTATAATATAAATAAAAAGTGATAGCACTTTATAACGAAAGTGATAATATTTTATAGGAAAAATGTGATAACTAATTTAAAATTTGTAAAATAGTCTCACGTGAGACGGTCTCACGCAAACTTACCGTATAATTATTTATTTAATTTACGAGAGAATGTCTTATAAAAATATATTTTTCATAATTTTATAATATTAAAATTATTTTTTGTTAACTAAAAAGTTATTTTAAACTCAATACACAAAATAGTATAAACTCAAATAATTATTGAATTTACATTTATTTAAATAAATTTAAATAAATAATATATAGGTATTTCTTAAAAAGATAAGAGTTAACACATTTGAAGAGTAAAATAATTATTTTTTAAATAATATTTTTCTAATATTTATATATTTTTTATAAACCATATAATTACCATTAAAAAACTACATGTTTCATCTAACCCCTATAAATACTAAAACATAAAATTAAAAGTTAAATCAATTTAAAATAATTAAAAATATATAATATGATTGTATAAATAATCTACATAACTTCTAAAGGGTTTGAAATTCGACATTTGATCACTTATCCGGACAAAAAAGAGCATAATTTTTTTTTATTATAAAAAGCAATAATACATGTTCTGTTTCCCATAAAAAATATACTAATATTTAAATACTTTAACAATTTAAAACTTAATTATAATTTTTTAAATTTTAATATTTAATTGGAAATAAATTTTTAGATTGATATATTTTAAGACATGTTATGATAAATTTAATTAGGAAAAATCTTTTATATCTATATTTAACCCTTTAAATTATATAAACTCTTAGAATTCCAGTTATGTATTATAATCATATCCATCATCATATGAGTGTTTGAGATTTATGTAAATTTGGAAATAATTCTTCATTCTCAAATTTTGATATCAACATCCCTCAAGGACTGTTCCATTGCTTCAACCGGAGTACAAAGTTCATGTACCCTGACCAAACACATAATATATTGTTCGGATACCCCAACCAAACACAATATAAAATCTTAATTATTAGGATATATTTATGTCTTATTACTTTTGAATATTTTAATTTAATTATTTTTTAGTACGTTTAACAAATTTGGAGGTACGAATAATCGATTCCATAAAAAATTCAATCATCCTGCGTATTACGCGGGCTTTGTACTAGTGAGAATATAAATAACTAAATAAGACGAGCTGGAATAGTTATGATTTAGCGGAGCTCGGCTCTCACTTATAAGGCCTCTAAGTAAAAGCCTATAAATTATAATAAAATAAAATACTATTCATAGCGCAATCTTTATACATGTCAAAATTTAATTCTAAATTAATTAACAATATAACTTTTTAATGGTCAATTTAATTTTAAGTTAATTAACTATGTAACTCAAATAGAAAATGCAGTAAACTTAAAACAAAATAAATTTAAAATAATAAATTTACTGTAAAGGAAACAATAATTAACTAATATGGTCATCACATCATATTTTAATGGGTGAATTGAATATAAAAAACTATAAATTTACTTTTATTGTAAATAAATTCTAATTTTTGGAAATTGGTAAAAATATTTGAGCAAAACACACCAATGGTAATAAACGCTGCCCACGTGCCATTTTAATGCCACCTCATAAAAACGCCATCGTTTGATAAACCAAGATGCTTGTTCAAATTGCCTATTTTTCTAAAAATAAACCTCTTTTTTCTATTGTTAATTATCAAATACTATCAGAAATTACTATTAAAGACGAATGAAAGCTCGGAGTTGAGTTTCCGGTACGGCAACCCGACGGCGTCGTGACCCTCGTTGACCGCAGTCGTGGCCGACGGCTCCACCGTGCCAATGTACAGGAACATCGACTGCGGCATTCACTACTTGGCGGCATTCCGACGCGATCACGATTGCGACTTTCTTAACAGAATTGGATTCCTTCTTTGTGGCGACTGAATTGGCCACCGCGGCGGGCAGGGTGGGTTCATTGGGGAACTCGTGGAAGAATGGCCGGGCAATCCAGGGCGCGGCGGCAGTGGTAGCGGTGATGACGTGGATGGGGTTGGTGCAGGATTCTTCTGTTATCTAGGGATTGGGTATATTGAACGTTGAAAAATGGAAGGAATGAATAATGATAGGAAGGATAAGAAAATGGTAATAGAAATACTCTGGAGTTAATAATAATAATAATAAATTGGTGGAGTGCGACTTGGTGGTTCAATTTTGCCCTTGACGAAAAATGAGATTTTTGTCGAATATGCTACGTATGATTGGTCAGTCAGACGTGGTATATTTTTTATTTTTTTTAGTCAATAAATCCCCCACTTCATATCCCAGCAATTTATTATTATTATTTTTTCATTTTCAAATCATCAAATTAGTTAATTAAATTAAAAATATAAAATAAAAATGAAAAATCAATAAAATAAATCTATCTGTAAAATGAATTTAAAAAAAAAAGGAAAAGAAAAAATTAATAGCACGAAATCCCCAAATCATCGATTAACGATGAGATGCATATACATGTACATGTAATTAAGAGCGGTGATACTCTGCTTTATATCGTCGATGTTTCCGGCGAGATCGTCGGTGCCGGTGGAGAGGATTGATTGCTGCGATTTTGGTGCTAATTTTGCAATTGAGGGTTTGACGAAATCGATCATATCCTGGAGGCGTCTGGTGTAGTCGAGCGTGGATTTAAGGGCATTCATGGTGGCGTCGTTCTTCGTGGCGCCGTTGACCATTCTTGTACAGAGTCGGCGGTGGAAGGTGGTGGTTCACTCCGATGTATTTCCGAGCTTCGACGGATAGACTCTGGGTGGCGACGACGAGAAGAAGAGAAGCCACGGCGAGGAGATAGTTGGACCTATTTTGAGCCATGTCTATTAATTTAATTTTTTTCAAATATTTTTTTCTTTTTAGAATTAAAAAAGAATGATTGGCAGGGCTCTTGGAGGTCAGTTCTTCTATCTCTCTGCATCTTTGATTTCGTGAGGGAGAGGAATTGGCATTACAAGGTGGCGTTGATGGAGAGGGGGGAGGTGGTGGTGTTGGAAGGGGATGATCATGATTCCAGTGTGTTGTTTCCAGAAATTGACAATTCGTTGGCCACGTTCAACAAAGTCGCTGCTTTTATCAATCATCAGTTATCAATCTCATCGTTAATCGAAGATTTGGGGATTTCGTTTAATATGACTGGAAGATTTGGCTAAAAAAAAATTACCATGTCGAATTGATCAATCGGAATTGAAAAATGACGTGATAGATTCCGGCGAAATTCTCATTTTCCAGCTAAATAGGGCAAAAATTGAAAAAATCATTGGTTATATGACAAAATTTAACCACTTATTATTTTTAGGACAAAAATGAAAAATTGAAACAATCATTAGTTATAGGGCAAAATTTAACCACTTATTATTTTTAGGGCAAAAATCGAAATTTTATTTAGTTATAAGACAAAAAATAAATTTAACTCATTGCTCTCCCATCCCATTCAAGAGTCGCTTTTAAATTTAGGGTTAATTGCAAATAAAGTCCTAACCTTTACTTTGGTTGCGAATAAGTCTAAACCTTTGAAAATTTGCAAATAAGTACCTCACCTTATAACTATTTTGCAAATCAAACCATCGGGCAGTTAAAGGCTTGCCCGGTTGTTTATTTAATCGTAGCTTATCCACATCAAGCTGGTATATATCTTCCGTGATGTGGATGGTGATGTGGATAAGCAACGGTTAGATAAACAACCGGGCAGACCTCCACTTGCCCGGTGATTCAATTTGCAAAAGAGCTATAAGGTGAGGTAGTTATTTGTAAATATTCAGAAGTTTAGACTTATTCGCAATCAAAGTAAATGTTGGGACTTTATTTGCAATTAACCCTTAAATTTATATATGGTTAATTAAAAATTTAATATTATAATTGATATAATAATTCTTAAATGACTATTATAACTTAAATTTTAAATCTTGGATAAATTATACCTTAAACAACAAGAATTAAATTACAGTTATACCCTAAATCACAAGGATAAAATTACATTATACCTAAACTCTAGAGATAAATTATATCCTACACCACAAGGGTAAAATTACAATTATTATATCTTAAACCCTAAACTCTAAGATTTAAATATATCCTAAACCACACAAGAGTGAAAATTATAATTATATCACTAAAATTAAATTAAAAAAAAAAAGATAAAACAACAAAACACACATTAAAGGTGAAGGAATGAAGTTGTAAAAATTGAATTTGGTGGACTAATTCCACCCAAGTCATTGGCATATCTTAAATATACTATAGCAGAAATTTTTCTGCCTGCGTGTCGTCTCCAGAGCTCTCCGTTATGACGTGTAATTTTCTCAATTTTTTGAATTTCTAATTTTTTTTTAATATTTTTTCCTTATTTACTTATAATTAATTTTTATTCCAAACACACATTCGATTTTTCAAGAGAAATAGAAGATTTCTTCAAGTTCCTCTAGATAATTGATTTATAAAAAGTATAAAAATTTATTTTGATGGAGCGAGATTCGATTCACTTCTAAATAATTGAATCTCATTCATCTCCAAAGAATCAATTCAAGTATTTTTCAAGATTAAAAGAATGAATACTTGAGAGAATCGATACCGATTCAAGTATTCTTCAAGAGGAATAAGATAATTGATTGATTCAAGTATTCTTAAATCATTCAAATATTTTGAAATTGATTCACATCTTCAAGTATATAATCTCAAGTATTCTTATTTCAAGAGAAATAAGAGAATCGATTCAAATATTCTTGAAATTTTCAAATATTTTTGGAATTGGTTTACATCTTCAAGTATTTGAAGCATTCAAGTATTTTTTAAATTGATTTACCTCTTCAAGTATATAATCTCAAGTATTCTTTAAGAAGAGGAATAAGAGGATCGATTCAAGTATTTTTTAAATCGATTTATCTCTTCAAGTAGATAATCGATCCAAGTATATATTCTCTTCAAGTATATAATCTCAAGTATTCTTTAAGAAGAGGAATAAGAGGATCGATTCAAAAGTATTTTTTTAAATCGATTTATCTCTTCAAGTAGATAATCAATCCAAGTATATATTCTCTTTAATTCTCTTTAAGATATTTTTTTAAATCGATTTATCTCTTCAAGTAGATAATCGATCCAAGTATATATTCTCTTTAAGATGAATAAGAAATTAAAAAAACTTATTTATATATATCATTCAAGTATTTTTGGAATCGATTTAACTCTTCAAGTAGATAATCTATTAAAGTCTTTGTTAAGATGTATTCATTTTAAGATGAACAAGAGGTTAAAAAACTGATTCATGTAGATCATTCAAGTATTTTTGGAATCGATTTACCTTAATCGAAAGTTTTCTTCAAGTTATTTAAGTTTAATCATTATTTTATATTATATTTTTTTAACATATTACTCGATATTGGCAAATGATATTGAAATCGAGTTTTTAAATAATGGTTGATTTATTAATTTTAGCATATTATTTTTATTTAATTATTCATATGTATTTGAATTATTAAATTATGACATATAAAATTCGTTTTCTTTAATTATTAATATAATCTGATACTAAGAAAATTAACTATATATATATATATATATATATATATAATAATAATAATAATAATAATAAATTCGTTGTAATTTTATAAATATTTTAAAATATACTTATTATTTATATAATTTGAAATCTAAAAAACTAGTTAAAAATTTGTGTGAGACCGTCTCATGTTAGGGTTTACATGAGACGAACAAAAAATGAAATCTTTTATTATGAAAAGTGATACTTAATTAATGAAAAATGATAATGTTATTCCATATAACCATTTATAGTATAAATGAAAAGTGATAACATTATGTAGCGAAAGTGATTACTATTTTAAAAGGTGTAAAATTATCTCACGTGAAACGGTATCACGCAAGACTTACCGAAAAAATTTAGTTAAAGTTCATTACAAATTCATTAATATTTAAGTATTATATATAAATTTAATTTTATTTATATTTCACATTAATTTTTAAAAAAAATAATTAATTGAAATAGAATTAATATCATATAATTGATTAAAAATACTTAACTTTTATCATAAATAAAAATATTATATATTATATATATTGAATCACTTTAACATGTACTCCCTCCATTCCCGAGCAAACAACACAATTTGCTTTTTGCACGTAGAT
The DNA here is from genome assembly GCA_023678885.1 of Pogostemon cablin. NCBI lineage: Eukaryota > Viridiplantae > Streptophyta > Magnoliopsida > Lamiales > Lamiaceae > Pogostemon > Pogostemon cablin. The sequence goes on from CM042985.1 coordinate 8,462,711, forward strand.
TAAGAAGTATTATTATATATGTAAAGTTGATCGGTGTATTAGAGAGATGTAATGGGTAGTGGTGGGTCTTTGGTAGACTCTTTTTACTAAAAGAAGAAAATTGTTCAATTTGAAAGGGACACCCAATATGATAAAATAATGCTATTTAGACGGGTATGAGGGAGTATTTGAAAATAATAAAAATCAATTAAAATTACATAACTCATATATAAATTAATAAAGCTTTTATATATTAACTTTTACATATGATTTAGCTATACATCATATTATCAAAAGTCAATAAGGTGTACATTGTTATAAATTTCATATATTGATAAAAGAAGTTGTATAGCTATAAAGAAAATCTCAATAATTAATGTTGAATATTTATATGATACTATTTATTCAATTATACAAAATAATAGTAAAAATTAAATAATCCCCCATATTACGCGAATATATATATATATATATATATATATATATATATATATATATATATATATATATATATAAACATTCATTATACTTTGTTCTGGAAGTCATATACTCCACCGTCTAACTCAATGGTTCAATTTTCCTTTCTAAAAAAAGGCTCTTAACATATTGCACCACAACACATAAAATAATATTGTCTTTATTCCATTTTTTTCTTTCTATTTGTTGTAGATATATACAAATTAAAAAAATTCATTTTTCAACGGTAGTGTGGTACTCCCTCCGTCACATCTTAATAGTTACGCTTCATTTGTAATACAAAGGAAGCGTAAGTGCGTAACTATTAGGATGAGACGGAAGGAGTTTTTTTATAATAAATAAATTATAAAGTACTATGTTATGTCTGAAAAGAAGGAATGATAAATTTGAAATTAAAGTGCATTGAGAGGATACTAGTTAAGTGTTATTATTATTATTTTTTTATATAAGTGTAAAGTTGAAATTTGACAGATTAAAATGAAAATTATGAAGTTAAAGTTGGAACAGATGAAGTAATACTCACATTAAAAAAAAGGGTTAAATGCAAAAAATACCCAAAAACCTTACTTTTATTGCAATAAATTCTCACATTTGAGAAATTGCAGAAAAAAACGTAACTTTTAAGTAATGTTCTAAAACGAACCAAATTTCTAAAAAAATCACACTTATAATTAGCTAAATTTTTAACCAGTGGCCAAAATTTGTTAAAAAATTCGGCAGACTAGCTGCAAAATTCTATCTTTGAGAACAACAACACTCAAACGTATAAAATTCTAATCCATGACTCTACTTTTTTTTAAAACATAATATTTATTCATAATTTACAGTGATTACCCAATATCATCTAAAACGTATAAAATTTTATTTGTGATTTTGGTGTTCCTAGCAAAAACCAGTTAGCAATAGCGCCGCGGCAGCTATTTGTAATCATATCTTCCTATAATGAACCCTAATTTATAAATATATCTCATTAAAATTATATTGCATGAATAAGCATTAGTATCTAAACATAACCCATGCATATTAATTTTGACAAAGTCTCTTGTGAGACGCTACTTTCATGAGACGGTTTGTGAGACGTGTTAAAGTATGTCGATTATTTAAATAAAGTATGTTTAATGGTTGTTAATGTATGTTTTTTAAAGTATGTTGGATTATGTATTAAAGTATGATGTTAGTGTGTTATAATTTGATTTATTATCGACATATTTTAACCACAAATAAGCACACTTTAACCACAAATAAGCATACTTTAGTGACGGGTTGACCCGTCTCACATCCGTCTCACCAATAACCCGTCTCACAAGAGACTAACTCATTAATTTTAACCTTTTAATTAGAATTAAAAATATGATACAATTTTTTTTATAAATAAACCCCTTAAAAAAAGGTGTTACTTGATTCAAGATAAGAAAGCAAAAAATACTAAAATTTCTATTGAAAATAAGCAAATCCGAATCTATTAGAAATAATACAATAAATTCTAAAAGTTGATCTATTAGAAATAATACAATAAATTCTAAAAATTGATAGCATTTTAATAAAAATAATACTTGAAAGATCAATAATGAAAGGAAGAAATACTAACATTTCTACATAAAATAACCAATCAGATCTATTAAAAATAATATAATAAATTCTAAAAGTAAAGTCGTAGAGTTGTTATTAGAGTCGAGCAAGTTGAGTAGTTCATATTTGATCTCGACTTAATAAGGAGTAAGTTTAATAATGAGCTCAAACTTAACTAAAAAATTATTCAAGCAGGCTCAAGCTCAATTTGACCCGTAAAATAAGGGGATTCAAGTTTATTATAAGGTGAGTATTTGTAGTAGTGTTTTTTGTGTGCCCTATAAATATATATTAATTATTTTGTATAGGTTCAATTACCAAAAAGGAAAACATAACAATTGAAGTGAGATGACAAAAATAAAAAGACAAAAGCTCATGCGCCCCTGGGGACACAGAGGGATACTCTCTGTGTCCTCATGTGAACACAAAGCTCTTCTCTATATTCTATTTAAACATATATATTGCTAAAAATTTAAATTATAAAGAGGCACAATGACACGGTTTTATGGGGGCACAAGAGCCCCACCTAAATAAAAATGCTTAACGTGAAACGGGAAAATATTACTTTCAAAGAGTAGCTTTTTTTTTTCTTTTTAATTTTATTTTTTTAATTGCAATTTTTATTTTAACTTTTAAAAGTAAAGAATTATGTAAGATTATTTCATAAAATTAATCTTAATAAAAAGAGATGATTCGAATATTAGATTAATGGATGATGGCACATGCCTTAATTAATCTACAGTTGCGTGCGACAAAATAAGATTCGTGAATTACATGATCTAATTATTTATTAAAAAATTTGAGTTTATTTTTTTTAAAACTATTATTTTCAATGAGTTTGTAAAGTTAATTAATTCATTTAAATTACGGTTCTAAATTCTTTTTAAAATAAAATTTTACTATTAATTATTTGTTTTTTCATGTAACTTAATTAAAGAATATAATATTTTAAAGTAAAGATTTGTGTAAGACTACTTTATAAAAGGAAAAAAAAAATTTGTGTGGCGTGCCTATTGTACGCCCTAATACTCTTTAATATTAAATTGTATACCCTTTACTATAAGGATGTGTACATTTTATTTTTTAAAATAATTTTTTTAATGAAAGTATACATACTACTAAAATGTATATCCTTTATAACAAAATATTGTATCCTTATACTATTATACATTTTGTACTTGGGACACACGAGACCAACTCTTTCATAAAATTAATCTTATAAAAAGAGATGATTCGATTATTAGATTAATGGATAATGGATGTCTTAATTAATCTATGTTCATTGTTGCATGTGACAAAATAAGATTCGTGATGTGTAAAAGATCCTCTATTAAATCTAGACAAAATCACGGGCACATTGTGTACCCAACTTTAACACTAAAGTGCGTATTAAAGTGCATGGGCATACGTGTGCCGGGTACAAGAGACCAACTATCAGCGCGTTTACTTTCTTCATTTATTTTTAGATAACCGTACACTTTAACATTTAACCTAATAGCTTTTGAATTCGTGTGGTGCACGCGGTAAAGATATTTTAATATTATTTAAATTCGAAGGAGAAGTCTAAATCATACATTTTATGTAAATCATTCTATCTCTACCCGAAAGAGAAACCCAGTAATACCATCCGTGCATTGCATGATCACGCATTTTTATAAAATAAGTATTAATATATCTTGATTTAAATTGATCTGAATTTAAATTTTATATAATAAAATCACTTTCATGTTATGTATATTACTTTTTAGCTGTAAGAAGATCAAACTGTATATTTAAATATATATAACGAAAAATGTAATGACATATATTAATCCCTCATCATACTACGTATGAAACAAAAGTATCGGTAAAGAGTGTGAGGCATATAGAAGTAGAGATTAAAATTATTACTGTATCGCATCCCGTATGATTGATTAATATTATTCGACGGGTGAATCGAATCAGTATTGGAATCGATGAAACCCATTTATCAAGTAGATTACACATACCAATTTAATACAAATTTATTTTAGAAAAATATTTATATTTAAAATAAATATGATTAAATAAAATATATATTTATAATGTATTTATGGAGTATTTTTTAGTGTTTAAATTAATGTATAAATTAATTTATATGTATATGGAGTATATTTTTTAGTGTTAAAATTAATGTTGTAATAAAAATTATATTACTCCTATTGTTAATTAATTATAAATTAACTATAATATGAAATTTATTAATTTTAATATGATCAGATAAAAGTTATAACTATTAATTAATTATATAATATAACATATTTGAAATACCCGTAGTCATAATTATTAATTGATTATATAATTATTTCATAACATATTATATAATATAGATAAAATATTTTGTATAATTTCAATAACTACCCGTACTCGTTTTTTTAAGGTTTGGGTAAATCAGATATTCGAAAATATCCATCATGTGACCACCCTAATGTTTGTTTAGTCATATTCGTACTCGTTTCGATAAAAAAAATATTATGATACTCATATTCGTACAAAACTCATTTATCATTACCTGTTGATTATACATACCAATTTAAAATTATTAAGAATTTAGGACGAATAATATTAATTCAAAATTATTATTAATGACGAAAATAATTTAATAATAAATTAGTTGTTACTTACTCACTCGTATCAATTTAAATATAAACTACACATTTTAGTACCTGTTTCATTAAAAATATTATATTTATTCTCCCCGTCCCTAATCCATTTATCATTACCCGTTGATTACATATATCCATTTAAAATTATTAGGATGTTAGGATCAATAATATTAATTCAAAATAATTTCGTTTATCATTACCCGTTGATTACACATACCCATTTAAAATTATTAAGATGTTAGGACCAATAATATTAATACAAAATTATTAATAATGAAGAAAATAATTTAATAATGAATTAATTGTTAAAACTACATTATAAATATAAGCTACTCATATTCGTACTAGGTTCATTAAAAATGTATATTATGATACTTGTACCCGTCCCAAAACTCGTTTATCAATACTCGTTGATTATACCCATCCCAAACCCATTTATCATTACCCGTTGATTACACATACCCATTAAAATTATTAAGATGTTATGACCAATAATATTAATTCAAAATTATTAATAATGAAGAAAATATTTAATAATGAATTAATTGTTAAAACTATATTATAGATTTTGTTAACATATAACAATCAGTTAAAAATGATACCATTATTTCAAAAACTAAATAAATTTTTTAAATAAAGTACATTATTAATGTATCATTTTAAATAAAATATTATTATTATGATAAAAAATGAATGTCCAAGATCTAAGCTTATTAGTGTGATGAAGGATGATATTCAATAATGTGACGGATGAGATTAAAAAATGATTAGTAATTAAAATCAAATGTGAATTAAAAATTGGCTCAATTTTGACTTTTTGACTTTAATATAAGTATTGTATTAATTAATAGATAGATAGAGATAACAATTTATATATTAAGGTAACTTTTATTTATGGTATATCATGGGTTTAGTTTTATTAGTTTACTTATTTACCCTTACATATATATATATTTTAATTATTTATATGTAATTTATCAATCACCTGTGTGATTTTTTTGTTTTTCTATATTCTTCTATGTTTAATTTTTATGGATTTTTTCTATGTTTATTTTTTATGGATTTTTTCGTATAAATAAACATATTTTCAAAAGTATGAAAATATTTTAATATTTTAGATAATATATTGTTACAATTCTAAATATTAGCTAAGAGAGATGATGAGATATTTGGTAATTTGCAGCCATAAATAAAGTCTAAACATTTATAAGAAAAATAATTTCTAGTATAGAAAATACATAAATAACTCAACTGATCTAGAATTATCTAAAAAGTAATTTCACATTGGAGCAAATGACCCGCTGTGAACAGGAAAAAATGAGGTACATAAGTCAATTTCTCCTCTAAGTCCACATAGCAAGAATTAACTCACGACATTCTTTAGAATTGTTAAGTCAAGTGATCAGTGTATTTTTCATTAATTAACCCGAGCATAATTGATAATTCTTCGAAATTAAATAGATTAGCAAACAGAAATTAACAACATAAATATGGTATAACAATAAAGTAAACGCGACTTATAAAATCTATGAATCCCAAATACATTAATGCATCTTAAAATAGAGTATATCATTTAACCTAAAACATAGGGATGTCAAAAGTGGTCCGACCCACCCGGACCCGTCCTGGACCGTGAATTTGGGGCGGACCCTACCTGGCCCGTATTAAGAATGGGGCGGGTCTGGGTAGTAGTAATGCTCCGTTTTGGCCCGTTTAGACCCATTTAATATTTATATTATATAACATATTATGTGTATAACATGTATATTTCATTTATATTTTTTATTATATATTCATTATTTATAAGATATATTTGCTTAATTGATTAATTAAATAGAAAATACATGATATTTCTATTTGTATAATAACTAATTAAATAAAATAATATACTATATTACACATTATTTATAATAAATATAAATATTTAAAATAAAATAAAAAATCAAAATGACCAAAAACGGGTCGGACCCGTCCCGCCACGTACGGGTCTTGGGGCGGCCCAGACTCACGATAAAAGAATGGGTCAAAGTCCGGGTACTCAACTACCCCGCCCGCCCCGACCATTGACATCCGTACTAAAACACTTTATATAATGATTTTAACATCTTAAATAATGATATTAATATATGACATGTATATTTAAGACCCTAAAGTAGAATATTCTAACGAATGATCATTTAGCCTAAAACAATTTATATAATGATTTTAACATTATTTAATAAATAATAATATTAACCGGCGGCATATACTTCATACTTCATACATTGCCATTAGTAAAACATTTGAAGTGATATAAATTATATGACTCACTTTTAGAATCTCAACCGTTAAATTAGTTTTAATTTAATTTGATTTATACTAGTATTAAATAAAATAATATAATTAATTTTTAAAAAAAAATACCCACTACTCTATTTTAAACTATAAAAATAGGATTGTATCAAAATCACCCTTAAATTATAGTAATGGCTTGTTTCGGATGAAAGATATTTAATTTGGAGGAATGTTGGTCAGAGAGCCATTATGAGTATTATAATTTTTTTATATAATATTTATAAAGATATTTACTAAATTATTGATTGAATTAAAATAAATGCGTCAATTGATTCAATTATACATATTTATAATTGAATTATAAATATTTTTATGATTTATTAAAAATTTTAAATTAAAGTAAGTGTTTTTTTTCATTTAAGACATTTTAACATAGAAATTTGTTAAATGTATATTATGTATTTGGGAATACACATTTTTTTATTGAATACACACATTTTATTAAATATATGCAGTCCCTTTAATAATTTAAATTTTAAAAATTCAAAATTGTCATTTTAATTTTTAGATTATACACCTCTCAAAATCTCCTATTCGCTAAATCAACTATAAAACTCTTATCACCCTTAATATTTTAATTAATAGGCTATGGACGAGCTTGACAATCATATCGCCAATAGTTAATGAAATCAAATCAAATAATTTACTAAGAATCTCATTGAAATAATCAGCGCAATTTCTGAAAATAATGGAAAAAACCCTTGATTTGTAGCAGGTTGTGACATTGAATTTAATTGGAGGATAAATGTACAAATTAGATAAAATAAAAATTATTGTTCTTCAATTTTACAAACCTTAAAATAGACACATTTACCAAATAAATTAAAATTAATAACTACATAGAGGTGATCAATTTAGTAAGAGAATCTGTATAAAAGTTAATCAATAGGTGCGAGAATCTGTATAAAAAGTTAATTAATTTAGGATTTATTATATTATTATGATGTATAAAATAAATAAAAGGATGTGTATTTAATAATATAGAGATATTTTAAACTTTTTTAAAATATATTTTTTAATTATTTATTAATAAGGGGTTTATTTAATAAAAGTGAGTTTCTATATTAAGTAAACCCATAAGGATTTAGAGGCCTGATTGGCCAAATGCTTTTTCATGCTTTTTCCACAACTTCAATACACGTCACTAATTTGAATTTGGGAAATATGATGAAAAAAAAAAAAAAAGTGTCATTCAAGCCCTTCGTCTTATAAGGGGATCAACTAAACTCCTAAAGTTTCTTTTTATTCATACAAACCTCTAATCTTTTTTATTTGGATCAAATAAACCCTTTATTTATATTTAAATAAAACATATGACCACTTTTATATTAAATACTACTCCCTCCGTCTCTAAAAAGTTGGCACACTTTCTATTTTGGGCTGTCACACAAAAGTTTGCACATCCCAAAAAAAGCAAAAAGTAAAAAACAATCACCATTCCCCATACACTTTAATTACAAAAAAACCATCTCTACCTACAATACTTTATCATTTATATATTACATAAAAATACCATTATACCCCTAAAAGTTATCACTTTTTTAATCTCCGTGCCGAAAAGAGGTGTGCAAACTTTTTAGAGACGGAGGGAGTACATGAATAATCATGGAAATTTCGTTTATGAACGGTAACGTTGCTGTTCATGTTTATATATGTATTATATATATATATATTATATTTATATAAAAGCTTGTTTTTAATGATTTTATTTCCCATCAATTAATATTAGGGATATTTTTGTGTGAAATCATCTCACGGTAAGATTATATTACATTTTTATTACTCCCTCCGTCCCACAAACAAGTTCACACTTTCACATTTTCTATTTTTATTCGTTTCATAAATAAGTTCACACCCTTAAATAAAGAAATGCAACAAACCAATAAACTTACAATACATTTTAATTTCAAATTGACACTCCTTTACAACTCACAAAACTTACTTTATAATTTATTTATTACCTAAAAATACAAAGCTACCCCTAAAAGTAAACATTTTCTTAAACTCCATACATACGATAATTGTAAATTTCTCTTTGGGACGGAGGGAGTATTAATTATTACATTATTTTTAAAATGTGTTTTTAAATGTTATCACTTTTTTCTTAAATTATATATTGTTCATAAAATAGTTCACAACACTATTATCATTTTTCATTAAAAAAATATTACTTATTTATTTGTCTCACATAAATGTTTTAATATTTATCTTATTCAATGTGATCGATTATATCCTTAAAAAAGTAACATTAAAGATAAATACTATTAATTAAATTCTAAAAACAAAAATACACCATAAACTATAAGAAAAAAAATTCTATTATTATACCTTTAGGCTTTAACATTAAAAGTCAAGTTAAATTTTAAAGTTAAAATAACCATAAATTACAAATTATATAATATTACTTTAATTACATGAGAGTGAAACTAAATTATATTCTTAGAATAAACTCTAAATCCTTAAAAATAAATATTAAACCGTAATACAAAAACCAAAGTAAGGATCCATAATATAAAAATAAAATAGGTTATGAATTATGGTAAAATATTTTGGCAAAAACTTGTTTGTACAAGTGTACGAGAACACATTCTATGCTCCTTTAGAATTTTATGTTAAATTGTATACCTTCATAGCAAAAATTTGTGTATGTCCGGGCGCACGGAAACACATTTCGTGCGCCTTTAAAATTTTGTGTTTAATTGTATACCATTTAATATAAATATGTGTACCTTTAATCTTTTGAAGAAAAATAAAAAATAAATAATAAAAGTGTATACCATTTATAACAAAATAGTGTACATTTATTAATTAAAGTGCATACTCTTTAAAACAAAACAATATACCCTTATCAATAATACTAAATATTTTATATTTATATATTTCAATTATAATTAAAAATTAATAAAATATTAAAAAGATTAAAAAATCCTGTTCTGAAAGTTCCAACTTCCAAAAGATTATTTATAAAAAAACTGAATACAAAAGTGATTTTATGTTTTATTTTGAAAAATAAAGGATTTATTTATGAATTAAAAGAAACTGCAGTCCACGTGTCATGGATTAATTGCTGAAATACGAATATAAATTCACGACTCTGCAGCTCGTTTTCTCTGAACACTCCCACCACTCCACCGTTTCAGAGTCAATGTATTCCCGAATTTTTGCACGCGAAATGGGAGGTTTCAGGAAATTTCTGAGTATCGGAGCTCCGGCAAGGTTTTTCTCCGACGGAGGAAAAAAGAAGAGAGTCAGAATGTCCGCGGAAATAAAGAAGTATCATGAGGATGTTGCTAAAGGCATAGATGAATATTTTCGATCTAAAGGTATTTATTATTAGTATTTACTTAGTTTCGATAGCACATTTCTAACTTTCCACCCGCAGAAAACGCGGAAGATGAAGAACCAAAAACGTTGACAATCGTTCAACAGGAAAAAAGTTGAATTCGAAGGTATACAATTCATATTGTTTTGAAATTTGGAAAAACGTCGGTTGTTAGGAAAAGAGAAGTGCAAATCCTCAATTTAGTAGATATGTGGTTTTAATTTTGAAAGAGCTACCAAGAACCAGATTAATAAGAGAAATGTTAAGTATTGTAATTCATGAATTTTATGTATGAGTTAGTATGGTATTTCGAATCGAACGGGTTTACAACATTTCTCTTATTAATCTGAAATTTCTCTTTATGTAATTCATGAATTTCATGTATGAGTTAGCTTGGTATTTCGAATCGAACGGGTTTACAACATTTCTCTTATTAATCTGAAATTTCTCTTTATGTAATTCATGAATTTCATGTATGAGTCAGCTTGGTATTTCGAATCGAACGGGTTTACAACATTTCTCTTATTAATCTGAAATTTCTCTTGTGTAATTCATGAATTTCATGTATGAGTTAGCTTGGTATTTCGAATCGAACGGGTTTACAACATTTCTCTTATTAATCTGAAATTTCTCTTATGTAATTCATGAATTTCAGAAAACGCCGAAGGCAGAATACAAAAAACGATGACGCTCCTGTGGGAAGCTCTTGGGTTACAAAGACAAAGGAACAGTTCAACAAGGATTTACACAAATTAGAATCCAAAGGTATGTTGTTTTGAAATTTGGAAAAACGTCAGTTGTTAAGAAAAGAGAAGTGTAAATCCTCGATGTGTGGTTTTAATTTGAAAGAGAAATGTTGGTATTTACTTAGATAACGAGGAAGAAGAAAAGAGCGATGATGAGGCTCTGCTGCTGATAAAAAGACAACTGAATAAAAACAGAGCTGACATTAACTCGAAAGGTTATTTGTACATTGCTACTTAAAGTTTTGAATCAATCTCTCGATTAAATCCTAGCGTAATTCACACAATATTATCGATTCAAAACTTATTTTTCTTCCTAACTTTCCAGCCAACGCAGAAAACCCCGAAATACAAAAAATGGTGAGGCTCCTTGAGGACGCTCTTCGGTTGCTAACAAACACATTAAGAAACGAACCGTTCAACAAGGATATGCCCGCATTTGATATCACAGGTATACTGTTCATGTTGTGTTGAAATTTGGAAAAACGTGGTTGTTAAGAAAAGAGAAATGCAAATCCTCAATTTAGTTGATGTGTGGTTTTAATTTTGAAAGAGCTACCAAGGCATTACTTTTTGCATCTCTCTTGCAGATAATGAGCATCTGCTGCGGTGGGCAGGAAACCTTCAGAAAAAGAGAGCTGACTACAAAGGTTATTTAACTCTCCTTCTTTAAAGTTTTGAGTTGCTAAATTTCAAAGTTAATTTTATGGCAATTGTTGTGAGATATTCTTGACATTTGGCAGCAAAACCCAGCATTTTAGATGACGGAGGGAAGAAGATCCTATCTGACTGATAAGTTCATTCATTTAATAATCAATCCCTTTACTCTTCTTATTTTATTTCAGACATTGATGATAAAGAATTCCAGGAACTTAGGGAGTCTTTTAAAGATCAAATGGACGCAAACAAGACTCCGAAGTGAGGGTCCTGATGAAGCAACCAGAAGTTAGGGTCGTGATAAAGCAACCATTGGTTGAAATTTAAATATCATCCTGTCTTTGGGGCCATCTTTCATACTATTCCATTGTTCCTCCACCTTTAATGCATAAACATAGAATTTTATCAGGGCATCCACCTTGGTTTAAAAGTTTTGACTCCGTTGTGACTTGTTCAGTTTAAACTCCTGCATTTTGTCGGTTTAATAGGATGAACTGAGTTTATTTGAAGATCTGCCTTCCTTTTTTTCTTAAAAAAAGTTATACAATACTTAATTTTATATAATTATTTAAGTAAAAAGTAAGTAAATGGAGTATTGTTTAATACTCCTGTTACCGATATTTTTATCCATTAATACGGACCCGGAGATTAAAACGTTTTATTTTTTTAATATACTCCCTGTATCCTAATTAATTTATTGATTATTCTAATGTTATCCTAATATATAATATATTAAAAGTGGCTTTGGATATGTATAACATTTTTTCCACTTTTGTCTTTAATGATTTCTCTTATTTGCATCTCTTAGCACAATCATGACTTGTAATCAGTGACGGACTCAGGATTTCTGGTCAGGGCCCCAAATTAATAAAGTGAAACACTCTGTGTAAAATTATTTTAATTTTTTTCAAATAATTACCGACTTTTATGAAAAATTCCATAAAAAAGCTAACTAAATAAAAAAGAGAGAAAAAATTATGTATTTTAAAATTAATAGACATAAGATAGAGAAGAAGAATACAAAGAATATATTAGATGAAAAAGTAAGAAGAAAATAAAACATAAAATTAATTATAAATATAATAAGTATAAATAAACTACAGAGATAAAATAATTATAAATAAAATTATAAATATAAGAACATCAAATAAACTAAAGAGAAAAAATAATTATAAACAAAAGAAAGAGAAAAAATAATTATAAACAAAAGAAACAATAAAGTAAAGGGAGAAATAAAATAAAAGAAACAATAAAAGGGGAGAGTTGAAGCTCGAACTCCCGACCTTCAACTTCACAAAAGACTAGCCAATCACTGGGCTACTGATTCTTCTTAGTAAAGAATGCTACATATATAATAAAAAGATATAATGCTACGTGGATTAATGTTATAATACACGTATTTATTTATTCAAATTTAACACATTGTCTTTCAACATTCATTACATACTAATTACTGTATTTATTTATTCAAATTTAATACATTGTCTTTCAACATTCATTACATACTAACTAGCTACCGAATCCGTGCGCTACATGGGTAGATATTTTAAAATCTTATATCATATATATACTATATATTAAAATATATTAATAATACAAATAATTCATAAAAACATTTCTCTTGTGTATTGTTTGTTGTATTTTTTTGTATTGTACAACCTCTGTCCCAAATTCATCTTTATGTTTGCTATAGATACAAAATTTAAGAAAATTTACTTTTGACTTACTCAGTATGGAATTTTTTAGTAATAAATAAATAATAAAGTTTATTATGTGTGTTAAAAATGTGATTGACAAATTTGAAATTAAAATAAGTAAATTAAAAGTTCATATATATTAGTTCAATAATATTACCCTTTTCGTGCATTACACATTTAAGTATTTTTATCAAATAAATAACATATAATTAAAATTATAAGTTATTAAATTATAATAATATGATATCCTAAAACATTGGATAAGATTATATAAGTAAATGTAAACTATGAACCTCATATTAGTTTATATATAATTAAATATGATGCCCTAACCCCTCAGAGGACATGATGTCCAAAATCACAGTATTTCAATGCCCTAAAACTTTGGGGTAAGAATATTTAAGTACATCCTAATTAAATAATTAAATTAAATGATTATCACATTTCTTATGTATACCTTTTTATTAAGCATATAATCACTTTTTATTTCAATTAATTGTTCGTGAAATAATTTATTAAATGGATAACACATTTATTTGATTAGTTATTAAATTTTTTTAAAATGTTATCATTTTTTAAATAAACATTTCTTAATTAACTTTGATTGATGGCGCAACAAAACTAAACCAAAACACTACTAGAAATCTGTGAATAGATATCGGTAATTCACCGATATCGGTGATTAAAGGTCCCTAAATAGATATCGGTGAATCATCGATATCTATTCAATATTTCACCGTTATTAATGAAGGTGTTATTAAAGGTCCTCTAAATAAATATCAGTGAATCACCGATATCTATTGTGACATTAAATATCAGTGATTCGCCGATATTTATTCGTAATTCCACCGTTATTAATGGAGGTGTCATTAAAAGTCTCTTAAATAGATATCGATGACTTACCGATGTCTATTAAGTACATAGATATCAGTGAATCACCGATATCTATTATAAAATCACCGATATTAATGAAGCTGATATTAAAGGTTTATAGTCATAGATATCGACGATTCACCGATATCTTTTCCTGACATACATATTAATATTTTACCGATATCTTTTAAAAATTTCACCGATATCAATTAACTTATATTAAAATGTTTAGAACAATAGATATCAGTGAATCACTGATATCTTTTTGAGTTATAGATGTTAGTGATTCACCAATATCTTTCAAAAAGCTATTTATCACCTGCTTATTTTATTCAAAAATTTAAATGAAATTTCAATAAACACATCTATTCATTCATCAACATATCCATACATCATGAAATATCCAAATTCAACATCTAACATTAAACCCTAAAAAGTAAACACCCAACGTCTAACATTTCAACCCACAAAAATAAATATCCAACGTCTAATATTCCAACCTATAATTCATATTAGTTATCTAATAATATATACCGAAAGAAGTACGACACGAGTACGTACATAGCTATGCATATATATTTTCTTGGCCAAATAAACGAAACTTATGCGCGTTTTCTTTGCACGCAAAATTAATCCCCAAGTATTAAGGATATCAGTTGCAGCTAAGCAAGCGACCAAGTGAATATCGAACCCAAAGAATGGCGTATTATCAATATAATTATTTACCAAATTAATTAAGACGTAAGGCAATAACGTTTGAGGATTGAATTATTAACTAATAAATAATTAATTAAAATAACAAATAAATAAAATATCACTCGAAGAATACGAAAGTGGATCAAGTAGGAGAATACCTCTAGGATAATCTAGTTTCACTCATTAATCTCCCTTTCATGTGTTGATGTCCGACTCTGCCTTGTGGAATATGGACGCTTCACTAAGCCATGCATATTTACTCTATAGACACAAGCAAACATGCGTATAACACGTGTGAATAACCTAGGAGCAAGAGATATAATTCCACCCCCTTTCTAGGTACTATCAGTATCAACTATTTTTCTGGCCAATTGGTACTCTAACCCGATATGATCTCCCTTTATAGATACTATAAAATTATCCTCTTTATCCTACTTACTAACCCGAATTCAATTCAATTAATAAGTATTCATATATGACAGTTCTAATAAAGCTTCGGAGTCCCCTCACTTAGAATCATAACATGGAATCCTGTTCAGCGGTGAACGCACTCAATCTACAACCAAGATATATATTCAGACTTTATATACCAATTGAAGATGCACAAAACGACCGTGAATATAGATTAAAAAGGCACAATCATGTATAAAATAAATCCACAAGTAGTGTTGTATGGAGTTTACACACGATAGTTCAATTAATTCATAAAAACCTTCACAACCCTAGTTCTATTAAAAAGGCTCTAGCCCATGATGTTTTGAAGAACAATCATGGGTGTTGGATAGATCTTACCCGGATGTCCGAAAAATACAAGATATTTAGGAAACGAATAAACCCTTGATGTAGGCGTCGTCGCGTCCTTCTCCGTCTTGAATCCTCCTCTTGGTTCTCCTCTTGATTCCACAAATGAATCTTCAAAGTGATGGATGGATGGAGAAAAGGAAGTAGATGATGGATGGGGGGGTGATCCCCCCTTGTGGGGTGTTGTGTTGTTGTGGTCTCTCTTCTTCTCTCTTGTGTTGTGTTCTCCTCTTTGTGGCTGCATAGACCTCCTTTTATACTTGTAATCACGTCTCTAGGGCTTGGAATGGGCTTTTCAAGTGATCACACGCGTTTAGGCCTCGAAAATACAGATATGATAAGTTCCCGAAGCTCGATTCGACCTCCCAAACAAGTCGAACCAACCCCACAGGTCGAACCAGAGGTCGAATCACCCTACTGGAAGCCCCAGGTGCATGATTCGACCTCACAACAGGTCGAACCATCATGTCGTGGTCGAACCAGCTATTTTTCTGTCTAGTTCGACCTCCAGGTCGAACCGAGATGTCTCAGGTCGAATCGACTTGCGCAGTCTCACCATTTCGCGTATAACTTTCACATCCGACCTCCGAATTGAGTGATTTTTATGCTCACACGATCCTCTCTTCCTTGGATTTCTATACATATAAAGAACTCATAATAAATCCAAGAATTGAATCTGTAACAAGCCATGGAATGTAGCACATCTGTTCTGTTCGGCACAGCTCGCGCGGCGTCACCACTTTGCTCATAACTTCCTCGTTCGGACTCCGAATTGGGTGTTCTTTACGCCAAAACGACCCTCTCTCTTCAGTGGCTTTCCAACCATGTATCACATTTCTAGTTCAGAGCTCCACACGAATATAGAAAAATAGCACAAGTTGGACGTGCGTTTTCAACATTCTTTGCACCAGTTACACCTTTTCTCCAACTTTACACTTTTGGTCATTTTTCCACCTAAAACACAATAAAACACCTCAAGTGCACCTTTATCTCACATATAATGAATATAAGATCATTGTGCTAATATATAACAAGAATTCCTATCAAAAAGGTGTTAAATTGGACAGTAAAACACGTTATTTTCACTCTCATCAGAAACTCACTTCTCCATTATCTTCTATGCCATAATTTGATGTCGTACTTATCACCTATCAAACAAAGAATCAATAGAGAAATTGAGTGAGTGAAATGACAACTAATTGAAATGTCATAGTTAGAGGAGAGAACGATATTTCAAGATGTAGAAGAAAAGAAAAGGGCTGAGAATCCAGAAATGTCAATCCACATAATGACTCTTGAGAGACTACTCCATATGAGCGTTTGAGTGCTAACTTCAAATCTATTGACAAAAACATACTAAATGCTAACTTTATTTCTACCTTCTGTGGTTTTTCAGTACTAGCGAGAGCCAAGCTTCCCAATTACCTCCCTTTCTAGTCCTTGGGATTTTCTCAGAGAGTTAAGGCATACCATGAAAAGAGAAAAAGTTAATTACAAACAAGTCTACATCAACACAAATGGCCCAATTATGAAGAAATATCCATTGGCTTGGGTTCTTTTTTGTTATTGTGGGGCGGTAGAGGGGGGCTTACCTCAAGCATGTACTACAATATGTACAAGTAAATTATAAGAGTAATAATAAACTACATCAAGGCATTTTAACATGGCATTGCATTCAAGAAGACTACCTTATGGTGCTAAACTTTTTATCGTATGTCTTCAGTACTACATTAATCAACAACACACTAGAAAATAAATTCAAAAACACTGATGAGCATGTAGGTAATAAAAGAAAACAAACTACATACTCGAGAGGTCTCAATTAGTAGATTGTTCACTCCATCTAGGGAGATGCTTCACTACATTACCTTCCCATGATTCCTCATAACGAACAAGATTTGAGCGACAAGAAACAAATAAACCTGTCAACATAACTAAAAAAACTGAAATAAACTCAAATGCTCAACTTTATTCAATAAATCCATTGAAACACAGACATTTTAAATGTTAACTTCATTCACCAACTGAAATGGAATTTTTTTTAATCTGAAAAAAACAGTTGCCAAACTATTCTCTAACAATCAGTTCCATTCAATCATGAGATGAACCCTTACATCAAATTGCATCCAGCCACTGAGCAATTCCTCTAAATACAATACATCAATTGATCTTCCCTATATTTCACCTACTAACTTAAGTATTGATTATCGTAGAATTCACCTAGTTTTTAGGTTGTTTTCGTGTTTCTTTTGTGTGTTTTGTGTTTATTTTCATTTTGTTTGTGGTAGAAAAGGTGAAAAATATGCATTTAATGTCAATTTGTGCACATACATGTGTAAAGATGGAGAAAACGAACAAAAATGGAGAAAATAGTGCAAAGATAGTGAAGAATAGCAACCTGACACAAAAATTCGACCAGGCTCACAAAATTTCGATCGAAATTTTGTGCAGAATCAGGGCATTTGGAGGTAGGCGCACTGGCAGAAAAATTCGACCATGAGCATAAATTTTTGATCGAATTTTTCTGCTGTTTTGCAGAAAAATTCGACTACACTAAAAAAAATTCGATCGAATTTTTGTGAAATTATACCCTGTTCAGAAGATCAGTATAAATACCATTTTTGGCAGACTTTGGCCACAAGTTTTGATTGGCAACCAGCCCTATCCCCCATTTTCGTGATACACACACACTCCACACTATTTTCCACACACACTACCATTTCCATCCATTTTTCCACAATTTTCACTCATCCACCATTTAAACTTCATCTATTTCATTCACTCATCACATTTCTAAAGGAGAAAGAGGCATTTGGAAGGAGGATTGCAAGTTGAAGTGGGATTTCAAGCCAAGTACCAAAATAGGGGAGAAATTTCATTTGATTTGCATTTACTTAATTTATTTAGCTACAATGGATGTTATTAAGCATTGTTTTAATGTTTTGATGATGTTAATTGTTGGCTAGACCTCTTATGAGGCTAGCCACTTGATGGGTTGAGGATTTGTGGATTTGTTGAATTTGTAATGGTTTGATTGATTTGATTTGTGGAATTTCTCACATGATTTATGATTACTTAATTTGTGTTTTGATATGTGTGGTTGAATCTTCTAGTTATGGTGTTAGGAGGACCAATCCAATATTATGGTTAGGGATTTGATTGAATCATATCATTATATGAATTTTGTATGTTAGTGTGTGAATTATGTGATCTCATTTTCATATGCTTAGAACATTCATGTGGGGATATTTGATTGGTTTATCATTTTTGGTTGATCAATTAAGTGGGGAGATCAATCTTGTTATCATAGTACCTTAAGGGAATTGAGAGGAGATTCAATATTTTGTGCTTAAAACTTGTGATGAGTTTAGATCCTAATGACCTTGACCTAGGGATTAGGGGTGTATATGTGATTGCTTCCATTCCATGAATCATTGATATTGGCCATTTAAATTCAACAAACCATGTATGTCCTTGACCTTGATTGTGGTTAGCCTTGCTCTTCTTTAGATTGCATTGCATCCATTTCATTTTAATTGTGTTTAGTGGGTAATTTGCTTGATCATCTTAGTTGTTAATTGCTCTTAATTGATTACTTGCTATAATTTGTAGTTTAATTGCATCTTTTAATTTTCCAAAGTCAAAATCCGATCACTTCTCTAAAGCATGGTTGAAAACAAACACGAATACGCTCTTGGTTCAACTCTCCCTATAATCGAAATTTAAACTTGGGTCAAAGCACTACACGATAAGGTTCGCTTACCTTAATCAATTTAATTCCTAAATTGGCTTAAAGTTCATTGCGCCGCTGCCGGGGAGAGATTAAATCTTGGGAGTAACGATTTTGCATTTAACTAGCTTTACTAGGAGTACTTTTACTTGCTTTCTTTTTATTTGCTTTTATTTGAGTTCTTTGTGATCTAACTTGGTTACTCTTGTAGGTGTATGCACACTCGTTCAAGGTTTCAATCTATTGAGCCTTTGGATTTGGAGTTAGAGGCTACCTTACGAAGAAGGAGGAGAGAGTTGTTACATCCAACGGAGGAAGAAATGGATCACGGATTGGAAGAAGTTAATGGCAATAGTGTTAATGAAAAGGAAAATGGACAAAATTTCCAGCATGGTGTGGAAAATGTTCAAGGTGTTCAAGTGAATCCGGAGCTTATGCAACAAGCAAATTTCCACCAAGTGCACTTACACAATCAACAGTTGCAAGCCATTATTAAACAATTGCTAGCGCAACAAGAATCTAGAAATACTCCACAAGCTCCTCCGGTAGTGCAACAACCTCAAGTACCAAGGCATAATGGAGTTGGCGTAAATGTTAGAGATCATTTCCTACCACAAGTGGGAAATTATACTGTGGGGCCACCATTGAATGTCAACAACTTCGAGATCAAACGGGGTTGATTAACATGGTACAAGCAAATCAGTTTGGGGGTGGTGCTATGGAAGACCCTAATGCTCATCTCTCTCAGTTCACAGAGTTAGCGAGTACCGTTAAGATCAATGGAGTGAGTGAAGATGTTATCAAGATGAAGCTCTTTTCCTTCTCACTAAGGGATCGAGCTAAGGCTTGGTACAATACTATACATCTGGGATCTTGCACTACATGGAGAGAGTTTGCTCAGAGGTTCTTGAACAAGTTCTTTCCACTATAAAAAATGTTGCATCTGAAGGGTTTAATCATACAGTTCAAGCAGTTGCCTCTTGAAACCTTTAGTAAAGCATGGGATCGCTTTAAGGAGATGCTTCGGATGTGTCCACAGTATGGGTTCCCCCTTGATCAGCAAGTAGGATTCTTCTATGCAGGGTTGAATGGAGGTTCTAGGATACTTGTTGATGCATCGTCAGGAGGATCTATATTGGGGCAAACATCGGAGAGGGCTATAGCTATTTGTGAGGAAATTGCTTTGAATGCAGGACAGTGGCCTTTGGATCGTTCTTCAGGGATGTATGAGATGGAAAGGATAGCAATGATGGAAGAAGTGTGCATGAAACAAGTGGAAGCACCGAAAGAGGATGTCACTGAAAAGGCTATCTCGGAGATACTCAAGAGGATGAATGCTAATTTTCAAGTTTCTCAGAGTTCTATGCCTATGCCCATCATGAGTCAATCGTTTCCAAGTTCAAATGTTCAGTTGCCTACATCTCAAATTCCTCATCAAGGTATGACCTCCACAATGGGATTTCAAGAATAATGGGGGCAACCAGAGATGTCACTCGAGGAAGTTGCCTTTATGCAAGGAAGGAACTTCCAAGGGAATTATAGAGGAAATTTTGGACACCAAGGAGGAGGATACCCACCTAGGCAAGGTGGATTTGGTCAAGGGAATTTTGATGGGAACTTTCAACAACCTAAGAGGTTTGAAAACTTGTCATATGGAAGTCAAGGTAATGCCCTCACACTTCCACCGGGGGCTAAAGCTCAAAATAGTGAAGGGAAGCCTACAGTTGAGGATCAAATGAGTAAGATGTTTGAGCTTATGAAGCATGAGCGAGATGAAAGGAAATTGGAAAAAGGAGAGAGAAGGCAAGAGAAGGAAGTGAATGATAGGAGATTTAAGGCACTAGAGATGCAAATGAGCCAAATTGCAAGTGAAAAAGGGGATGTTCATCAACAAGGGAAGTTTCCGTCTACTACTATCACCAATCCAAAGGAGCAATGTAAGGCCATCGAACTTCGAAGTGGAACAAGATATAATGGACCTCCGAGGCCTAAGGAAGTGAAAGAAGTAGTATGTGAACATGAGCTCGTGGTAGTTGAGGTTGAAAAAGGGAAAGAGAAAGAAGTTGAGTTAGATAAAAATGATGAAGTGATCCCCACACTTGATGGAGAGGAAGTGAAATCCCCGAAGAAGTGGGAAAAGTGTAAAGAAGCAAAAAGAAAAGAGAGAGAAGAAGACTTCGAAAGAGATAAATGGGGGATTCCTAAATTGTCCGTACCAATCCCATTCCCGCAAAGATGTTTGAAAAAGGGCTTAGATGAAAAATTTGCCAAGTTTGTGGAAATGCTAAAGAAGATCCATATCAATCTCCCTTTTGTGGATACTCTTCTACAAATGCCTAATTATGCAAAATTTTTGAAGAACATTATGGCAAAGAAAAAGAGCTTAGGTGAGCATGAAACGGTGAATCTCACGGAGGAGTGTAGTGCCATATTACAAAAGAAGCTCCCACCTAAGTTGAAAGATCCGGGTAGTTTTACTATTCCGTGTGAGAAGGGGGAACATGAGAGCTACAAGGCTCTATGTGACTTGGGTGCTAGCATTAATTTGATGGCTTTGTCGATTTTTAAGAAATTGGGCATTGGAAAAGTCAAACCTACATCGGTCACTCTTCAACTAGCCGATAGGTCTATGACATATCCAAAGGGAATTGTAGAGGATGCCTTGGTGAAGGTTGGCAAGTTTGTATTCCCTGTTGATTTCGTGGTGTTAGACATGGACGAAGATGCAAATGTTCCATTAATTCTTGGACGTCCATTTCTAGCCACGGGGAAGGCTTTGATTGATGTGGAGAAAGAGGAGTTGACCCTTAGAGTTAATGAAGAAGAAGTGGTGTTTTTATTGAAAGAAGCCATGAGATGTCCGAGGGGGAGCAATGAGTGTAGACGAATAGAAGTGATAGAGGAGATTGTTGAAGAGCATCTACAGTGTTTTCATTCAAAGGATCCCTTGGAATCAATAATGAGCAAATCTCTCTCTCTCTTGATTTTTCTAACTCTCTTTGTTGTTTTAATGATGATGAAATATTTGATGATTTGTATTGTTTGAATTCTTGTAGTGAACTTACATTGGAGGAAGCGAGAGAGGTGCTTGAAAAGAAGCTTGATGATGAGCCCAAAGAAGAGGAAAAAGAGGAGAAGAATGAGGAGTTAAAGCCTTTACCGGAGCACTTGAAGTATGCATACTTGGGGGAAAATGACACACATCCGGTAATTGTATCTTCATCCTTGAATGACTTAGAATTGGAAAAATTGTTGAGGGTGTTGAGAGAACACAAATCTTCCATTGGTTGGTCCATTAAAGACTTGAAAGGTATAAGCCCCTCTCTATGCATGCATAAGATTCATTTAATGGAAGAAGATAAGTCTTGTGTGCAAAACCAAAGACGCCTTAATCCTATAATGCAAGAGGTTGTAAGAAAGGAAGTGTTGAAGTGGCTTGATGCGGGCATCATCTTCCAATCAGTGATAGTCCTTACGTGAGCCCTTTGCACGTGGTAGCAAAGAAGGGTGGTATGACCATAGTGCGGTCCGATACTAATGAGGTAATTGCCACGAGGACTACCACTGGTTGGTGAGTGTGTGTTGATTACAGAAAGCTGAATGATAATACCCGTAAAGATCACTTCTCACTTCCCTTCATTGATCAGATGCTTGATAGACTAGCGGGACACAAGTATTATTGTTTTCTCGATGGGTATTCGGGGTATAATCAAATTTTGATAGCCCCGGAGGACCAAGAGAAAATAACATTTACTTGTCCCTATGGCACCTTTGCATTTAGGATGATGTCATTTAGTTTGTGCAATGCTCCAGCCACTTTCCAGAGGTGTATGATGGCCATTTTCGGTGGGTTGATAGAGAACATCATGGAGGTTTTCATGGATGATTTCTCCGTTTATGGTTCTTCATATGATTTGTGCTTGACTAATCTATCTATTGTTTTGCAGAGGTGTGAGAAAACAAACCTTGTGCTAAATTGGGAGAAATGTCATTTCATGGTTACCGATGGAATTGTATTGGGACACCACATTTCTGAGCATGGGTTAAGAGTGGATAGAGCAAAGGTCGTAGCCATAGAACGTCTTCCTCCTCCCACTAGTGAGAGGGGAGTTAGATCGTTCTTAGGCCACGCGGGCTTCTATCGCCGCTTTATTAAAGATTTTTCAAAAATTGCTAAGCCACTTTGCAAGCTTCTTGAAAAGGATACTAAATTTAAATTTGATGAAGCTTGTCTTGTTTCGTTTCAGGTACTCAAGGAGGCTTTAATCTCATCTCCTATACTTGTGTCGCCGGATTGGAGCATACATTTTGAGTTGCAGTGTGATGCAAGTGATCAAGCTATAGGAGTAGTGCTCGGGCAAACCAAAGAGAAGAAGTTTAGAGCCATTTATTATGCCTCGAAGACTTTGAATTCTTGTCAAGTGAATTACACCACCACTGAGAATGAATTTCTAGCTGTGGTATACGCCTTTGAGAAATTTTGCCCTTACTTAGTTGGAACTCGAACGGTAGTATACACGGATCATGCGGCCATCAAGTATCTCATGAGCAAAAAGGATGCAAAGATAAGATTGATTCGGTGAGTATTACTTCTTCAAGAGTTTGATGTGGAGATCAAGGACAAAAGAGGGGTTGAAAATGTAATAGCAGATCACTTGTTAAGACTTGAAAGAGAAGAGGGGGATGAAGATTTGATTCCAATTGGTGATAAATTTCTGGATTAAGAGATCCTTAAGGTGGAGGTTGACCAAGTGTTTGCTCTCATGGTTGTTTCTTCTCCTTGGTACGCAGATTATGTGAACTATCTTGCTTGTGGCATTCGACTCACACTTCTTAATGAGTACAAGTTGAAGAAATTCTACATAGAAGTGAAGAAGTATTTGTGGGACGAGCCATTCTTGTTTAAAACTTGTGCGGATGGAGTTATTTGGAGGTGTGTAGCCAATGAAGAGGTTAAAGGGATTCTAGAGTTGTGCCATTCGTCTCTTTGTGGTGGACATTTTGGTCACCACAAGACGGGAGCCAAAGTTCTTCAATCGGGATTCGTGTGGCCCACCTTATTTGGAGATGTCAAGAAGTTTGTGAATAGTTGTGATCGATGCCAACGAGTAGGGGGAATCGGAAAGAGGGATGAAATGCCTATGAACTTGAATATTGAAGTGGAAATCTTTGATGTATGGGGCATTGACTTTATGGGACCGTTTTCTTCATCTCAAGGGTACATATATATCTTGTTGGCGGTGGACTACGTGTCCAAGTGGGTGGAGGCGATCCCCACTAAAACTAATGATGCATTTGTGGTGCAAAGATTCTTGAAGAGAAACATCTTTAGTTGATTTGGAGTCCCACGGGCCTTGGTGAGCGATGGAGGTTCACACTTTGTGAACAAATTGATGGAAGGACTTTTGAAAAATACGGAGTAAAACACCGGATAGCCACTCCTTATCATCCCTAAGCAAATGGTTTGGCGGAGATCTCAAATCGCCAAATCAAGTTAGTGTTGGAGAAGACAATCAATGGGGAAAGAAAGGATTGGACGGAGAAGCTCGATGATGCCTTATGGGCGTATCGAACGACATTCAAAACTATCTTTGGTGTTTCTCCGTACCAATTAGTTTATGGAAAGGCTTGTCACCTCCCCGTAGAGTTGGAGCATAGAGCTTTATGGGCAATCAAGAAGCTCAACATGGATGAGAGGGAGGCCGGAAAAGAAAGGTTGCTTAAAATGGTGGAGTTAGAAGAATTTTGTGAGAAGGCATACGATAATTCCACCATCTATAAAGAGAAAGTGAAGAAGTGGCATGATGCCAAAGTAAGAGAGAAGACATTTGCTCCCGGAGATAAAGTGCTAGTGTTCAATTCAAGATTGAAATTATTTTCGGGAAAGCTCAAGTCCAAGTGGATGGGTCCCTTTAAAGTGTTGGAGGTCATCGGAGGACATACATTGAAGCTCTCAGGGCCAAAAGGGGAGTTTGTGTAAATGGGCATCGGGTGAAGCATTACCTATCTCCTTCTCAAAAGGAGATAGTGTATGTGGACACTCTCTTTTCTTAAACTCATCATGGTGTCTAGTAGAGTAGGTTTTTCTTTCATTTTATTTTTCATGTGTTGTTTGTATTTTTGGTGGTGTAGGTTGATCATGCTTGTTGAGGGAGGTTAAAGTTTTGGATTACGAGAAGCGCTACGTTGGATGCTTCGAGGGTAAGTCCTACCACTTTTGCAAACTTAAAATCTTCACTATGTTTTGATTTAAGTTTGGGGGGAGAGTGTGTGGTGTGACTGACCACTTGAGTATGTTTCGTAGTTTGTTGTTGCTTGCGATGTATTTGAAAGCTTTCTCGTAATTTGGGGATTAATTTAAAATTTTTCTCAATAAGCATGATTGTGTTTTTGGAGTATTTTTGGTGTATGTTGTCATCCATAGCTTATGATTTTGGGTACATTTAATCATATATGGTGATATGTTGGATAAATGTTGAGAAAACAGGGGAAGAAATTTTTTTTGTGAATCTAACAAGGAATTTCGACCAAGGGGCATCAAATTTTTATTACTGTGGGTTTCGCGAATTTGGGCACTTATTCACAAAATTTCGCTCGAAATTATGTGAGGATGCCCGAATTTCTCTGCATTTGACCAGTGCATGGAAAAGTCAACAAACTCATAAAAATTCGACCACCCCTGAGAAAAATTCGGTCGAAATTTTGTGAGGTATAGCCGGGTAAGTTGGTAAGGCGGGCTGCATAAAAACTCGACCCCCTGCACATATTTTCAGTCGAAAATTTATGTCAGCAGGTTTAGTTTTAACCCTGTCTCCCCTGTCATTTTCGCACACACCCACACACCTCCACTATCCGTATTCTCTCTTCCTCACGCACTGCACACGTCCACCAGCCCCTAGTGTCGCCGGAAACCCGCCGGAATCCGTAGTGAGGGATTGCCTTTTGCTCTTTTTGAAGAAAAATGGTAAGTTCTTCAACCCCTCTCTGCTTTTTGTCAGTTTTGGAAATTTTGATGAAGCACCATTGAATAAGGGGTGAGTTGATGAGTAAATTGCTAGGATTTGATGGTTTGAATTGTGTGAATGTGTAAGTATGGAATAAGTGTTGAATTATGAGCATGTATTGAAAGAATTAGATTACATTGTGTTGAATGAAAAATATGAAATGCATGCTGATTTTGTTCAATTTGTTATTTTTGTATTGAAATTGAGTTAGATGAATGTTGCTCTTGAGATACATGTGGATTGTATAGAGAGAATTGGGCAAAAATTGGATGTGTTTATGTGAGTTGTAGTTGGTATTTGATATTCTTGCCCACCAAGTGTTTGTGAAAATGCCTCAATGAAAATTTTTGTACACTTGGAGTTTAATGCTTGAGGAATGTAATTGACAGGCTTGGGAAGGTGTTAAGTGAGCAGCGTGTAATTGTTTTCATGAAATTTAAAGAGGTGGGCATATATGAGAAAAATCCAAACATGCTTAATGGTTGAGTGTTGAGGCATATATGTGTGTCAAATCTGTGCGAAAAGTATAAGATGCATGTTGAACTTATGAAAATGTTGAAGAAAATTGAAGCATGCATTTTATTACTTGTTTTGATTGAAGGTGTTGCATTTGAACTATACATTGTCACCATTATTCCATGCTTGTGATGAATCATGAAAGTGATAGTCTTGTTTTGCTTTTAAATTGAATTTGTGGGATGCATATGAAGCTTGCATGACCCTGGTTGTTTCATTTGAGAATGAAGTTTATTGCTTTTGTACTTACAGGTTAGACAACCCGATTGGCAGGGAGAGCTGACTCAGGCAAAATTTAACAGAATCAATGATTTTCTAATGAGAAAGGGATGACACCCGACTAGCTATGGAGTTGAATTTTCTGAGGAAGAATGGTCAGACAAGTGCCAACGATGGAGATTGCTCGCTTCAAAGATTGAGAAAACAAGATGGCTGGACACAAGATGCATGGAGGTGATGAGGATTCAGAATGAGGTTATTGGGATGATGGAGAGAGTCGGGTTAGATTGGTTCGCCACCAGATGGCCAGAGACGTACAGAGGGCTCACTCTAGAGTTTTTGGTAACTCTAGAAGTGACAAACTACACAAGGTTCTCCTTTCCAAGGGTAATGAAATTTCGGCTTCGGAACACTGAGTATACTTTGGAGTCAAAAGACATGAACCAATTCTTTCACAGCCCTAGGAAAGAAACATTAAGGGACTGGGAGATCAGATGTGATTTTAACAGGCAGAACTTCTGGCACTCGATCACACACCGAGCCTTGCACAAAAAGCCACTGAAGTATGATCCGTCTACCTCCAGAGCAGCTCAGATCAGGAACCCAGCTGTGCGATATATTGAAAAATTCCTCGCACACACCATCTTTGGGAGATCAGAGGGATCGTGCGTGGGAAAGAAGAAGCTAAATGTCCTCAGCTGCATTATAGAGGGTGACACTTTCAGTGCCGGAGCTTACTTTATGTCTACAGCTAGAAGGATTGTCAGACGCAAAAGGCCACAGAAGATTGTGATAGGAGGCTTGGTGACACTGATAGCAGAGGGATTAGGATTGGAGGTGGCAGATCAAGGGATTATTCAAGGAGCAAATTTGGATGTGGAAAGCATGAAGAAGGCTCGGGTGATAGAGAGGATAGGAAGAGATTGGGTGATCGTATTTCCTATGGGCGAGTACTTTCCACTTCGACCCATCAGTTTGACTACCATCTATCCCAACTGTCCAGAAGGAAACCTTGCTCTCATTGGTCCAGAAGATGACAGAAATCTCCAGAAGTTCTATACAGACGATGCACAACATTTATTGGGAAGATATGTTTCAGACAAGGAGATGAGAGAGGACGAGGAGTTAATCCCAGAGGATGAGAGAGCACCTCACTCTACTTTTGAGCGTGGTGAGAGTTCACATGCAGTAGCTCAGCGTGCAGATGAGTGGGGTGAGTGGAGGACTGAGATCCGGCAGATTCAGAGGCATCAGCACAGAACCGATTTCAGATTGGACAACATGGAGAGGAGCATGCGTAACATGGAGGAAATGATGACATGGATGTACAACCAGAGCAATCCTCAGGCTCCCCGTGTGCTCCAGCCTTGGCCTGAGTATATTCCACCTCAAGAATATGAAGATATACCTGAAGAAGTAGGAGAGGATGAGGACACCGAGGTGGTTGATGAGAATGAGGACACCGAGAAGATTGGTGATGAGGGAGATGGCTATGACACCAAGGAGTCTTAGGAGCCACAGACATTGCTGGATTTTTCTACTCTCCATTCCTTACTCTCCCTCTTTATCTCTATCATATTATCTGTTCTTACTCTGTGATTTGATTAGACTATCTTTAGATTGTATTTTTAAACTCTAGTTGTGGATATTTTGTGTTTATTTTAGTTTTTGGGTTTGTGGAGATTTAGGATTTAATTGGCATGTAATATGATTTCTAGATCTTGGGATGTATGGAGGGTTTTTTTTTTCTTTGTGTTGTTCTTTTCTTTTCTTTATTTCTTTCTTGTCTTGTGTGTTGCTTGGTTGTTTTGTTGTCTTTGTGTTGTGGGGTAGATTTTCTTTCTTTCTTTTTCTTTGGATTGGAAATATGGGTGATGATATAATGCTTTTAAATGCTCGATAACTGATTTGATTAAATGGTTGAACTCTATGATGTTGAAACATGCAAGGAGTAACTGGTTCAAAAGGAAAACGGGAAAAAAGGTAATGTGCCCTTAGATCTCGAGCAAAAGCAAGCAAGGTTTGAGCCTCAACCGTGTACACACATACGGTATGTAATTTCATTTGGAGTGGGTCAATCATGCTTTAGACAAACTAAAATTTGCTTGCGGACTTTCGGAACGAGCCCGATGAACATAAACATTTAGAAATGATCTTAGGCCATTTTTGTACAAGCCTAATGAATCCCACTTTTGGCCTTATAAAAACCTTTCGTGAGGGTGATTAAAGAGTTGACTTTTTTAGTGGAAAGATGTGAAGAAAACCATAAGAAAAGGGGTAAAGAGGAAAAGAAAACAAGAACAAAGTTAGTGAGTTGATGAAGGATGGAAGAAAGTGATGCTAATACATGCTAATAATTTACAAAAGTTGAAGAGTCATTTCCAAGGCAATAAGAAATGAGTGGATCTACCAAAAGAATCAAAAAGCTCTACGTTATTAGAAAGAAAAAAAATAAAATTGAGGAGCTAATTTGATCACTCAAGTTTTGAAGTGAAAAGAAAATGGAAAGGAAGTGGAGAATAAAGCGAGAATGATGTCAAGAACGATCAAGGATCAACTCTTAGATCGCCTTCACAAAAATGAGTCACTTTTATCCAAATTTATCCTACCCTACCAAAGAGCTGTACCTTACATCCAAATGAAAGACCTTTTTGATCTTTGTGTTTAGTTTTGGTGGCTTGAGAAGGGTAGTCCGTTTGCAAGCTTATGGTGAGTCGAGTATGATTGATTGATGAGTGCATTATCTATACATACTTCAAAGAGTGTTGAGTGTTCTATATACTCCCATGAGGTTTGAGATCGAAGGGTAACATTACTTCATTTCCTTTTACTTTTGAACTTGTTAACTTTGTATGTGATTGACATTGTTCATGTTGATGCTATTTGATTAAGCTAGTTAAAGAGGATTGATTGTAGTATATTGTTACTTGTGTTTTCATTATTCCTTTTCCTAGGTGAATTCTCCTCCTAGTTCTTTTTCTTTCGTTATGTTGTCCGGGGACGGACAACACTCTAAGTTTGGGGGGTTTGATTATCGTAGAATTCACCTAGTTTTTAGGTTGTTTTCGTGTTTCTTTTGTGTGTTTTGTGTTTATTTTCATTTTGTTTGTGGTAGAAAAAGGTGGAAAATATGCATTTAATGTCAATTTGTGCACATACAGGTGTAAAGATGGAGAAAACGAACAAAAACGGAGAAAATGGTGCAAAGACAGTGAAGAATAGCAACCTGACACAAAAATTCGACCAGGCTCACAAAATTTCGGTCGAAATTTTGTGCAGAATCAGGGCATTTGGAGGCAGGCGTACTGACAGAAAAATTCGACCATGAGCATAAATTTTCGATCGAATTTTTCTGCTGTTTTGCAGAAAAATTCGACTACACTCACAAAAATTCGATCGAATTTTTGTGAAATTATACCCTGTTTAGCAGATCAGTATAAATACCATTTTTGGCAGACTTTGGCCACAAGTTTTGATTGGGAACCAGCCCTAGCCCCCATTTTCGTGATACACACACACTCCACACCATTTTCCACACACACTACCATTTCCATCTATTTTTCCACCATTTTCACTCATCCACCATTTAAACTTCATCTATTTCATTCACTCATCACATTTCTAGAGGAGAAAGAGGGATTTGGAAGGAGGATTGCAAGTTGAAGTAGGATTTCAAGCCAAGTACCAAAATAGGGGAGAATTTCATTTGATTTGCATTTACTTAATTTATTTAGCTACAATGGATGTTATTAAGCATTGTTTTAATGTTTTGATGATGTTAATTGTTGGCTAGACCTCTTATTAGGCTAGCCACTTGATGGGTTGAGGATTTGTGGATTTGTTGAATTTGTAATGGTTTGATTGATTTGATTTGTGGAATTTCTCACATGATTTATGATTACTTAATTTGTGTTTTGATATGTGTGGTTGAATCTTCTAGTTATGGTGTTAGGAGGACCAATCCAATATTATGGTTAGGGATTTGATTGAATCATATCATTATATGAATTTTGTATGTTAGTGTGTGAATTATGTGATCTCATTTTCATATGCTTAGAACATTCATGTGGGGATATTTGATTGGTTTATCATTTTTGGTTGATCAATTAAGTGGGGAGATCAACCTTGTTATCATAGTACCTTAAGGGAATTGAGAGGAGATTCAATCTTTTGTGCTTAAAACTTGTGATGAGTTTAGATCCTAATGACCTTGACCTAGGGATTAGGGGTGTATATGTGATTGCTTCCATTCCATGAATCATTGATATTGGCCATTTAAATTCAACAAACCATGTATATCCTTGACCTTGATTGTGGTTAACCTTGCTCTTCTTTAGATTACATTGCATCCATTTCATTTTAATGGTGTTTAGTGGGTAATTTGCTTGATCATCTTAGTGGTTAATTGCTCTTAATTGATTACTTGCTATAATTTGTAGTTTAATTGCATCTTTTAATTTTCCAAACTCAAAATCCAATCACTTCTCTAAAGCATGGTTGAAAACAAACACGAATACGCTCTTGGTTCAACTCTCTTTATAATCGAAATTTAAACTTTGGTCAAAGCACTACACGATAAGGTTCGCTTACCTTAATCAATTTAATTCCTAAATTGGCTTAAAGTTCAAGTATAAAAACATGAAAAGGTATAATTCACAATAATGCTTGTAAATAAAAAAGATAAACCTACTTTACATTCAAGAATATAACTCAAACCTTATCAAACACCAAGAAATTCCAAACATTCCCAAACACTCATTGTAAGTCAAGTAGATCAACTGGCACTATTTGAGGGGTTGCTTATTGAGTGCTAGGCAATAGCAACTGAGCGATTCCTAGAGAAGTCTTTTCTCGTGACTCGCCTGAAGAGTTGGGCCTGAGAGAAAATTTTCAATTGAACCTTAGCATATTCTTTCTTAGACTCATGACAGACCCACCTCTATTACTACTTGCACCAGAAATGCAACACAAAGATCTGTTATAGAAGGCTCTTCAATAATCTGAAATAAAACTCACTTTGTTGGTGGAGGGCCATTTTTTGAGCCACATATCTTTGGAGGAAGAGGCCTTGTTTCTTGATAAGCCCAAGCAAGAAAACCCACCAAACAGTATTTTCTTGAACACCCCTAAAATATTTTAGCACAATAAGTATTTAAAACTGGTCAATGGAGTGGGTGCCACCATTCTATATCAAGCAATAATAACCAGCTAATTTCTACCCATGATTTGTGTTTCATGCAGTGCAAAGCATCTATATTACAGACAATGAACGAACAGAATGATAACAAAGAAATGATGTGATAGCAGTGGCAAGTTGGAAAAATCCAGGTTCTTCTTAAAATGATACATAAAGATGCTACATAACATGATTAAGGGGTGTATAAATATTATTATGTCTTGATCTTCTAAATGACAGTCCAAAGGCGAAGTGTTACAGAGAGTTAGAAGGAATACTATGATAAATTTGCAACTATGCATGTATTATGTTTTATCCGTTGATTCATGAAAGAATATAAATTTTACGTCTTGACATTTAGTGTAGAAATTTACAAATTAATTTGGATCTAAAAAAATAATTTAGGTATCAGAGTTAAGAATGGATGCTTCAAACTCAAAGCAACAACCTGCATTAGAAAGACAAACTTCAAAAGTGAGCTAAATAACTATTATTAGGCTAATCCTCAATTTTTTTATTTATATTAAACAAGAAGGATTAAACAGCTATTCTAAAGGACTCTGATTAAATAGGAAGAATTAAAAAGCAATTTCTGAATTAAACAGCTTTTATGGACCAGGTGAAGTGTCGGATCAAAACCGATTTAGGAAAAAAAATGAGGATTTAATAAAGTAATTTAAAACACTGAGCAAAAGCTGAAAACTTATAACATCGGAAAGGCAGAAGCAACCACCGAACAAAGCTGGTAGCAAATGTGATAGGACATTTCCCTTTCGGCCAACTGAACAACTCCTAAATAATCTAGTATAGTGAATTAAAATAAACTTAGCTCATTGAGCAAATGCAAACTAGAAAAGAAAGTTAAAACTTAGATAGACAAACTAACCTCGTCAAGAAGAATATTTGACAAAAGCACTAAACCCATTAAAGAAATATAATGTCAAGAATTTTTCAAAAAAAAAAAAACATTGCAGCATCAGACCTGTCATCATGGCATTGTAATTTGTATGCTAGCTACATTAGCAATAGCACAAACATTGTGGTAGTGAACGCAATAGGAAAACTAAGCTTAACGTTGTCCCCGGCATCGTAGTATCCTCCGGTCAAGTCCACCTACAAAGCAATTATATACTGCATTAATTAAGAGAAAGGAAGTAGTAATTAGTTTTAAACTCAAAAAAGAAACAGAAATAAAATATATTGTAGAGTAGATATGTTCCTTTTCATGTGTTATACTTAGGACAAAATAGTCCTAATATTTTATGAATTTCCATGCTAACTACTTTTAGAAAAATTTGCATACAACTTTTTTTTTAAGTCACTCAGGTCTTAGCTTTTAAGTTTTGTAAGTCACTAAGTCATAGTGGAGCGTGTACGCTTTCAAGAAATAAATGGCTTGAGTTACAATTTTTGCTTGACAGTAAATAAGTTAACACGTATTAAGGTTGATACATGTGGAGAAAGTTGACAATAAAACAAGCTTGAGATAAGAGGTACGAATCTAACTACAGTAATTCAAAATTATCTATAGAAACTATAAATTAAGTATTCTAATTTTTACAATAACATATTTTGTCCAGCAAATAGAGCATCAAGTAAAACACGCAAAGCATTAGAACCTATTAAAGACATTTATGCATCATAATGATGCAGAAACAAATTCAGATAATATATACAAAAGGAAATCATTCAAATTAGTATATACTATATGATAATCATGAAGGAAATATAAATCTTATTAATTATTGAGTAGCAAAGATAAAAAATAATTCTATTGATTTCAGATTTTATGTGAAACAATAACATCTCCAACTTTAGAAATAGCATCTTAAACTTTCAAATCATGGGTCACAACTTGTACGTATATGACTTTAACCAAAGACTCATAAACTGACAATCATTTCTAAAATCTAAAGTAGAATGCAGAAAGTATTATACCATAACATCAAGAAAGGAGCTAAAATTTTCAGCTGGGAACTTGTTTGATTAAAAGCAACATTCAATCGTTAAGCATCCTCAAAGGTGTAGCCAGAGTTGAATGGGTAAGTATATTGATTTCCATGATCCA
Organism: Pogostemon cablin; assembly: GCA_023678885.1. Lineage (NCBI taxonomy): Eukaryota > Viridiplantae > Streptophyta > Magnoliopsida > Lamiales > Lamiaceae > Pogostemon > Pogostemon cablin. The sequence goes on from CM042985.1 coordinate 8,497,196, forward strand.
CTTCAGCATTATCAGGCTTTAAAAAGCATTTGGGCGATAGTGACGTTATTACATTCAACATAATAAACAGCAAGAGAGACAAGTTAATTCCAAGTTCAACTTTACATTTTCACAAAAGGAAATAATAGTCAGCTATTGTCAGAATACATTTTAGTTTCAAAATTGTCATCTTTTCTCATCAACCTTAAATGTGTAGGCATACTCTGTACATGAATGATAAATACTTAGTCAAAGAAAATGAATGAGATCATAGCCACAATGATTCTTGAGCAAGTATATTGGATGCCATTCAAGAAACTGAGTGTGTGATACTAAGACTGCAATCACATAATTCAGAACATGTAATGGGTTATATTCCCAATTAAAAGAATCAGATATTCCCCTTAAACTTGGAATATTTAAACCAAAATAAATTAGAGGAAAATCATTTTTGCATTTCATATTGCCATCTTAGATACTAAAATTTTAATGAAGAAAGAAGCCCATAACTACTTGAAGTGATAGACTATTTTAATGATTGGTCTTTTAAATTTAGAAACAATTTTGACTTCGCCATAAAATCTTTCATGCATAAAGAATAACTTAAACAAATGATAACTAAGCATAAATTCATCGTATCCTCTTCCTGGTTTACTCCCAATAAATTGAACTAGACTTGATAAGGAGATTCAAGACCACAATAATAAACCAATTGCATAGCAAACTTAGTACTGCCCCCAATTAATTTTAATATCACAAACTCACAAGTGCTTAGTCATATCCCATAGAAAAATATGAACGTCATATAAAAAATAGATACTTATACCAACCCCACGAATTCAAAAAATTGTAGCAGCTCGAGCAACCTGACCAGCAACTGAATTGAAGTTCAAAGGAAAAAGCATTGTGAAATCACACCACAAAATAACCAGAGAAATTTGCTTACATTCCTTCATCAGTACACCTCTGAGCTCAACACTCAAAACAGTAATGAACATTAACAATTACAGATCCTTAGAAGAAATCAAACAAATAATGATCACATACACATTAGCATGAGTTTATAAGCGACTAAAATGGAAGAAAATAAGAAAGTTCAATGTCATAATCTTGTGCAGCATTCTAAATTAAACTAAGTGCATTCATACCAATCAACCTTCACTTGCTGACAGGTATCCTTGCAGGCTTGCAGCTCCAACTCAATTATTTTAAGAAAAGAATATGCTCCAAGTATGGTCTTCTTGACCAAAGTCATCCTACAGAATTACAAAATTACTCATACATTACATACTTGTTAACAAAGAGGCAATTGACCACTGAAATATCTCAAACGAAACACAACCTCATTGAGATATGCTTAAATCCTAACTACTTAAAGAACACATATAATATCTGATGGATAGCACTATTTAGATCCAAATCTAATTGTCAGCCACAGAGTTATCAATTTTTTATCACAGAAAAAAAGCTAACAGTTTTACTAATTGTGAAGCCATGCCAAATTATTTCCACAAGATAACCATGTCGCCGAACCTTTCAACAGGAGCATAAACCCTAGCTCACGATTGAATAAAGCTAGCAAAAAATACTGATTAAAAACAGAAATCACAATCGAGATCAACAATAAACACAGAAAAGAAAAAATAAAAAATTAGAACCAACCTTCCAAGGCCTGCCTTCGATGACTATATGACTATTTTTGCGAATGGTGCCATAGAATTAGCGGCGTTCTGTTCACCCACGCTCTCTCCTTTTACTCCCTCTCAGTGGATAGCTGCGGATGCGAGTCGCTGCCGGCGGAGCGCTCGGAACAACCCTCGCTTTCGCTCATTCAAGGTGGCGGCGCTGTCGGTTCAGCGAAGCAGTTGTCGGAGGAAAGGCGGTCAAAGAGATCCCCGTCGTCGCAGAGATCGGTGACGAGGTGGGAGGTAATCGTTGTCTTCATACACGTTGTGGAGGCGGAAGATGTTGGGGCAGCCTGAGAAGAGGTGGAGCGGTGTGGTGGATGCCGGTGGAGCGGGTGCAGCGGCAGTCGGTGGAGCAGGTGAGGTTACAGATGCGAAGCGATGAATTAGGGCTCGTAGGTGTTTCTGAATTTGGGTTCAATAATGGGATGATGATGAACGTAGTTAGGGATTTTGGAAACTTTGTTTCAGATTCTGAAGATGATGTAGAGATTTTAATTTGTGTTGGATATCTAAACACGATTTAAGTTTATGAGAGAAAAGCGTGTTTGTTTTTATTTTTAAAATTAATTGATTGATTTATTAAAAATAATAGTATAAAATAATATATTAATATCAGAGGAAAGATATTGGTTATCATAACCGATATTTATATATTTTATAGACATCATTAAAAGATATCATTAGACAATCACCGATATCTATTAGTGGAATCCCTTAATCATAGATATCAGTAGTAGTAGTACAAATATTGGTTAGTTAATTCATAGATATCAGTTTTACTAATTACCGATATCTATGTATTGATATCTATTAACAGTTTTTTAGTAGTGAAATGCCTTTATAAACACATTAGAGATTTAAAAAAAAAAATGTGGTGGCTCCATTACCATGGCTTTGAAAGATGAATTGTTAAACAACTACTGAATTGATTATTCACAAAGTCAAAGATAAATTCACATTTAAAACAGAAGATATCATCTAGATTTACATGATACTACGATCAAATAGCACAATAAGTTATATTGGTTGAAGTTTTCCAAAAAAATTAAACATAACCATAAATTACATGTAGTCTATGTCACACACACACATATTGGCAAAGGACACAAACCTAATATAAGTATGCATAAATATTGCAGTCCAGCCATCGAAACAACAACACACGTTGTTCACATCAAATCTTAACCTTATCACCACTCGCTTGAAAAAATAATTTATTTGCTTCACCATTAATGGAAGCAAAGCTTGGGTATCATGCTTCGGCATAAACCAGCAAGTAAAAGCATATCATTATTCTTCAAAATGTTCACTAAATGCAACCATAGGGATCACTGATTGAGTGAGTAATCAGTCTTCATTAATTATAATATTTACTTAATTTAGATAAAAGGAATTAGTAGTAGAGAGACGGGCAAGAGTCCTTAGAAATGAAGCGAATTAGATAAAACAAAATGAAATACAGTAAGTTTGACTAAATATCAACGATTGGGTGAATAATGAGTCTCCATTAATTCAAATATTTACTTAATTTAGATAAAAAAGAATTAGTGGCAGAGAGACGTGTAAGAGTCCTTAGAAATTGTTGTTAAATGCAAATTAATATATAAAAATATATAGGATAAGATAGAGAAATTAATTAAATACAATATTAATTATAATGTTAAGGGTACTACATTCCTTACTAAGGGTATGTAGATTTGGGGGGAAAATGAGTGGGACAATTACTGCTTTAATATATAATAATATAGATAGATATAGATATAGATAGATACTAAATATAAGGGATTGACATAAGGTAGTAGTCCCTTGTTAAGGGCATAAGATATTGAATCTAAAATAATGTATGATGTCTCGTATAATATTACCTAAAAATAATGTATGCAATCTTTTATAATATACTGAATTTCAGGAACTATATTCAACCTAAAATAATAAAGATAATACTAACGTATATTCAAAAATAATACCTTAATAAAGAGCCTATAAAAATATTCATCCTTAATAAAGATCATAAATATATATTAATTACATATAATAAAGATAAGAGATTGACATAACTTTATATTAGTCCCTTGTTAAGGGCATAAGATATTGAGCGGGAACAAAAGTGACACATTTGGCACTATTATATATATATATATATATAAATATATATAGATTACCGTCCACCTTTTGTATTCACAAATTAATAGTATATCCCATAATTATGACTGCCTACCTTCTCTGGCCTATTGAGCTCTCTAGCTATTCAATACATATGCATTTCATAAATTATTATAAAGGAACAAGATTTGTAGATGACACTGGACTCCCATCGTTTCCAGTATTTTCAGATGAAGCGCCTACAGGCTACAGTAATCCCACTAGACGAATTGATAGATATGCATCTCTCTCAACTGAATCAGCACCCAAAGATAAGGATATAATATGCATCCTGTCCCTGATAGCATATAATCAAATGCAGCAAGTAAATCAACACCATAGCAAGCAGACCTCCAAAAGACGAATAAAAAGTTGCTTATAATACCAACTGTTTTCGAAATTGTGACAGGGGCTGTAAGGCAGGCAAAGGATCAAGGTACTATCCAAAATAACAGCAGCAAGTTCAAGTTTGGTGACAGAATTGCGAGTATTGACTTACTAATACAACTAAACTTTCTTTGGTGCTTTAATGTGCATACGTATCTTTTTCTTTTTTTCATGTTTCCTTCATTTATTTATGTTTACCCCATAGAACACTTCATAAAAAGTATTTGGATGGATTATCCGATAGTTTATATTTATTTTTTAAGATGATTTAAATACAGAGGACAAACTTTTTATAGGGTATCTTCGTTACGAAGACAGAGGTATTTCATAGAGAGAATCTTAAAACAGAAACTTTAAAGTTGATCTTAATTGACCTTGAGGTTAGTTCATTGATCTTTTAAATTTCTATATTAATTTTGAAACACTACTGTTTCAGTCTGTTATGCATCTTCTACATCACAATCCATTAGGAGAAATATTTTTATTTTCAACAGTCTTTGCTTTTCCTTAATGATTGAAGTGATAAGCTAGTGACAACCTTCTACCTTAGAATCTTGGATTATAATTGATTTAGGGACAACATAAATAATATAGCATTAAAGAAACATGAACGAGTAATAAAATTACCTTCTGTAATATGAGGTATATTTGAATGCCAAATATACTCACCAAAAATTTCATGGAGTAAAACCAAGAAATATCATGTTCTCCACTTCCTCTCCTTGCACCTAACATATTCCAAAAAGTAATACTGTAGAACATCAGAATCATAATCATGATATTAAAATATATACGAGTTTGTATATTTTCATAATGAAGAAACAAAAAGATGAGATTTTTTAGCATTACAATTCATATGAATCCACACTCTTAGATGCCACTTTTACCAAGATATTGGGGTTATCGTAACTAAAAACAAGCATGCAGTTGCCGTAATATTTGTTCTGGTCTGCTATTCATAAATCATTCACACAATTATCACTATTGGATGCTCGGAACATTTAGAAATGAGCCTATATAACATTTATCCAGCCATAATAAAATCTTGCTTGAAAGATAACAAACACTAAGAATAAGAAGGAAAAGAGAAATCAGAGAAACAAAGACTTAAAAATGCATTAATCAAATATCATGATAATCAAAACTAAACCAATTACTTAATATGTCACCTCCCAATTCCCAGCTTTCAAAGAAAATCAGTATCCCCACTAATGACAGAGACGATTTCCTATCAAATGATGAGTTCCACTAAGAAGATCAGCAGTGACATCTTTGAAAAGCATAAAAATACCCCAAACCATCTGAAGAAATACATAAGTAAGTCTTTAGCATTGAGTTCAATAGTTTCATATTTAAGATTTGAGAATAAGATCTGGACTTTGAATTTGAGAAATCCTCATCCAACTATATTTTTTAACAAATACTAAAAATTATAGTTGAAACCCATGTGTTTCTCATTACAATAACATAAGTAAAAGTTTCAAATAACAAAATTGAAAACCTTAATCGATTCTTCAAGAGGCCGGCGTAATATCCGAATCGCTAACTTCAACAAAAACTCGAGCGAAATCGAGTAAAAAAGAGTCGAAGGGTGGTTTGAACTGTTCTAGGGTTCTTCTAGGATTTTGGACCTCTTTCCATCTCTCTTTGTATCACCGTATCAGAAAAAATAAAATTCAGGCCCAAACAATTATCTATTAAACGTCTAAACGGGAGCAGTGGCCAGTTTAATGCCGGTTGTAGGTAAGTTTTCTGCTACGTATGCCTGCTGCGTGTCATGTATAGGTTATCTCTCCATTTCACCATTTCTTTTTATTTTTATTTTTTATTTTTCTCCCTCTCATTGCCGTCGCTTTCACTTCCTTTTCTCCTACCTCGACTCACCGAATACACTCGCTGTTCTTGCCCACCGCCTCCCTCTGCCACACAGTCTCTTTCTCCGGCTTCAACATCTCGGGTTTACGGCTTCAAGTCATATAGGCTTCACCAATCACCTGATTCAGCAGGTAAGAATTTTCCACTCATAAGAACTAAAGGGTTCCTCATTCGTGTATACACTGGGTGGTGAATATGTAGACCCTTATTAAGAGTGCAAATGTCTCTCCTGCTCTCTAATTCCTTACCTCTCTTCCCCCTTTACACTGCAGCTAGACATGCACCGATTAACCGGAATCGCCAGTTCCAACCGGAGAACCGACGGTTTTAACCAGAACCGGCAGTTCTAGAACCAGGAAAAATGAAACCAAAACTGGTAGAACACGGTTCGGTTTTGGTTCCAGCCGAGCACGAACTGGAACTGCCGGTTCGCCGGTTCACGGTTAAAACCGGCGGTTCCTCTATTTTTTTATTTATTTTTTATTTTTTTTTGAATGGCCAAGATCGACTGTCCGTTGGAGATCCGACGGCTAAAAAAAAGTGACCGTTAGGGCGGTGAACCGACGGTTCAGGGGTGTAAACCGGCGGTTCCGGTTCGAACCGGCGGTTCAGGCGGGCCGGGCGGAAATTGTTGAATTTTAAAATTCAAACGTGTGGCCGAGATCGTGTGACCGTTGATCAATGGTTGAGATGGACGGTGGAACCGGCGGTTTTGGTTTGAACCGGCGGTTCCGACTGATTTTTTTTTAAATTTAAGGGTTGAGATTTTTTTGTGTTTAAAATTTAAAATGGATGGATGAGATCACTTCCAATCCTCTATAAATACCCCCCAAGTGTGATCAATTTGGGCACACAATATTCACATTCAATCTACTATTTCTACTACTACTACACTCTCTTCTATTTCACATTCTTGATTGATTCTATATTTCTACTCAACTACTCAAGTTCTCAATCTCATCTCATCTGAGCTCTCAAGTCTCAACATTCTTTTTTTAGTTCATATATATCAAACTAAAAAAAAATTGTAGTCTTTTATTTCAATTATCTTATTATCACTTTCATTTCAATTCTCTCATTATCATTTTCTATTCTTTCCCATACATATACTACTAATTAGTATACTTCTACTTCTAGTTTCTAAGTTTTAGTTATAAATCCTATATATTCATCCTTTTTTCAATCTAAAAAAAATGCCTAGAAGAGGTTCTTCTTCATCCGGTGCCCCACCTTCTTCTTCTAGAGGTAAATCCATACCCAACACCTTAAATTGTCCTCCACTACCTCCACGCCAACTTCCACCAACTCTAGAAGATATTGAACTTGAAAATATTCCTTCGGATGAAGAAATCTCCCCTCATTTGTTCAACTTGAATGTTAGAGAGATACTTGGAGATGATTTCCCCTCCGACGACGACAACGATAATACTCAAGGTCAATCACAACAAAGGGCGAGTGGAAGTTAACCAACCTCGGGTGGTACGGGTACCGGAGACGGAGACGGAGGCTCTAGCGGAGGCGGAGGATCGACTCGAAGTTCCCCACAAGTGTTACGTTCTGATATATTTTCCATTCATTTCAAGAAGGAGGCGATTGAGAATTCGAATAAATTCAAAGTTATTTGCAACTATTGTGGCACGAAGTATAAATTCAAGCATGGCGGAGGATATGGAACGTTCATCAAGCACATCAACTCGAAGCATCCGGACAAGATTGGCATCTCAACCGGTCAAACACAAATAGGACGAGGGTTCACGGCCTCTTCCGGAGGAGAAGGATCATCGGCGTCGGGTAACACTCTTTTTAAATTTGATGAATCTAATTATTTGAGATTATACCTTAAACTTATGTGCACCAAACATTTGTCATTTAACTTTGCCGATAATATTTTTTTTCAAGATTGGGTAAATCTCACTTTAAATCCTCAAGGCCCACCTTTGCATCGTAATAAATGTAAACTTGGTATTGCTAAAGTTGTTAAAGAGTATGGTTTGGTTTTAAAATAAATTTTGCAACAATTACCTCATAAAGTGTCTATATGTTCGGATATTTGGAGCAATTTTTGGCAAAAAGCAGATTATATGGGTATTACTTGTCATTGGATTGATAGTTCATGGAATTTGCAAAAAAGATTAATTGCTTATAGATCATTTGATGTTCCTCATACAACCGTTAATATTGCTCACAAAATTAGTACTATTTTGCAAGAATATGGTTTAGTTACAAAGATTTTTACAATCTCATTTGATAATGCTAGTGCTAATACGACTAGTTTAGAAAGTCTTATTGATATTTGCAAACCTTCAATTGGTGGTAGATTTTTTCATGTTAGATGTATTTGTCATATATTGAATTTATGTGTTCAAGATGGTATAAGTGCTTTGAAAACACACATTCAACCTATTAAAAGTGCTATATGGTATATAATGAGAAACCCTTCCGTTACTAAAAGGTGGAAAAGATATTGTCAATCTGTGAACATTCACCCAAAAAAATTTCCTTTAGATGTTTCAACTCGTTGGAATTCGACATATAAAATGTTGCATGACTCTTTTGATTATAAAGATCATATTTGTGTTTTTTACTCACAAGATACGGGTGGTCAAATCTTGTTTGCTAATCAATGGGACACATGTTATACTCTATGTGATGTTTTGCAAATTTTTAATGATGCTACGGAAGAACTATCCAGTGTTTATTATCCTACTTCAAATTTAGTTGTTGATAATTGTGTTAAAATTGCTATGATTTTTAGTGCTAATGAAGCACACCCGTTGTTGTCAAATGCTATTCTTTCCATGAAATCTAAATGGTTAAAATATTTTTTTCAAATCTCGGACTTGTGTTTAGTTGCTAAATTGTTGGACCCACATATTAGAATGGATGGTTTAGAAGAATTGTTAACGCTTTACTATGATTCATTGTATGCTAATTATGATTCTCCTACTAGACAACAAGCTCATAATCCTAAAGACATAGTTGCAAGTACTTATAATCTACTAAAGGATCTTTTTAAGGAGTATAAAGAACAAAATGGTACGAATGATGATCAATCTAGTGGTGATGATAGTAGTGATAGTGTTGATAATTCTATGAAATATGATGCTCTTCAAAAATTTTATAGTTTTTATGATGCTAGATCTCAAAAACGTGCATGGGTTATATCTAATCCTTTTCAAGAACTTGATTCTTATTTTACTAACACTTTTGAGTTTGAAACAAGCGGAACTAGTTTTGATATTTTGAAGTGGTGGTCAAGGAGAACAAAGTCATTCCCTATTTTATCATTGATTGTAAAAGAGATTTTTGCATCTCCCGCCTCTACGGTTGCCGTCGAACAAGCATTTAGTCTTGATAATCTCACTTTGGATCCGACACGATCTAATTTAAGTGTGACAAATTTAGAAAATTTGTGTTTGCTTGATGATTGGTCAAAGGCGGAAAGACGGATTCAAAATCAAATTGAAGAAGATCGATCGGATGATGAAATTACAGAATATGGAAGCGAGTTAGATTGGTAGAGTAAACAAAAAAAGCCATCACCATTCACCTCCACGGAGCCAAAGAGGTAAGTTAAGAGAACTACGTGGGCTTTGATTCCTTTCGAGGATACGTAGGCAACTTAAATTTAAGTTGAACTTGAATTTTCAAGTTTAACCCAAGTTTAAGCTCAAGTCCTTTCCCCCCCCCCTCTATTATGTTGTTATATTTTATCTTATAAAGTTTGTATTTTTAAATTTTTGAAGTGTAACAATAGAGTAGTTGACATGGAAGTAAACTTGTAGTGTTCTCTACACTTCTACATTTGTAAATTGTAATGATTTAAACTTTAATAATTAAATTTTTTATGTGATCACATTAATTAATATTGTATGATTATTATGAATTTAATATCAACTTTGAAATTTTTACTTGCATTATTGAATATTGCATAGTGCGTACATCATGTTTTCAATTTTAATGATATTATTATTACATTAATTCAAATTTAATATTTTAATTTTCAATTACACATGTTTCACTTATTTAATAATTAATAAATAAATTACACATAATAACTGATAAATAATACATGTATGATGTATAAATATAACATAAAAAAATACAAAAAAAACTGAAAAACCGGCGGTTCCAAATCGAAACCGGAACCGCCGGTTCACGAACCGAAACCCCTAGCCCCCGGTTCAGTTTTGGTTTTCCCTCCGTTGGAACTGGAATCGCTGGTTCAGAACCAGAACCGCCGGTTCCGAACTGGGGTGCATGTCTAACTGCAATCGTCTCCTCTTTACATTGTCGTCGATACTCGTAGCTACTTCTTCGACTTTCTCCACTGCCTCCTTCACCTCTTTCCCCGATCTCTGGGCACTCTTTATCAATTAAGGCAGGTCTATTTAAAACTGATTATTGTGTTCGGTTGCGAAATTTCATTGCATGTGGTCCTCCTCTTTAATGTATCATTGTCATTTTAGCCTCAGTTTCTTGGGCACAAACGGAGTTAGGTTTGTTTAATCAAACATAAATGTATAGATTTCTTTATGAAGGATAAGAAAGTATATGAAATTATCCCAAATAATTTATCAATTTATTCATGATAAAATTGATTGTTGACATGAATGAGAAAATTTGTGGTTGCTTTAGAGGAAATGGTATTTGGCAGTAATTGTAATGATTTGTGCAGTATTTGCCTTTTAACTCATGCTTATGAGATGCTTGAAAAAATGTTTAAGCTTGAATTGTTTTCATGTACCGGCTTCCTAATCCTTGGGATGACTTGCAATTTGTGAAGGTTAAATAGGAGATGGGTGTATCAATGGAGATGGGGACGATCCATGCTGTGGTGAGTAGAGACTTTGAATTTTTTTTATATTATTTTAATTATAAATGTGATGGTTGTCTCATTTGTTTTATAGAGACATTTCTGTTCTAACCTTGACATGAGCAATGAAGAGGTAAAAATTGTCCAAGAAACTGTCCAGAAGGAAATTTTGAGGGTTTCTGTGTTAGCCGTGCAGCAAGAACAGGGCAACCAACTACATCTAGATGAACAGGAAATTATGGATAAATTGAATTGGGATGCTTCAGGAAGTGAAGGGAATGGCAGCGACAGAGTTGTGGAGGCTGTTGGAGATGCTGGAGAGGCTGATAGTTTAGGAAGCTAAACTGTACGTGGGTAATTTACCCTATGACGTGAATAGTGAAAGAATGCCTCTGCTTTTCAGTGAAGCAGGTGTTGTGGAAGTTGCTCAGGTAATACATTTAGTCCTTGTATGATTTTAGATTTTGATTTTGAATTTTGAATGTTGATTGCAGTTTTGATGTGATAAATTATCTGTGGGTGTGCTTAGCTGTGGATTTGCAGGTTATTTATGACAGGGAGATTGATCGAAGCAAGGGGTTCGAATTTGTGACGATGAGTACAGTGCAAGAAACTGAGAAGGCTGTGGAGATGTTCCACCATTATGTGAGTTGATTGACAATTTGTCATTATAATCATTTCTTGATATGTTGGCTCCTTCAATATTTTTTGAATTTAAATTTGTGTTTGTTTTTAAGTGTTAGGATATGTTATCTGATGATGCTTCGTCATGGTGTAATAACTTTAGACGGTGCATAAAGATGGAGCTATAACTATCAAAATACTGATTCAACCTTGCGATGTAGTATAATTTTTTGTTGTTGCCAATGTAGTACCGATTCTTAAATGCTTGAATCTTGAGAAATTGGAAAATGATTTCATTGTGGCTGTGAATTTTTTTAATTCTTCCAATGCAGAAAGTGCATAAGTTATTATGATTTCAATTATCAAATTGTTGACTTTGTGTTGATATTTGTGGCTAATGGTTGGTAATTATTTTTCTTTTAATAGTCTGTGCTCTTCTACTCAAATTCTAGAACTGAACAAGTTTCTATGCTGCGTGGAGAATATATATTTACTTAGTGTCGTCAAGGTTGGTGGTTGCTTTAGAGGAAATGGTATTTAGTAGTAATTGTAATGATTGTGCAATATTTGCCTTTTAACTCATGTCTATGAGATGCTTGAAAAAATTTCTAAGTGTGAATTGTTTTAATGTACTGGCTTCCTAATTCTTAGGAGAACATGCAACATGTGAAGGTTAAATAGGAGATGGGTGTATCTATGGAGATGGATACAATCCATGTTGTGGTGAGTAGAGTCCTTGAAACTTTTTTTTATGATATTTTAATTATAAATGTGATGGTTGTCTCATTTGTTTTATATAGACATTTCTGTTCTAACCTTGACATGAGCAAGGAAGAGGTAAAATTGTCCAAGAAACTGTCCAGAATGCAAGGGATTTTGATATTAGGTACCATGATACTCTTTAATTTCCAGCTCCAGTTTCATACTACATCACATATTGGGATGTGCCTTATCATTTTTGGTAGTCTTGTTCCTAATCCTGAAATCCACATTTTTACCAAAAAAATTACTATTGTTTATAGATACCAGTTTTTGGGAATTTTGAAGCATAGATAATTGGTATTTTCTGAAAAAGGAAAGAAAAAAAAGAAGTTTTTAGCCTTTAACGGGGAACATTACTCATTCATGCATATGATGTTCTTTTGTGATGTGCATAAAAGGTAAGGTTTATGGCATGCAGTTCTGCAGTCGCAAGGATCCAGTTTCGGAGCTTCAGTAGAAGAGCATGGTGGCTGATATGGCCAAGAAGAGGAACCTAGCAGTGTGCGACTTTTGAAACCGCTTATATGGTAAAGTTGCATTGTATGGCCAGACTTACACACACACAACCTGTTAGTCTCTTCTTTATGCTGTAATTAAATTAATATTTCATAGCATTTAATTTAATAACTATGCAATTCACATTTTCATTTGCTTGAATAGGTGTTAACATTTGCTCATCCAGGATTTTCAACTACTACGACCAATGAATGCTTTATGAAGCTTCAGTTTGATACTCCAAGTAACACTCGCCCATCCTAAATTCATGGTGCATTCTGAAGTTTTTTATTATCAATATGCTTAAGTAAATATGCAGTGTAGTGATACTTAACCATCAATATATGATTTGCTTCCCCAGTCTAGATACAAACTTCTTTAAATACAATTTTTGTTCAAGAAAATAGTAATTGTTACTGATTATATAAGTGCAGATATCTAGGATCTCGTACTTCAGGCTAGCTTTTTTTCATCACTTCCTCACTCGAGATCGAGTCTACTTCTTTTTAAGTTATATAGATCTCATATACCATGTTGGACAAGTTCTGCCAAAGAACCCTGACTGCTCTACCACTTGCTCACTTGCCTAAGAAACCTTTCCAGTTTCATAATAAAATAGAAGTTCAAAAAAGTGAAGTTGAAGCCTTGCTGTATACTCCAAACTAGCTCAAAAATTTCCCAAGAATTTTTTAAACAATCTTTGATTAGAAATTAAGCATAACAAAATTGAGTTCATTGTCCATCAAAAATGCAAGGTTCTTCCTTTCATGTATCAATTAGGTATGTTCTTTTGCTATAATTTTACAATTCTATGTTGCCTCTTGTTCGCGGTTCGGCCCAAAAATCACTTGAAATCCTCGCACATTCTATAGTCATCAATTTTTTTAAAACTTAAATCTTTGTCTGTTGGGAATGTTACACTGGAATGCAGCAAAGATTTCTTTAAATTCAACCAGCCCAACTTAAAAGTGTGTCATGAGTTCATCAAATCTCTTTTTCTGATTCCAATTTATTGGAGTACTACTATATTTTTTTATTTTACAAATCAAGATTTAGTTCCAATTCATGCTCTTTGATTTGAATTTTCTTCTGGCCAGATTAATTAATTAATTTCTTTTTTTGCTATGGAAGGATACCACCTCTGTCACTCCGACTATTCATACTAATTTCATCTTTATATTTTTAATTATAAAAAATGCACATGATTCTAATTTTTTTTTGTCGAAAGACTTCTTACCCACTCATGTCACAGAATTGATGAACTAATTCTCATACACCTATTGAATTTTGCAATTCTACTATTCTTTTATATTCCGAGTTGAAGTCCATATACTCTTTCAAATAAAACTATTACCATCATTCACTTATACAATAGAACATCAAAGTAAATTATAAGTAATTGTGATGTGATTTCAATTGTCATTCTCCAATGTCATATTTACTGAATCGAAACATATATGAAGATATGTACCTCCAAAACATTGTCATTGTAGGTTGCTTTGTCTGGTTGGCATTATTCCTTTTTCTTCTCTTAACTATCCAACGTCTCAGATGGTACATTAGACCATCGATTAGTTCATTCTTTACAATATGCTGACTACCTAATATTCTATGGAAAGGGCACACAAACACATGCCAATTAATCTGACTCACTTTTTTATGAGGAGAAAAATGAGTTGTTGCTATTATCTTTATGGTTCCAGTCTATAGTATGTATGATGTAATTCACATGGATTGTTTGCTTCTCTTCTTTTTCTTTATTTTTTCAAAATTCTGACCATTAAATTTTGCATTTTAATTTACAAATAAGCATGGAAACTTTTCATAAACAAACATGGCCTCATATATCTATCTATTTGGAGTTTTTTTGTTTTTTTTTGTAATTTTTTTTTTATAAACAGAGTTTCAGCAATTTTAGTAAGTTTAGTTACAGGTATATAACATTTGATAGGTGAGGAACTGCAAGTCATAGATTTTTCTCGAAAATGAGGCTGCGAAACATATTGGCCTGTCTTTTCTAGAAGAGGAAAAGTCTTGTTAGTTGCAGAGGAAACCATTCCTCATCTTCATCCTTCGTCCATATGTATTTGATAAGGAGTTGTTCACAATAATAAAATTTGGTAAAGTACAATATGTAAGCCCTTTGCATTTACTTGATCATTAATTACTTCTACATGCACATATATCCTTAAATTTTTGAAATTTTCGCAGATGATTTTAAAAATTTTGTGTTCACTATTAGCACTTGTCCTGGAGGTGGTATTATGGGTATGTTGTATTATTTTAAGCTCGATTTTTGTTTCAATGTATATCACAATTGATTAGTACATAGTGTAAGCTTTTTAATCTCAAGTAATCCTTACATGGCGATTGGATTAAGGCATAATGTTTTGTGCAGGTACCCTTGTATAACTGTGGTTATAAATTTGAGCCAGACGTGGGCATTATACTGCTTTGTTCAGTTTTGGAATGCAAGACGTGGGCATTATACTGCTTTGTTCAGTTTTAGAATGCAACACACCATAGACTCGTGCCTATAAAACCATCATCAAAGTTTATAAGCTTCAGAGCAATTGTGTCCGCAATATAGTGGCAAGGTGTGGGCATTGCTTTACACTGCGATTTCTCTGTACTCCCAAAGGATGCAAAGTTTCAATTTGAATTGCAGGATTTTACGATATGCGTTATTGTACATGTTCTACTTGACTAAATGAACATGCAAATTTCCTTTGCACCCACTTCGTAAACTCCTCATCATCTACTGAAGATCATCAAGTAAGAAGGAATTTGGTTTAAATGATGACATATGAACCGACTCCAAAGGTGCCATTTGAATCGGGTTAGCACCTCATAAATGAGGTGCAACCAACTTAGTATATACTCCCTCCGTCCCATACTTATGTTCACACTTTTCATTTTCATCCGTCCCACACTTATGTTCACCACCCAAAAATGAAAAGTTCACATTAACCAACATCTTCAAAAGTTATCTTAATTTCAAAAATACCACTCACACCTAACACACACAACTTACTTTATAATTTATTTATTACCTAAAAATACCACAATACTCCTAAAAAGTCAATAAAGTTGGTCAAAAAGTAACTTTTCTTAAACTCCGTATGTACAGTAACGGTGAACATAACTATGGGACATAGGGAGTGTAAAAGAATGGCAGGTAAGTTGGCCAGTTAACCTTCGGTGGCCGGTTGCAAGAGCTCACACGCGTCAGGCCCTCCTTACCTCTGTCATACGTGTCCCGCGAATCTCTCCCTCCACCTTCATCTCTCCTCACCCTCGTGTCGGTTTTCATTGACCTTACCTTTCTCGCTCTCTCTCCGCCTTTCTCGTTCTTCACATCATCTACTTCTACCTTAATCTTGCGCAATACGACTGGATTCCTTCTCTTGGTAGATGTAAATGTCGGAGCCGTAAATGTCACTCTCGCAGCCTCGCTCTCTCTGCATCCTCTATGTGGTTTTGAATTCTCTCTGTTTCCCGACCGGCGTTTGATTCTCGCGGATGTCGGCTTATCGCTTTCACTTTCTCCAACGTCTGCCGTACCTCTTTCCCGTTCAACCGACGACCTCATGGTAGGCAACTGCAGTTTTTGTTAATCTGGCCAGTCTTAATTCAAATTGAAATTGATTATTGTGTTAAGCTTTGAAATTCAACTGAATTTCATTCTTTTCAGTGTAACACCGTTGCTGTCCTGGGTCATTTATCCTCCATCAGATTATGTGCTAGAAATCCAGGAAATGGTAATTAGAAAATATAATGAATGATTCGTGAAGGATTAATTATGCCTATGAGCTTCTTGGTAAAATGCCTAAGTGTGAATTAGTGAGTATGACTTCTTTACTCATCTTCTCGGAAAAATTGCATAAGTGTGAATAAGTGAGTAGGAGTTCTTTACTCATTAAATAGTGTGATACTGTTTCTTGATTTCAAAATATTTGCTTTATTACATTCCAAAGTCCTTTATTCCATTCAAGAAACATTAAGACAATGCAGCAAATGATATATTACAAAGACAGAGTGACTACATTACTTGATGGAGTTGCATTAGGTTCATAATTTTGAGAGCTGATAGCCTGATTGCTTGCTAATTCTGCTGACATTGTGAATAAGTTTATAAATAAGGCAATTTCCTACTAGGCAAATAAGAATACTGCAATTTCCGCCCGTCGTAGTTTAAATTCTAATGTTTGCATTCTTGTTAATAATTCTATTAAAAATTGCTTTCACGTACTAATAATCACTTCTCACTACACACTGCAGGTTTAACAATCAGTTCATGCCGATCAGCACCATCCTCTTTGACCCCCCTACAACAGAAGCCAACAATTTGAAGTCATGGTATTATTCTCTTTCTACAATATATTGCCATTATACTTTCGTATGTTATACAATATTCTCCCTTACATCAAACACAAACCATTTACATGTGTACACTACACATACAGTGTGAGTTTCGACATGCTACTCCGTGATGACACTGGGACATTGGAAATTATTGATTCAAAAGCAAGGACCTGAATGCTACAAGATACCACTGGAGAAAAGTTAATGGAAGATGAAATACAGGTTTCTGCTTTTAAATTCATTCCATTCCTAGGTTACCACTTATAACTCACCAATATGGCATGAGTGAAAGATCATGTAGGATGTGCATAAGTTTGCATTGCTACATGTTGAGATTGAAGCTTACGTATGAACATTGCTTAAATGCTTTTAAAACCACTAACCAGGATCTTAAAGATAATGCATAACTTTAAACTATTACTTTATTGAGCTTTGATTGTGTCTTCAAGCCAAACTAATGATTCCATTTAGAGGCTCCAAGTGGCTAAAAACAGAACTATTTAAAAAGAGGTCTATTACTTCAACCCCATTAAGTCTTTCTTTATAACCAAAAGAAGGAAATTTAATTTAATTCAGTTTGAAATACTTGAGATGCAAGCTAAGACAGTGATGAATTTAGTGGCCCTATTACTTGAGTACATTATGGTTTTGACTGCGTTGTGTAGTTGATGGTTTGATTTTCGTTCAAAACTATATAAATATTCTTCTTATTCTGTTTGCATTCCATGAAATCATAAAATAGACTTTAAATAGGAAGCAATTTTATTTAACAGTACTTGTCAAAAGTAACATTACGGAAATTCATATAAGTACGTGTTGATAATGCCCTTTTGTAATTATATAGGAATTATTTGCTAAGTTCTATAGTTATTTAAAAATAGGACCTTACTGTTATTTGTGCTGAATCTTGCAAAGATAAATGGAAGCTTGAATGTGTGCTTCTTGTATTTGATTGCAGGCCCCAACATTAACCTTTACTCTTGATAGCAATCTGGACAACCCGACAAAATGCATACTCTACCACATTTCACTTTACTGATCAAACTTATTCCCCACACCAGCAAGAATTATATTATACGAGTTACTTCATGCACTGCAGAACTTCTCCCATAATAGTTTCCCTCCCCCTATATTTTGTGCTGTCAGTGCTGCTGCTTTTCAGTGTAGCTCACATAATCATTGCATTTTAAATGCAGATTATTTTTTGCCAACTCTCACTTTCTTTAGACTTGTTCATGTACTAACTAGAAAATAATTTCTACTGGCTCTTTCTTCACGAAAAGGCCGACTTATGATATAAAGAATTGACTCTTCTCCTGTAAAGAACCTTTGTGTTTTGATATGTTGTCACTTGTGACCCTTGCCTTGATATTTGCCTGGGTTTTAGTCTCCATTGGTAATGAGTTGCAGAACCATACTACGCTCAAAACTTTTACTCCAAATTTTTATACTGAATTAACGAACATGAAATCTGCTATATTTAACTATTTCTTATATTCTCATGCTCCTATGCAGAGATATATCCAAAAGTTCTTCACAACTTGGACAAAAAAAGTGTCATTATCAACTGCAAAAGACCACGCTTCGGGGAATTCCAGATTAATCTGCAACGACCATGTGTTCATTATGGTAAATCTTACACCCATTATCTGGGATACATTCTAAGTTCTTACACATACTACTAAAATCTGGAATATCATCATTGTCTAGCTTTCCAATGTGCGTTCTTTTCCTCTCTAAACTTAGAGCCTTGCTAATCTTCAGTAGTACTTACTAGCTATTAGGAGATTAAGAATTATAAGAGGTCGTTTGCTTGTAGGTATGGGATATAAAGGTATTGTGTATAATGAGATTTGTTTGACTTGTGATTAATTGTATTGTTGTTTGGTATGATGGAAAAATGAGATTGTTGATAACTAGGTATTAGTTATTTTATGTTTGTTATTGAGTATTAACAAATGGGATAATAAGTAAAATGACATATTTACCCTTATTGTTTTTGTTGTTATTATTATTATTATTATTATTAATTTTAATTATTATTATATTAATATTATTTATTATCAATTATTATATTAATTATTATTATCAATATATATTATTAACTATTATTATTAATATTTTCAAAAACTTCTGAATCAGAAGAAGAGATTAATTATCTCATTTTAATAAAGAAACGAAAAGTGGATCTATAACCTCTGATTATATGCAAGATGCACAGGATCCAAATGAGATGAATATAGATGATATATTTGCAGCGATGACTGACACATTGGTAGAAAAATTGCTATCAGAAGAAGAAAAATCTTCAGATAAATCAATGAATTCAGGAAAATGCATACGTCAAAAACAGTGGATATGATGTCATGGCTTACGTCATAACCAGACAGGATACTGTTCATCAACAGTAAAGCAGACGGACAGGATACTGTTCATCTACAGGGATAATACTGTGCAGGCCGAAAATTTTAGCTTTTCACTGTTCATTTACGCGTTTTCTACTGTTGGGACGCGTTTTCATTTTGTATATATAGGCTTGCAGTTTTCATTTCTTAGGTAGAGATCAGAACTCCCCATTCTCTGATCATAAGCTAGCAGCTCATGTGTTGAGCATTTTCCTTTCCATCTTGTAATATAAATCTTGTAATAAGTGTGGAGAAGCAATAAATATTGTAAGTATTTTTATTGTATTTTCATTTACAGTTTTAAATTGTTGTTTATTTATTTTTAATAATGTTCATGGTTAGCCTAATAGGCTAAACCATTATGTGTTAATCCATAACTGTTATTTACTGTTTACATGGTTATAATAACATATCTGTTTATGATGTTATTAATATGGTAATTTGAAGATTAAGATCATAATGAATTATAATCTTATAAGGTTAGATTTGATAGACATGCCTTGTATTCAGATTACTCTTAAATATGTAGACACTAGTCTGTAAGTTCCGCTTTAGCCAATGATGAAGGCGTTTAGGGCATGCTTAGGTGCGTTTTATTTTAAGAATAATTTGGTATTAAGTAGCCAGTCTATATTTAAGTCTGTAAAGTTCCTTATTAGATTTTATAATGAATTTTGATCTTGATTAAAGGGTTCCATTTTAAAGAAGATCCTGCACAGACAGAGATGGTATCAGAGCCATGGATTTAGTAATTAGTATGTTATTGGATTAACACATTATATGTTATGAATATCATGAACCTATTTAAGAATAATGATTATAGTATTAAAAATACTACTCCCTCCGTCTCAACTTCAACTTCACACTTTTCGTTTTGGTCCGTCCCAATTTCAACTTCATATTTCCATAAAAGGAAAAGGTACATAACTAATATCCCTCTCATATACTTTAATTTCAAAATTGACATCACCTTTTTAACACACATAATATACTTTATCATTTATTTATTACCCAAAAATACCAAACTACCCCCAAAAGTTACTCAAAAAGTGCTTTTTCTTAATTTGCGTGTATACAGTAAATATGAAGATGAAAATGGGATGGAGGGAGTATGTGTCAAGAGTATGATATACCTCAGAATTTAGATCTGCTTAATAAGTGGACTATTCCTAAGATTAATCCTAGGATGATATATAAGATAGGGACTTTTGATATAATCAGTCTTAGACAAGTAGTTAAAACTACTGAGGAATCAATATCTCTTAATAATAATGAGATGAGAATCAAATTATTATTTGAAAAAGATATAAGTTTATATAGACATACTCATAAATTTCTTCATATAGGATTAGTGCAGATTGCATTTAAACCTTTGACATTAAAAGGTCTTCCAGAAAGCTTTATAGCAGCTTTACGAGATGAAAGAAATTTAAATTGGAAACAATCTTTGATGGGTATAATAGAATCCAGTTTGACCAATGGTCCTGTTTATTTTAATGTTTATCCTAATTTACAATTATCATTGTCTGATGTTAATATACTCGATGCTTTAACATTAAATGTTAAAACAAATGGTTATAATTATATTCAAGGAACAGAAGTTATATGTATCTGTTACAGAATATATTATAAACCATTAATTACATTGAATCCTCAATGTAAAATTATGGATAAATCGTTAAATGAAACGATTATTATTGAAACAAATTTTAATAAAACTAATATTATGACTCGTAGACTAATTAAATGGGAAGAAATAAAATTTCCAGATAATTGGACTATTGAGAATGTTGTACCTGTTCATACACAAGTACAAGATCAGTCTAATAAAATTGATATTATTCAAGATACAAAAGGAACTGTTAATATACAGTTTGACAATACTTTTAATAAAAGTCAATCAATGAGAAGTTATATTTCTCCAATTGATTATATAGTCGAATCGGCTAGAGCTTCAACTTCTCAAATAAGAGAAAATACTCCATCAGTATTTACTCCTATGAATGAGAAGTTATTTATTAATAAAAATAATATTGTAAAAACTCACAATAGTGATAAAGGACCGACTATGTCGGATATGAATTTTACATTTTAATGGATTGGACAGATTTATTCAGAAAATAGATTTTTCACGAGGTTCTCAAGCCAGAAAAATTATTTCTGATGAATTTTTTAATGAAGGTTATATTCCTTTCAGAAAATGGTTTTTTGAAAATTTTACTCAAGAAGAAACCATGATTTTTCAAAATGAGTTTTATAAAACTTGTGAAGAGAAAAATGTTTTAATTCCATTTGTTGCATGGTTTATAAACACATATGTAAAGAGTTATATCTCTGTGGTTGAAAGAAATTATAATTTTCAAAATGGAATGAATATGACAGGATTATATCCTCCTCAATGTCAACAATTTCATATTGAAAAAGAAGGGAAAATTCAAAACTTCCTTACTTTTGAAAAATTATTAGAAGATGATACAATTAGAATTACGTGTGATCATATTAACACTATGTTTAAATGTCAGAATTATACTAATCTGTTTCTTAATATTATTGGTGAACAGATTCAATCAATTCATGAAAAATTGGATTTAATTATTGCTTTTAATAAAAAAGAGGAAAAGAAACCTATAATTATTACAGATCAGAATAAGGCTTCTACAAGCTTCAATATTCAATCTGAAGTAATTATAGATAATAAAAATGAAGCTACACCAAGCTTTCAACCTCCTCCAATTATTTCGAATTTCAAAAATCAACCTCTTTTTGAATTAGAAAAATTGTTGCAAGAAAAGTTTGATAAACTTAGTATTAAAACTCTTGATAAAGAGTTATTTTCTGATTTAATAAATGATATTGATTTAAAAAAAGTTTTTAAAAATCAGATTAATAAAATTAATACTAAATGGGCAGATAAGCCTATTCAAAATAAGTTTTATTACTCAAGACCTACTCCTATAGATGTTTTACATGAGGAGTATACTGATACTATTGATATCAGTTATTCGGGTAATAAAATTTATGAATGGAATATTGTGGTTTTTCAAATAAACAGATTTATAATACTGTACATCGTATGTTGATGTATTCCACTATATGTAAAAACAGCAATAATACAGATAAGACTATTGCTTCAATGATTGTTGCTGGTTTTACAGGACAACTTAAAGGCTGGTGGGATAATTATTTATCTCTTAATGATCGTAATAGCATCATTAATACTGTTAAACAAGAGGGTGATAATACAATGGTTGAAAATGCAGTTTATACACTTGCAATAAACATTATTGAACATTTTACTGGTCGTTTCAGTGACAATAGTGATACTATTCGTACACTGTTACAAACTATGAGATGTAGAACTCTGTCTGATTTCAGATGGTACAAAGATACTTTCTTAAGCAGAGTTATGGAACTTCCAGAATGTAATAACATTCATTGGAAATCAAAATTTATTGATGGTCTTCCCAGCTTATTTGCTGAAAGAGTACGTAAAATGTTAAAAAGAGATAATATCTCTATTGATTATAATCAGTACTCCCTCCGTCCCGGGAAGTATTTCGCGTATTGGTGTGCGCGGAGTTTAAGAAAATTTTGTATTTTTATGTATAAAGTAAGAAAGAGAATATATATTTTAGTTGATTTAATGAAAAATGTGTGTAAAGTTATTGAGAGATGTGAAAAAAGTGTGTAAAGTTTTTGGGAGATGTGAAAAAGTAAGTATTATATTGGGATATGTGTAAAAAGTGAGTATTAGTATAATGTATTTTTTACCAAATTTAGTAAAAGTAAAGTGTGAAATACTTTGAGGGACGGATGAAAAAGGAAAGTGTGAAATACTTTGGGGGACGGAGGGAGTATACATATGGGTCCCTCATAGACACCTGTATACAAGAAGGATTAGCTTTATGTAATGAAATAAAGCTAAATCAACAAATTAAAAGACGAAGCCTAAATGAGAGAAAGCAATTAGGTGAATTTTGTCAACAATTTGGTATTGATAATCCTTCAACTAGTAAAACTAGTAAAAAAGATAAGGTTTATATACCTAAGAAAAGAAGAAAATATTCATCTAAACAAAGAGAAAAGAAAGATAAGAGAAAGGAGGAAAGAGATAAGAAAAAACCTCCTAGATTTTTTAAAAGAAAAATAAATAGATATTGTAAATTATGTGGTAAACTTGGTCATACCAAGGAATACTGTTGGACTAAAAAGAGAATAAATCTCTTAAAATTCCTGATGATATTAAAGCAATTATATTGCAATCTCTTGAAGAAAAAACTGAAGCTGAGAAATCATCTTCAGAATCTTCAAAAACTTCTGAATCAGAAGAAGAGATTAATTATCTTGATGATACAGATATTTCTGAATCAGAATCAGAATCAGAAGTATGCAAACCTTGTCAAGAAGGATTTATATGTCCTAAAGAGGTTAATGATATAAACCAGTCAGAATTTTATAAAATTATGTCACAATTTTCAGACATTTCTATAAATGTTTTAAACAATGAAAATATTTTTGATCTATTAAAAATGATTAAAGATCCATTATTGAAAGCACAAATTATTGATGAAATTTCCTTCAATGATGGAGCCTCGTCCTCTAATAAGGGAAAAAATGAATTTTCAAATGATATTTTAAATAAAAATAAAAGTTATAGTATGGCTGAAGTTATGAGTCAGTTAAAAGATAAATATCAGAATAAAGGAGAAATATCTCTTCAAGATCTTCATAAAGAGATTAATAATCTCAAAGAAGAAATTAAAACATTGAAGAATAAGAATATTATTCAAGAATCTAGAATTACTAGGTTAGAAAATTCTAGAATGAATAATATTTCTATTCCTCAAGAAAATAATAAGGATGATATAATGATTGATAATAAATTTTTATCTACCATTGAAATGGTAATATCACAAAAATGGTATATAAAAATATCCTTATTAATTGATAATCACTATACAAAGACATTTACTGCTCTGGTTGATAGCGATGCAGATTTAAATGTCATTCAAGAAGGATTAATACCTACTCGATACTTTGAAAAAACAAGTCATAACTTATATCATGCAGGAGGTGATAAACTCCAAATTAATTATAAGCTTCCTAAAGCTTATGTTTATGTTAATAACACATGTATATCACAAAGTTTTATACTTGTGAAGAATATAAATAACCAAGTTATACTTGGTACTCCATTTCTTAATATGATATACCCTATAAAAAATATTGATAAAAAGGGTATAATGGGTACTTATAAAGGAAATAATATTTTCTTAGAATTTATTACTGAACCTTTTACAAAGGTATTACATAATTTATATGATAATATCAAAAATAAACAAAATCAGATTAATTTCTTAAAACAAGAAATTAGTATGATTACAATTGATGATAAATTAAATAATCCTAGATTACAGGATAAAATTAGCATTTTAAAAAATGAATTTGCATTAGATATTTGCAATGATCATCCTAATGCTTTTTGGGATAGAAAGAAACATATTGTTTCACTTCCTTATGAGGAAACATTTAAAGAGGATAATATTCCTACAAAAGCTAGACCATGTCAAATGAACTCAGAATATCTTGAGTTATGTAAAAAGGAAATTGACTCCTTATTACAAAAGGGTTTAATAAGCCCTGCTCAGTCGCCCTGGTCATGTACTGCTTTTTATGTTAATAAACATTTTGAAATAGAAAGAGGAGTTCCTAGACTCGTTATCAATTATAAACCCCTTAATAAGGTGTTAAAATGGATTAGACATCCTATTCCTAATAAAAAGGATTTGCTTGATAGATTATATGATAGTCTCATATTCTCTAAATTTGATTTAAAATCTGGTTATTGGCAAATTCCGATTAATAAATCTGACAGATATAAAACTGCTTTTAATGTACCAATAGGTCATTATGAATGGAATGTTATGCCATTTGGATTGAAAAATGCTCCTTCTGAATTTCAGAAGATTATGAATGATATTTTTACTCCTTATAGTGAGTTTATTATTGTTTATATTGATGATATTCTTGTATTTTCTAAATCAATAGAAATGCACTTTAAACATTTGCGTAAATTTAAGTAAATTGTTGTTCAGAATGGTTTAGTAATATCAAAACCAAAAATGGAAATATTTCAGACGAAAATCAGATTTTTAGGTCATAATATAGAAAAATGAAATATTATTCCTATTAATAGAAGTATAGATTTTGCTGATAAATTTCCTGATGTAATAATAGATAAGACTCAATTACAAAGATTTTTAGGGAGTCTTAATTATATTGCTCCTTATTATCATAATTTGGCTAAGGATGCAGCTATCTTATATGATAGATTAAAGAAAAACCCTAAGGTATAGACTAATAGTCATACAGAGGCAGTTAAAAAGATTAAATCTAAGGTTAAATCATTACCATGTTTAATGATTAGTAACCCTAATTGGAATAAATTTATAGAAACAAATGCTTCTGATATAGGATATGGTGGCATACTCACTCAAATAGACCATGTTAATAAACAGAAACATTTAGTAAGATTCCATTTGGGAAAATGGAACAATGCTCAAAAGAATTATGCAACAGTAGCTGAAGAGATTCTTGCTATTGTTAAATGTGTTTTAAAATTTCAAGATGATTTATATAATAAAAAATTTATTGTTATTACAGATTGTAATGCAGCAAAATTCATGTTTAATAAAGATTTTAAACATGATGTATCAAAGCAAATGTTTGCTAGATGGCAGGCTCATTTAGCCCCATTTGATTTTGATATTGTTTATAAAAAATGAGAAGATAATAATCTTCCAGATTTTTTAACTAGAGAATATTTCTCATAATTTTCTGTTTATTATTGCAGATATGAGCGACAGAGGCAGAGGATCTTCCTCTTATAGGGGAAGATGTGGAAAAAGAGGAATCTGATGTGGGATTCTATAAGAAAGAAAGTAGAGAAATCATATTTCTCTTAGAAAAAGAAGATATGGATTGGATTGATAATCCATGTGATTTGATGGAAAGATACATTGATAATAATAGTATCCCCTTTAAGACTTATAAATTAAGAGGATATTATGAACACATTCTTATGCAAAGTGGTTCTTGTGATATTCAACACTTTCATGGGAACAATCCTAAAGTTTATAACTTTAGTAAAATCATTATAAAAAGGATTATATCCTTAAAAGAATGGGGTATTTCACCATTCAGAGAAAAAGAAGTGACTAATAATGACACTAAGGCAGTAATGAGATATAATTACTGGGATTATATTGATTCATTCAAAATGGTCATATTTTATGAAAATGACAAACATAAACATACATGGTTTGTCAAAGTTTGTTCAAATGTTTATAACAAAAGCATTCCTTACTGGTTTATTAACTGGTTTCATTATTTTGGTGCATCACAAAATATTCTTCCAGATCATATCAAAGAAGTTTTTGATAGATGGGTAGATGTTTCTCCCAGATTTCTAAAAGAACAAGAGTCAAATCTCTTTATAGAAGGAATAGCATCTTGTTTCTTCTTTATTGAATTTTCGATACCTTGGATTGTCAAATGGACTCCAGAATTTGGATATAATAATATTGGAATACCTTGTCTTCATAGGACATTTCATATAAAATTCTGGGATAAAATGCTGGAAATTGATCCAACAACCCAAAAAATAAGAGGAGATGAAACTTTCTGTCTGATAAAAAGTAAAGTTTCAGAGTATGAACAAGAAAAGAGATTAATACAGTCTCCTTCTCCATTTGATTTTATAATAAAGAAATAAAAAATGGAGAATTATTATTATTTATAATTATTATTATTACTATTATTATGTATTATTAATAATAATATTATTAATTATTAATTATTAATAATTATTATTATTAATACTTTTAATTATTATTATATTATTTTATTATATTAATTAATTATTATTATCAATATATATTATTAATGAGTGCAACTAGGGTGAGACCGGTCCCATGAAAATTTGGTGGAACCGGATCTCTTCCCCTCTTCTCAATACACATTCTCTCCTCAGGACCCCAACCTACTTCACTGTATTTCATCTCTCTTCGAGATGAAGTGTTGATGGTCGCAATTGCACACCGCCAGAAACACAATGAATTCCCCCAAACAGAACTCACAATTCGCCCAGCAAAATCATTCTGCCGCCTACGTCCCGACGACCCCTGTTGCCAGATGATGCCGTCACTACCACAATCTCCGCCAATTTCCATCAATTCGCCGACCTTGCCAGAGTCGCAAACAACCGCCGCTGCCTCGCTCAGCCCTTATCAAACGTAAAGCCCAAATTCCCATATTTGTTGAGTTATAAAGTCTTTTGTATTTCGTCTGATTAGGTTATTGAAAATCCTAAAAACATAAAAAAATGGGTGTCTGTGGTTTGATTCATAAAATTACATCTCAAAGAATTGCATCTTTGGGCAGGGCTTCGTTCAGTAGTGCGGCGGCAGGGCAATTTTATGAATTATTGTGGTCACACATAGAGGTAGGTGAATGAATTGATCGTATTTCCTCTAGGTTGTGGTCTAAGGGAACACACTGCTATCTTATCTCCTCTAGGTTTTTTCATCGCATGTCATCTCTTGTTTGTGTCTCAGATGTATTCCATCCAGTTACTCTAAACTTTGCTGATGGTGCATCAATGTATCTGAGGCTCCAAGATTATATGTTGCAGCAAAGTTCTGTTGTAAGTCGACAACTTTCTTGTACATTTGGTGTGAGTCATAAATCCTTATAAATGATGGTGAAATGCAATTTGGTAGGGTGGAGGCGCAGTGTGGTGCATCGACATTCAGAAAATTCAGGGTCAAGGGATTACAATTCTAGGAGGTACTCACAATCTGTGAAGTCTCTCCCTTCCCTCTCGTGTGTTTGTTCGTTTCATAATAAACTCTCGTCCCTTCCTGTAGACCTTGTTCTCAAGGATAAGATTGTGGTGTATGATTTAGGTGGTCAGAGAATAGGACGGGCGAACTATGACTGTAAGTTTCATTAGCTCGCGTCCCTCCTACTTCAGCTCAGCTCACTCATACATCCACTCGCCTCCCTCCTACTTCAGCTCAGCTCACTCATACATCCACTCGCCTCATGTATTGCAGGTGCGCTGGAATTTGGCAGTGTTAATACAAATTCCAGATGGCCAAACGGTTATGTTACCCGACGAACTTCAACAAGCCAACATGTTGATTCCATCCTTAAATATGAACATATGAGTAGATAGTATGCTTGGAATAATGGGTTTTCTTGGCTTTAGAAGACTTCAGTCTATTCTGAGGCAGTTTAATATGAAACTATTGAGGGTGTGATTATGTTGAATTGTTTTTCTTTTAAATGAATATAGATAGATTTTTTTTTTGTGATCATAGAACTTGCTTTATCATTAATTGTTGCATTGTTTTATTCATGTTCTTGAAATTTAATCTTCCTCAAATATTACGCTGTGAACAAAGTTGCATGTAAGGTACTAGATCATCTCAATATTGGGTTTGATACCCTTTATTTATAATCATATAATAATCTAATTTATTATAAAGAGTAACCTAATAAATTTCAAAGAGTAACTTAATTATTTTTATAGAGTAATTTAATTAATTCATTATAAAAAAAAATTATTGCTAAAAAATTGAAGTTTCAAATCAAAGAGTAATCCAATTTATTATAAAGAGTAACCTAATAAACTCCAAAGAGTAACCTAATTATTTTTATAGAGTAATTCAATTAATTCATTATAAAAAAGACTATTGTTAAAAAATCGAAGTCTCAAATCAAAGAGAAATCCAATTAATTATAAAGCCTAATTCTTCATAAAGAATAACCTAATTACTTATAAAGAGAGTAAATACTCATAAAGAGTAACCCAATTTATTATAAAAGAGTAACCTAATTACTTATAAAGAGAGTAACCTAATTACTTATAAAGAGTAACCCAATTTATTATAAAAGAGTAACCTAATTAATAAAAAAAGGTATCCTAGTTGACAAAAAAATAGAACAAATAAAGATCAACAAGAAAAATACTAATAAAAAATTTATCATGGTAACGTAATTTATTATAAAGAGTAACCCATGTATTAAAAAAAACTTAAATTATTATAAGGAGTAATCCTAATAACACATACCTAATTAAGTTTACTGGAATAACATCAGCAAGAGCAAATAACGAAATCTGCAACTTCTTCCTCTTCGACCAACAATTGGAATTTGCAGGGCATGGTAAGACATGGAACTTTGGCAGTCCGCAAAGTGCCTCATTGCTATTAATGAACTTTTTGTTGGGTATATGGGGTAGTATTTAAAACGGCTTATGGCTTACTTTTGGTAAAGTCGAGTCAAGAGTTAAACTCTTTCTCCTTAAGACGAAATTGCTCCGTACTTCAGGTGCTTACGGACTATAGCAATCGCCTCCAAGATACAACGACTTTGAATTTTGGACTTGTAGCACAACTACTCCAAAATTATCGGCGAACAAATTAATATTTTAGAATTTTCGGACTCGGGTAGGATAATTCTAGAACTAATGGACTAGAATGTAATATGCAAGTATTGAATGCAGGATTGGAATGATCTTTACAAATGATTTTGGGGCCTATTTATAATAGTTGAAGAGTTGTGAGGCCTTTTCAGAATGGATGCCTTGATTCATTCTGGACCCTTGGATCATGTCTTTTGATTAAAGGCTTGATCTAATGGTTAAGATTGCATCCCTTCAATTTGAATTTAAATTCAAATTCTTGGAGCCAAATCCTTCCCTCCACATTTTTGATTTGAACCACAAATGGGCCCGCGAATCAGGCCCGGCCCGGCAAGTGACCTGACCAGACCCGGCCCGACGACCCGATCAGGCCCGCCCCGACGACCCGACCCGTCCCTTCAGGCGATCCGGACGACCCGACCCGATCCGGTGCGTACGGTGCACCCTACGTGTACCCAAGTCTAACCCATCGGACCCTAGTTCGGGTCCAAAATGAGTGCAACTATGTACAAGCGTGGGTGCGGCTCGTGGCTTGGTTGGTTGCACCATGTGGTCCACACATTTAATTTAATTCAATAATGTGTGTAGGTAGTAATAAGGAGTTCAATTCTTCCATCTTTTTCCAATGTGGGATAACTTCTCACTTCAACATTTACTCTTCATTTTTCCTTATTTTTCTTGTAATTAATTGCAAACTTCATGTATTAATTACTCATTCACCCGGAATTGGATTTGAGCAAAAGTATACACTAAATTCATCTACTCGAAACGTAGTTTCCAAATATGCAATTTGTTTTCATTTTTGACAAACGAAAATTACAAGAACATTGGTCAAAGGTGGGCTTGACCCACTTCTACACTTAACCAATTCCAACAATCCCCCACATGAATGTAATTAATGCAGTAGACTCTATCGAAAGTTTCGACGAACTGCTATTGCATCAGGATAGGTAGCTTCCGGCTTTGAACCTTCCTTAGTAGAATGTCATCGGATTTACTTGCTGCTTAGTGAACATGATGTTTTGAACTAGTCAACATTTTATGTAAATCAAGTCAACGACACCCACACAATAACAATTCTAATATTCTTCGTTCTCACGTTGTGTCCAATTCGACCCTGGACCATCTTGGATTCATAAGTGTTTTTTCTCATTCGAAGCGGCCAAACTTCACACTTATATAGGTGATCTCCTATGTAGAGTATCCTGCTATACTCTACTTTTAAGGTATAGGAATCATTAAAAGCTTTTAAGGCTTACCCTCTACCACACTTCTGCAGGCTTGCACTTGATTTGAGAATGAGTTGAGATTATATTTCAAGTACTATTTCGGAACACTTATAACTTAGTTGTCTTATTGAACCATGTTCTTGGGATCTCCAATCATCATGGTTAAGTTACCGCTATAAACGTTCTTTAGTGCGTGGATTTTAAACCCATTCCCATTACTGCACTTGTCATTAGATCTCTATTTATGCCTTTTGTCAACGGATCCGCGATATTTTCCTTAGACTTTACATAGTCGATGGAAATTATCCCACTAGAGATCAATTGCCTAACGGTATTATGTCTCCTCCTTATGTGTCGAGATTTACCGTTGTACATGTTGCTTTGTGCTCTCCCAATAGTTGCCATGCTATCGCAATGTATCATTATAGGAGGCACTGGTTTGCTCCAACAAGGAATATCCTCTAAGAAGTTTCTAAGCCATTCGACTTTTTCACCAGCTTTGTCTAATGCAATGAACTCCGACTCCATTGTGGAACGAGCTATGCATGTTTGTTTAGAAGATTTCCATGATACTGCTCCACCACCTATGGTAAATACGTAACCACTTGTGGATTTGGAGTCTTTTGAATCAGATATCCAATTAGCATTCGTGAATCCTTCGACTACGGCTGGATATCTTGTATACAATATCCCATAACTTGGAGTATGTTTCAAATATCTAAGTACTCTTGTCAATGCTATCCAATGTTCTTTATTAGGATTGCTTGTGAACCTACTAAGTTTATGAACAGAGTATGCTATATCCGGACGTGTACAATTTGTTAAGTACATCAAACTTTCGATAATTCTTGCATATTTCTGTTGTGATATGGGTTCGCCTTTATTTTTGGCTAGATGTAAATTCACATCCACAGGAGTTTTAGCCGAGGGTAAGTCAAAGGCATCGAATTTTTTAAGTATATTCTCTACGTAGTGAGATTGTGTTAAGACAATTCCATCAGGTGATCTAGAGATTCTTATCCCTAGTATGACATCAGCCTCACCCATATCCTTCATGTCAAAATTCCTTTTTAACATGTTCTTAGTATTCACAATCACTTTGTGATTACTTCCTATTATGAGCATGTCGTCTACGTATAGACATACAATTACATACTCATTAGGCATGCCTTTTATGTAGACACACTTATCACATTCATTGATTTTGAATCCATTTGATAGCATAGTTTGATCAAACTTTTGATGCCATTGTTTAGGTGTTTGTTTTAATCCGTATAAGGATTTTATTAACTTGCACACTTTCTTTTCTTGGCCAGGGGCAACAAACCATTCAGGTTGTTCCATATATATTTTCTCTTCTAATTCACCATTTAAGAAAGCTGTTTTGACATCCATTTGGTGTATCTCAAGATTATGTAAAGCTGCAATTGCTATGAGAACTCTAATGGATGAAATTCTTGTCACAGGTGAATATGTGTCGAAGAAATCATATCCTTCATTTTGTTTGAATCCTTTAGCTACTAAGCGAGCCTTGTATTTGTCAATTGAACCATCAGCCTTGTATTTCTTCTTTAGGATCCATTTGCATCCTAAAGGTTTGTTGCCCGGTGGGAGATCGACCACCTCCCAAGTATGGTTTTGCATAATGGATTCAATTTCGCAGTTGATAGCCTCTTTCCAGAGAGGAGCATCTGGACTAGACAATGCTTCATGTATTGTCCTTGGTTCATTTTCTAGCATGTAGCTTATAAAATCAGAACCAAAGGACTTTTCCTTCTTGGTTCTTTTACTACGCCTTGGTTCTTCCTCCCTTTGAGGTGAACCTTTTTCTATAGCGTCATGAGTTCTTTTATGCGAGCTCACTTCTTGTTTTTCCTTCTTAGGAAAAATATTCTCAAAGAACACTGCATTTCTAGATTCAATAGTCATTCCCTCATTCATTTCAGGAACTTCTGACTTATGAACCAAGAAACGATATGCACTACTATTGTATGCATAACCAATAAAGATGCAATCAACTGTTTTGGGTCCTAGCTTTACTTGTTTTGGTTTAGGTACCTCAACTTTTGCTAGGCACCCCCACACTTTGAGGTAACCATATGACGGTTTCCTTCATTTCTATAATTCATATGGAGTTTAACTCTTGACTCGACTTTACCAAAAGTAATCCATAAGCCGTTTTAAATACTACCCCATATACCCAACAATCTTAAGACGAAATTGCTCCGTACTTCAGGTGCTTACGGACTATAGCAATCGCCTCCAAGATACAACGACTTTGAATTTTGGACTTGTAGCACAACTACTCCAAAATTATCGGCGAACGAACTAATATTTTAGAATTTTCGGACTCGGGTAGGATAATTCTAGAACTAATGGACTAGAATGTAATATGCAAGTATTGAATGCAGGATTGGAATGATCTTTACAAATGATTTTGGGGCCTATTTATAATAGTTGAAGAGTTGTGAGGCCTTTTCAGAATGGATGCCTTGATTCATTCTGGACCCTTGGATCATGTCTTTTGATTAAAGGCTTGATCTAATGGTTAAGATTGCATCCCTTCAATTTGAATTTAAATTCAAATTCTTGGAGCCAAATCCTTCCCTCCACATTTTTGATTTGAACCACAAATGGGCCCGCGAATCAGGCCCGGCCCGGCAAGTGACCCGACCAGACCCGGACCGACCCTTCAGGCGACCCGGGCGACACGACCCGATCTGGTGCGTACGGTGCACCCTACGTGTACCCAAGTCTAACCCATCAGACCCTAGTTCGGGTCCAAAATGAGTGCAACTATGTACAAGCGTGAGTGCGGCTCGTGCCTTAGTTGGTTGCACCATGTGGTCCACACATTTAATTTAATTCAATAATGTGTGTAGGTAGTAATAAGGAGTTCAATTCTTCCATCTTTTTCCAATGTGGGATAACTTCTCACTTCAACATTTACTCTTCATTTTTCCTTATTTTTCTTGTAATTAATTGCAAACTTCATGTATTAATTACTCATTCACCCGGAATTGGATTTGAGCAAAAGTATACACTAAATTCATCTACTCGAAACGTAGTTTCCAAATATGCAATTTGTTTTCATTTTCGACAAACGAAAATTACAAGAACATTGGTCAAAGTTGGGCTTGACCCACTTCTACACTTAACCAATTCCAACACTTTTATGATTAAAACTTGGAATTTAAGACTACACTAATATTACTAATGAATTGAAAAATGTCCTTGTCAAAACTGTATTAATGTTCATCAACATAAATTGACAGACCTGTATTGAATTTTACACATAAATTTGCTAAAAAAAAATTTATGAATACTAATCAGAATCACCACTGTTACGCCAGTAGTGAGCAATCCTAATTCTATACTAATCAGGATCAGAATCAAGCCCCACCTGCACAGCTGATAATCCCTACTCCAATGGCGAACCCATCTGTGAAACCCCCAATTGGAGCTTCCGTGCATCGAATAACATTCACCAAATCAGCTTATTCCAAGACTAAATCAAGAATTGCAGAGCCGCCACATCCGAGCAGCTCGAAACCTCTCAGACGGCGGCGTCGGATTGCCTCTTAGACGGCGACAGGGAGCTTCATCGCAGCCTGTTGAAGACGGCGTCCCCGGGCAAAAGCCCAATCACCCGACGGCGAGAGAAGGGCGGCGCCGGACCACCTCTCAGACGGCGGCAAGAAGTCCTCATCGTCATGATTATCAACCACGTGATTTCTGCTCCACCATCTAATCTAACCCGTGAGGAAAGAAAAAAACACAACGAAGAATGTTGTATGTATGAAGAGAGAGACGACAGACAGATGTGTAGGGAAAGATAAGGATGAGAGAGAAACTTGGAAAGAGAAAGACGAAAGAAAAGTCAAAGGAGAAAATCCGCGTGTTATTCTTGGATCCAAATAGAATCCGGTTCCATGAATTTAAAAAATAGGACGGACCCAATCTACTGATTGTCATTATTAATTATTATTAGATATTACTCGTTCATGCATTGCACGAAAAGAATTAAAGGATATTATAATTATGTACTTATATATTTAATTTATTTTTAACCATAACATATATGTATATAAATATAATTATTTATTTATTTATTTGGATTTATGTATTTTATAAAAACTATTAATCAAGTATTTATAATATGCAAATTAATTTTTTTAACCTAATATAATTTGGGTAGGTCTTGGTGAGATCGTCT
This sequence comes from Pogostemon cablin, assembly GCA_023678885.1. Lineage (NCBI taxonomy): Eukaryota > Viridiplantae > Streptophyta > Magnoliopsida > Lamiales > Lamiaceae > Pogostemon > Pogostemon cablin. The sequence continues at coordinate 8,532,668 of CM042985.1, forward strand.
CACGAATCCTCTTATGTGAGACGGATCATTCATTAATCCAAATAAATATATTTTATATTAAATAAAAAGAAAATTAAAGAAAAAAGGGTCATGTTTGGTTGAACTAATTAAAAATCCTAATTTACTATATACTAACTGTAAATTACAGCAAGGCAATTCTCACGCCAGCAACATGTAGTTTTAAACTAAAAAGTAAAAACTTTAGCTTTAAATAAAAAAAAAGTTATATGTTAATTAGTTTATTATTATTATTATTAATTATTCATTAAATTGTTTAATACTCTCATTATAACTTTATTATAATTAGGTATCACTTTATATTAAAAATATTATCACTTTATATTATCTTAAAAATTGTAGATAAAATAATTAAATTAAACTTTTATCATTTTTTTCTTTATTATGTACAATATTTTGTTAAGCATGTTAACAATTTCTTATATAAATAAAAAGTGATAACATTTTAAATAAAAAGTGATAACATCTTTAATAAAAAGTGATAATTAATAATTAAAGTGTATTTTACAAATGAGTTATGAAATGAATAAAACATAATAATATTTTTAATAAAAAGTTATTTTTAATCAATAAAAAGTGATATCTATATAATTGAATTATTTCATAATTAATATATTGAAACAATAAAATATTTTAATAATAAGTGATATATGAAAAACAAAAAGTGATAACTGTTTAATTAAATTATTTTATGAACTATTTGTAAAATAAATAAAAATTTATAACGTTTTTAATATAAGTAGTACCCGATTAAAATAAAGTGATAATGGAAAGTTAAACTATCTAAAGTACTAATAATATTATTATTGAATAGTTAATATTAATAATAATCAAAGATAATAATTTTTGAGAGACTCTCTTGTGAGACGAGTTTTTTTGTGAGACGCTTATGAGACGGGTTGACCCATTATTAAAGTATGCTTATCCTATGGGTAAAGTATGCGTATTTGTAGTTAAAGTATGTCAATAATGAATCATATTATAACATCTTAAAATCATACTTTAATTCATCATCCATCATATTTTACAAAACATAATTTAACAACCATTAAACATACTTTATCTATATAATAAGCATACTTTAACACGTCTCACCAACGGTCTCACATAAGTAGCGTCTCACAAGCGACTTTGTCTTAATTTTTATAAAAAGTAAAAAATTATTAATTTAATTTAAAATAGGAGTAGTAGATTATAATTTGTGTATGGGCAATCCGCGGATAAAAGTATTTTTTTTAACGTGAATCCACGGTGCCTTCTTGCTTAAATATGATTATTCGTAATTAACTAATTAACCAAACAATGCCCTTATTTTCATTTATAATTACATTTTAAATTTTTTAATTTAAGTACAATCAGGGCCCTCGAAAATATGACTTATGGGTTAATGGGTGATCCGTCTCACATAAGGGAATCAGTGAGACGGTCTCACCCAAGCTTTTTACATGTAATTTTATATTTATCAATTAAATTGTATTGTTTATACACTTATTTTTTTTATAACATTAAATTTAATTCAGTATTTAAAATAAATAGAGTACTATATATATTAACTTTCTATTATTAATTATATTAAAATTATTTTATTTTAATTGATATCTAATTATTTTTAAAAAATAAATATAATCTCTCTGTAAAGCTCAATTACTATTTTTAAGAAAGATATAGTACAATATAATTTATATTTTATTTTCAATCTATCTATCTATATCTATATATACATATATAAAAGCAAATTTAAATTTCTAATTTTGTTTTCAATTTTTTTTTCAATTTTACTCTATTAAGAAATAATTCAATTTTAATTTTTGACCGTCCAATTAATGTTTTTGATTTCAGGAATAAAATAGAATCTATTCTAATTATACTAATAATAATGAATTTTTTTACTTAAATTTTACTTTTTTATTTAACAATATAAATTTGATAAATATAAGAGATATTTTTGGTATACTTAACTAATTTTTAATCAATATATACTTAATTTAAATTAATATATATCAATCAATATTCATATATTATAATTTAATTTAATATGATTATCCTTTGATTTTAATTAATCATAAAATTTAAATAATGAAATTTTATTATTTATATTTTTACTTTTTTTATTGATTTAATTTAACAATATAAAGTTGATTAAAATAAATTAAATTATAAAAATAGAGTTTATAGAATTGTGAAGAAAAAACACATAAAAATTGAAGAGAACAAAAAATAAGATAACAATAAATTACTAAAAAGTATAATGATACATTTAAAAATAATGATTCGCATATAAAATAAAATATAATATAAAAGACAAATAAATTAGAGTAGATTATAAATAATATGAAAATAAAATCTGTAAAAGAGAAGAAAAGAAAAAATATTAGAAAAAAATAAAAAAAATATTAAAAAGACGAACAAATGATAAAATATAAAAATAGGGTTCATGAAATATTACATGATTAGACATATAAATAAGATCAAATATGATAATAATTAAACCTAAAAATAATATCAATCAAATAAAAATATAAAAGAAGATAAAATAAACTAAATTATAAAAAAATAGAGTTTATAGAATTAGTAAAAAAAATAACACAAAAATCGAAGAAAAAAATAAGATAACAAAAATATAAAAATTATAATGATACATTTAAGGAGAATGGTTGAACCTACAAATAAGATTATATAAAAGTATAAAAGACAAAACAAATTAGAGTAAATTATAAATAATATGAAATTATAATCTATAAAAGCGAAGAAAAAGAAGAAGTATTAGAGAATAATAATAAAAATGATTAAAAAGAAGAACAAAAGAAAGAGTATTAAAATATAAAAACAGGATTCATACAATTTTTATAAAGAAAACACAAAAATTAAAGAGAAAAAGATAGACAAAAAAAAGATACTTCAAATAAGAATGATTGGACTTACAAATAAGATCAAATACGATAATAATTAAACATAAAAACAATATCAATAAAAAAAGTATTATTGAAGATAAAATAAACTAAATTATTAAAATAGAGTTTATAGAATTATTAAAAAAAAATACAAAAATCGAAGAGAAAAAAAATAAGATAACAAAAAATAAAAAATTATAATGATACATGTGAGGAAAATGGTTGAACCTAGGATCATATATAAAAGTATAAAAGACAAAACAAATTAGAATAGATTATAAAGAGAATGAAAAGAAGAAGGATTAGAGAAAAAAAATAATAAAAATATGATTAAAAAGAATAACAAAAGAGAATATTAAAATATAAAAATAGGATCATAGAATTATTATATAGAAAACATAAAAATTGAAGAAAAAAAAGATAGAAAAAAATACCTTGAAAGAGAATGATTGGACCTACAAATAAGATCAAATATGAGAATGATTAAACCTAAAAATAATATCAAATAAAAGTTTAAAAGAAGATAAAATAAATTAAATTATAAAAATTAAATTTATAGATTATTAAAAAAAAACACATAAGTCGAAGAGAAAAAAGATAAGATAACAAAAAATTAAAAAATATAATGATACTTTTATGGAGAATGATTGAACCTGCATATAAGATCAATTAAAAGTATAAAAGATAAAAAAAAATTAGAGTAGATTATAAATAATATGAGTCGAAGAGAGAAAAAATAAGATAACAAAAAATTAAAAAATATAACGATACATTTATGGAGAATGATTGAACCTGCACATAAGATCAAATAAAAGTATAAAAGATAAAAAAAAATTAGAGTAGATTATAAATAATATGAAAGTAGAATTTATAAAAGAGAAGAAAAAAAGAAGCATTAGAGGAAAAAATAAATAAAAAGAGAATTAAAAAGAAGAATAAAAGAAAAAAAATTAAAAGTATAATGATTTCTTTAAGGAGAACGATTGAACCTGCATATATGATCAAATAAAAGTATAAAAAACAAAACAAATTAGAGTAGATTATGAATAATATGAAAGTTGAATCGGTAAAAGAGAAGAAAAATAAGAAGCATTAGTGAGGAAAAAAAGAGGGATGGAACAAGAATTTGATTAGGTAATGAAAAAAATTTATATGACATGATTTTAAAGAATCAACTATTATGACTGAAAATAAATATTTATAGAGACGATTATAATAAAAAATAAAATTGATATTTTAATTGAAATTAGATTTAAGATTAATCAAATTCGAAAAAATATTTTCTATATTTATCAAATTTATTGTATGCAATAAAAATTTAAAATTTAAATAATAAAATCCATTATTAGTATAATAATAATCTATTAAAAGTATTAATTGAACGGTTAAGATTAAAATCAAATTGGACGGTTAATATTAAAATTGAATTATTTCTAAATAAAGTAAAATTGAAAACAAAAGTGGAGATTTAGGTTTACTTTTATATATGTATAGATATAGATAGATTATTACAATTATTATTATGTATTATTAATAATAATATTATTATTAATTATTATTTTTAATATTATTATTTATTATTAATAATAATTATTAATTATTATTATTAATACTTTTAATTATTAATTAATTATTATATTAATTATTATTATTGGATAAGGGTATAATAGTAAAATTACATTTAATACCTAAGTATTAAATGGTGGTATTGTGCATCCCACCTATTGAGGTGGGATACACAATACCAAATGAATGATATTATTAATATAGGGGGATTTTAATACCTTTGACCAAGTATTATTAATACATCGAGACAAACGTGGTATTATGAGGTATTGTACATCAATCCCTCCTTAATACCTCCAAGCAAACGAGCACTAAGTCTGCTATTAATCTTTGGTGTGATGTTTACTAGCTATTGGAAGATTAAATCATAGGAGACTAAATTTATCTTACTGTAGCATAATAATATATACGATACCAAATGGAAGCTTATGTTAGAATAGCACTCCGATCTTTTCCACCGCCTGCCACACCTCTTTCCCTTCTCCATCGGCGCTTTTAATTTCCCAATTTTCAGATAATAAAAATTGATTTCTATGTTCAGTTCTGGAATTCCATGTTCACGTTATGTCTTCAATGTATCACTATCGTTCTTACCTCTTGTTGATTTAGAGGAAATATTAATTAGTAATTGTTGCCTGTCCTAACCCATCAAATAATGTGCTCACTGAATTTAAAATAGTAATTACAAATTTCATTTCATTAACTCTTATGTTTGAACGTTGTTTACTTTTCCTTTCATAATGTTGTAGGTATCTATTGGGTGTTTCTGTCTCCATCTTCTCCACTTGTAAATACCTACAAAAGCTCTATACTTGTAAAAAGAGCACCAAACTAGTGTCATTTCCCACTTTTCAAGAATTGAGTAAAAAAGTGCGCAAGTCGAGTGACACTTTTTTTATGCACATTCTTCTCATGAAGCATTTTTAGTAAAATATTACAATTATAGATGCATTACATTTCACAACAACACAGGCTGACATCTCACAGAATGAGGTGTTGGAAACCTAGTACCAATAAAAGCAAAGTCTTGGCCTCTTGGGTAAAGATTAATTAAAAAAAAAAAGTCTCGCATCTATCAAGATTTGTAGAGTTTAATTATTTCTTAATTCAAATTTGAAATTAAATCAAAATATTTTCACAAAACAAGAAATTATAAATTCAACGAAAACAAAGCTAACTAATTTTATGATGAAATGAGCATAAATAAGGATAAAAAATAAGTTGTATTTTTAGTTTCAAAATTTCTTTGTAAACCATACTATTTAATACTAAGTAAATTCTTTGAAAAATGAGTATCCCAATTTATTTATTTATTTATTCATCAGTAAGTATTAGGTGTTAATATAGTTAGCAATCACACAATTTTTGGTTTTCAATTTGATTTATGGATAATATTATAAGGGCGCCACTATTGTCATTCAAATCTTTACCAAGGCACCCAATTCTCTTAAAAAAAAAGTTGTGAAAATCCTTTTCTAACCCCTTTTATGAAAACTTACACTGCAATTTACATTAATCATGTACTAACTCCACCCAAAAAGAAACCAGGTCAAGATTTATCGACTCCAATTGGCAGTAGCTAAGATCACCGAAAGTCTTCATATGAGTTGATCGAAACAGCGCAGCTACCGCCATTACCGCGATAGTGCCGCTATGCTATGTTTGCGTGGATAGGAGGGCGGGATAATATTGGCAATGATACTTCATAATGTTGTTTTCTGTAATCTAAATGTCTGTACTATTTTCATGGTTGCACAGTGAAGGTAGAGTGTAAGATATCTTATACTTAATTGGCACGAACTCTCCTAAGCTTGGAGTAGCATTCTATAATGTAAGTGAAGGTAGAGTGTAAGATATCTTATACTTAATTGGCACGAACTCTCCTAAGCTTGGAGTAGCATTCTATAATGTAAGTCCATGAATGGACGGACAAACAGAAAAGCCCCAAATTTTGTATGGAAGCGTGAACAATTTACCTTATCCTCTTTGGAAGATAAAGAAGAAAGGAAATACAAGGGCATCTTAGTTGGAGTCCGACGATGGACTAAATTTCAGAGATAATTTCAGCGTTTTAGCTTTAATTATACATGGAATGAAGATAGATCCAATATATTTAGGTGGAGATCACACTATCTTTTTAAAGAAATTGAGTGCCCCTAGCAAAGATATGGGTAGCAATAGTGCCCCTATTAATACTAGATATTATCCATCCGTGCGTTGTACGAAAAGAATTAAGAATATTATAATTATATAATTTTATATTTAATTTATTTTTAACCATAACACATGTATGTATAAAAATATAATTATTTATTTTAATATATGTATTTTATAAAAACTACTAATAAAGTATGTATAATATATAAATGTATTTCTTTAACCCAACATAATTTTATACTTATCAATTTGCATTGTTTATACGCTTATTTTTATAACATTAAATTTAATTTGGTATTTAAGATAAATAGAGTATTATATATTAACTTTCTATTATTAATTATATTAAAATTATTTTATTTTAATTGATATCTATTTATTTTTTAAAAAATAAATATAACGTCTCTGTAAAACTCAATTACAATTTTTAAGAAAGATATAGTATACTATAATTTATTTTTTATTTTTAATTGAAAAAAATATGGATAAATAAATATAAAATATTATTTAACATAATAAATTAAGGGTCCATTACTATTAAATACAATCTACACACTATTATTACAAATAGGTACAAAACTATATTAGTAATTAGTGAAATATCCTTCTTACCCTTTTATATTGTGTTCAAAAATAATTTAAAATGTAGGAGATTTTAATGTATATTAAAAATGAAAATCATCCCCCATAATTTTCTCCCAAAAAATAGGTAGAAGTTTAAGACAATCCCAAAAAACCATACTAATTTACTAATGTTTATTGCGTTCAAAAATAATTTAAAACGTAGGAAATTTAATATATATTACAAATGAAAATCATCCCATGATTTTCTCCATAAAAATAAGTGGAAGTTTACTACAATCCCAAAAGCCATACAAATTTAATATTTTTTTATATATATCGTAAGATACTCCACCATCCTACATACTTATGGATGTCTATTCAATATTTCGTATTCAAAAGTATATACAGTGACGATATTCAATGTTTTGGTATTCATAAATATATAAAACAATGATGTTCAATGTTTTGATATTCAGAAATATGTACAATGATGGTGTTTGTTGTTTCAGTATTTAAAAGTATATATAATGATGGTGTTCAATATTTCTATATTTAGAAATATTTTAGGATTAAAACAATATGTAGAATGATCGTGTTCAATTTTTTATATTCAGAAATAATTTAAAGAGAGAAAGTGGGAAATTACATATAATACTGCAGGTGTTTATGTTGCGGATGTTGGTAAAGTGGTAATGATGATTGTTTTTGAAGAAACTAATATACTCCAATACTTTCTATGTAGTATTATAATATATCTTGTATAGTTAGAAATATATAAGGATAATTAAGGATATATAAGGATAATACATCTTGTACCCTTTAATTTCTAAAGAAAATTATTATATGTATTTAGACGCATAAACAGCATTCCGTGCGCTTTTAAAATTTTGTGTTATATTGTATACCCTTTAATATAAAAATGTGTACCCTTTATTTTTTGAAGAAAAAAAATTAATGAAAAGTGTATACCCTTTAGAACAAAATGGTGTGCCTTTTATTAATTAAAGTGTATACCCTTTAGATCAAAGCAATGTACCCTTACCCATAATATTAAAATCATAAAGGCGCACGAAATGTGTTCCCATGCACCCGGGCTCATGCAAGCCTCACTCTTTAAAAATAAGGGTAGGTCTTGCATGAGACCGTCTCACGTGAGATAATTTTTTACTTTTTAAAATAGTTATCACTTTCACTATAAATCGTTATCACTTTCGCGTGTATACCCTTTAGATCAAAGCAATGTACCCTTACCCATAATATTAAAATTATAAAGGGGCACGAAATGTGTTCCCGTGCACCCGGGCTCATGCAAGCCTCACTCTTTAAAACTAAGGGTAGATCTTGCATGAGACCGTCTCACGTGAGACAATTTTTTACTTTTTAAAATAGTTATCACTTTCACTATAAATAGTTATCACTTTCGCTATAAAATGTTATTACTTTTTATTTACACTATAAATTATTTATAAAAGAGCATTTTCACTTTTTATTAATTTATTATCACTTTCCTTCATATAAGTTACTCCCTCCGTTCCGTCCTAATAGTTACGCATTACCATTTTGGGCGTCCCACCCCAATGGTTACATTTCCTTTTTTAGCATAGGGGACCCATATAAATTAACTGTTTCTCTCCCCTTAACCCTATACAACACACTAATACACCTACTCACTTTATATTAAAATATTATTTCTCTCACCTCAATACATATTAAAATACTATACTCATTAATCCACGTGCAAAAAGCAAACATAACTATAAGGACGGGACGGAGGGAGTATCACTTTCTAACCGTCTCACGTCACTTTCACATAAGTATTTACGTGAGACGGTCTGACACAAGTTATTGCCTAAAAATAAATAAATATGAATATATGTCAATAATACTTTAATATTTATCAAATTTATATTTTTAATTTAAAAATAAATAAATAAAATTTTTCATATTAACAAAATTTATATTATAAAATAAAAATAAAATTTAAATAATAAAATTTATTATTAGTATAATTAAATTTTATAATTAAAATTAAAAGCATTAATTAATGAACAGTCAGGATTAAAATTGAATTATTTCTATTCTATCGCGAAAACTTTAATCTGCTGGAATTTTAATGTCACATTGACACCGAATTCAAACACCATTAACAATCCATTTTCCAACTTACTCCATGCATGCGTCCCTGTTTTTCAGTTCCCATTTCAACTTTTATCAATTTCATCCTAAATAAACTTAAAATTCCAGAAATCTCAATGATAACCGTAAAATTATAAAAATATAAAAATAAGCAATAAACTCTACAGACACAGTTAAAATTATAATTATATGAAAACCTATAAAAATCACGAATTTTTGTGCTTAAGTTGTAAATTGTGTCACTTTTGGAAGGTTGACTAGACGTTGCTCTTTTTCTCTCCGGCTATTGTGAAATAATTAATTCTCTTCTGGATCCGGCTCTACCAAATTTTTGTGGAATCGGTCCTATCCTAATTGCTCCCATAATTAATTAGTATCGAATCAAATCATTTAGGAAAAAAAGAATATATTGCGATATATATATATATATATATATATATATATATATATATATTAAACAAACAATAAAATTAAGGATTTAATACTAAGAGCTATATACTTTGATCATAATCGCACAATTCTGATCATAATTGCACTTAAAAATAAGGAAAAAAATAAAATACTATCAACTATATAAATATACAGAAAAATGACAAAATTGCTCATATATACTATCAACAAATATACAGCAAAAAGTCAAAATTGCTCCTACGTGGTTACACATTTTTTTAGAAAGACAGTGAGAATAATAAATAGTTTTCAATTGAATTATGTTATAAAGTAACATTAAAAAAAATATAAGCCAAGATTGTTTCAAATAATTATATATAAACTTTTTATATAATTTTGATATACATTAAATTATTAAAAGTCAAATATTATAATTTGTTTCAAACTCTTTATATTGATTGAAAGAAAAAAAATCTCCATAATTAATGTTGTTATGTTATAAAAAATAAGAATAATAATTAAATGATCCCACGTTGTACGCAAGTTTCATGTTAGTGTATACATAAATATATACATTTGAGAGAATTAAAATTAATACATATAAAATATTATTTAAATATATAATGTAGATAATTAAATTAATAATAAGTCAAATTAGGGTTCACCTAGCATGTGCACCTAGTTAAGATCAAATAAAATAATTAAAATTTTATAAAGACTAAAATAACTATACCTGAAATTAAGTTTATAAACGGTAGTCCCCTAAATAGTAAATTCTACTAATATTTTAAATGTATTAGTATTTTATTTATTAGCCCACTGACTGACTAATGGGTTTGGGCCAAAGATCGACTTCTAAATGAGCTGCAAAATTGAAACACTGAGCCCGTTTTCTTTTTAGGGTTAATTGTCTGGGGAAACCCTTGTATATATATTGGGGACTTCTGAACCGTCCTTTAATTTACTGTAATTCGACAACAACCAACACCACCGTAACTCCAATTGCCCGCAAAGAATGATGTATTCGAAACTCGGAACAACTTACTTGCGCTACAAGGTAAGCAATCCTTTCCTAGTGTGTTTTTGTTTGGATGTTTTGAAAATTTTGCTGAGTATTTTCAGAATTCTTGTGCAGAATGTGGGTGCTAAGGGGATGAGGTACTTGTGGAATGCTTTGGATAAACCCTCTCCACAGAGGGGTTTGTTAATCCGAAAGTAGAGTTTCTCAGAGGTTATATATCGACTTCTCCTCCTGGAGGCAGTAAACAACCAATATCTCGGCCGTCCTTAGGGGCGAATACGGGGCGAATACCAGTAGATTAAAGAGTCCTGCAGGTAAAGAGAAAGAGAAGACCGATAAACACAAATCTGACGGAGTATTTCTTGATATTGATTGTCTTTGGATATTAATTCCTCTTCTAATTTGCTTGTCTCTGGCTATTAATTCCTTTGCTCTTTCTCTTTCAGAGAAAGAAGATGATCAAGTAACTCTTATGATCACTATTGCATATGAAGTCCAAGAGCAGCAGGTAAGTTAAATTTCCATAAGTTAAATTTCCATAAGTACAAGTGTTGGGATAAGGCAGATCCCCATTCATTCCTAAGGGACAAACAAAGAAGAAAATAAAAAAGCACAACACAAGAATTTACGTGGAAAACTCCAAAACCAGAGAAAAATCACGGACCGAGAAAATACTATTATGTGAAAAATTTTACAATCACACATAATTTATCTCTCCCGACCCCAATCCCTACACCCTTACAAATTTTTGACTAATTCTCACCTTTCTTCCCATCGAGAATCAAAGAAATGAATTTTAACTAGAATCAAATACAAAGATTAGTGAATCTAGAAACAAATACAAAGATTAAAGTGTACTTGATTGGTGCACATTCATTGAAAACAAAGTGCCCTCTTATGTAGCCTAAGAAGACCTCTCCCCACCTTTGCTCTCCAATCAATGTGGGACAAAAACATCTTCATTTTATTTTGGCAAAAAACCAACAACAAGAACAGCAGGTTGACAAGCTTACTACTTTTATTGATGTTTATTTAAATTTCCATCAGTAGATCTTGGAGGTATTTATGGTATTCCTCGGAATATTAGGAAATTTCTTCACAAAAATCTTTTGATTACATCTCTGACAGGGGCTAGGAATTTATCAGCAATATAATAGTACTCTCTCCGTCCGGACTTGTGTTCACATTTTAAGAAAAGTTGATTTTTAAAATAACTTTTAAAAGGTTGTTGGTTAATGTAAAATTTTCTTTTTTGGGTGGTGAACATGGAAAGTGTGAATATAAATTGGTTAATGTGAAGTTTTCTTTTTTTTTTGGTGGTGAACATAGACGAAAATGGAAAGTGTGTTAATGTGAAGTTTTCTTTTTTGGATGGTGAACATAGACGAAATGAAAAGTGTGAACATAAGTTGGTTAATGTGAAGTTTTTTTTGGTGGTGAATATAGACGAAAATGGAAAGTATGAACATAAGTATGGTATTATTTCTCTATAATAAGAGACCATATTTAACTGGACTCATGCCGCATCATAACATTTTCCTTGTTGCTCCAATTTCCAGTTTTACTTTCCTTGTTACTCCAATTTCCAGTTTTACTTCAAAGATTTTTGCATCATGCTCCAATTTCCAGGTTTACTTCAAAGAGATAGGTGTTTCTGTTTGTGATGAGGCCACACCTAAGAGTACTTTACTGGTTGGATCCCCCGGTGGTAAAATTCTCCTTGAAAAAGTAACTGATGAAGGTTCTGATTTCCAAGGTTACTTCAAAGAGGTAGAGGTAGAGGTACCGGTTTGTGCACCTAAGAGTACTTTACTGGTTGGATCCCCCGGTATAGATGAAATTCTCCTCAAAAATGCTGATGAGCTTGGTGTGCATTTTTTGTCCACATCAGGTTCTCATTTCACAGTAGGTGAAATTTTGTCTGATCATGGGCCAATTCGGGTTAGAAGGTTGTTTCAAGAGGCAAGGCAATGTGCCCCTAGTATAATTTTCATTGATGAGATTGATGCAATTTGGCAAGCTCCACCTACTGGATCTGAATGGTTTTCTGATTTATCTAGTTACTCTTAAGCAGTTGCTCAAGGAAATGGCTTTGCTCAAGAAAACTTCTGGTGTAGTTGTTGTGGCTAGAACCAGTACAACTAACACTTTGTTAGACAGTGCATTGCTGGGACCTGGTGGATTCGATCAGATTATTAGCCTGGAGGACTTACTTGATGATGCCAAAGGTCGCGAGCAAATATTTCGGATGTATCTGCAAAGGATTAAAGAAGCAGATGGTTTTAATTCCTTGAGGCTGGCTGCACTCACAGATGGGTTTAATGGGATTGATATTTGCGATGTTTGCGATGAAGCTGCTTTAATTGCTGGGGAAGAAGAGTTTACAATGAAACATTTTGATGAAGCTATAGGCAGGATTCGTGAGAAGGCGGCAATTTGAAAACAGCTGATATTGTCTTTGTGCTTTAATATTTGGATGATGTGGGATGTCCTAGTCTTGTCTTTTAATATTTTCTTGATAAATTCCCAAATTCTAGTTAGCTATTTTCGTTTCCCCCGATTGATGTCTCGTGATTTTTAGTTTATCATCTTCATTCAAGTAACTCTTATTAGTTTTTAAGTACTCCCTCCATCCGCAACAAATGGTAATATTTACTTTTTGGCACAAAGGAGTATTATTATTTAATGTGTAGTAGGTAGTTGTATTAGTATTATTTAATGTGTAGTGAGTAGTTGTATTAGTGAAGGTATGAGTTCCATTTTTTAGTTGTATTAGTGGGTGTATGTGGGTCTCATATGTGTAAAAAATGAAATGAGACCCTTGAGGGTGAACACCCAAAATAGAAAAATAAGACTCTTTGGAACTACGGAAGTAGTACTAAATTTTATGTACTCATGTGAAGTAGAAATCACCTTATTTTCTTAATATTTATACTTAATTCATTTCATTTCTTTTTTGATGAATCGATCGTTAACTTTTGCTGGCGTTAAACTATTATAGTTTTGCATTATCCCATGCTTTCTGGATTACTATGTTTCTTTATTCATACTCCCTCCATCTCATGACAAGGGTTTTTCTACTTTTTGACACGTGAATTAAGACGAGGGTTTTTTTGTTTTTTGACAAGTGAATTAAGAAGACACTTGAATTAAAGAGTATTATTATTTAATGTGTAGTGGGTATAAGAAGTATTATTATTTAATGTGTAGTGAGTAATTGTATTAGTGGGGATGTGAGCTCCATATTTTAATTGTATTATAGGGGGTGTGGGTCTCATGTGTGTAAAAAAGGAAAGATGACTTTTGGATGAGACGACCAAAATAGCAAAGAGGAACCCTTTGGATGGACTGAGGGAGTATAATCTATAAATACTTATTAAACTAGTGAAAATCTTATTATACCCTCACCTCTAACTTATACCCACACTAACTCCCATCAACAAAATTTGCTAATTCCGCCCAAAATTATTACTATATACAGTAGTATATATACCCTCTATCCCACCATAAGAGTAACATTTTACTAATTAGGGCGTCCCACTACAAGAGTTACATTTTTTTTAGTAAATGGGACCCACATAAATTAAATACTTTATCTTAATGAGGCCCATACACCATACTAATACAACTACCCAATTTACTTTAAATGTATATTTTTCAATACACTATACATTAAATTATTATATTTCTTAATTTTCGTGCAAACAGTAAATGTAACTCTTTTTGTGGACGGAAGGAGTACATCAAACCTTAAAATATAAATACATATAGTAAATGATTTGTAATCGTTGTTTTTATACACTATGGGCGGCACTATTGCCACCCGAAATTTCGCTGAAGGTGCCCGTATTGAAGACAAAGATGTGTAAAATTTCAATTATATCCCCATCTATTTTTTTAAACCCCAATCCATTTATTATACTAAAAAATACATTTGAACTTAGTCTCAATTTTAGTAAAAATTGATAAGAGTAAGCGTACTCTATCGTTGTGTGTAGGCGTGATGACCAAGTGCAAAATTTATAATAATCGAACCCAAGGGAGAAAGTGATATATCCGTATTCGAGAAATGTTTTACTCTAGAAGGACTAATCAATAAAAGGAGAGGGTTGATTAACACTATAATCTACCCAATAAAGCAATTAAAGGATAGAAAATATACATATGTAATAGATCATGGATGAAGTAACAATCTAAAGAGGAGTAAGACTAACCACAATCAAGATTAAGGACACCATAGACTTGTTAGATTTAAATGACAAGTATCAATGATAAATGGACTGAAAGCAATCACAAAGGTTCCCCTAATCCCTATGGCCAAGGTAATTAGGTTCTCAACTCATTACAAGTTTTAAGAACAAAAGATTGTCCTTTACTCTCAATTCCCTCAAGGTACTATGATTATAAGGTTGATTCTTTTCACTCAATTAATAACCTACTTAGATCCATTAACTAAATGTCTTCACATGAATGTTCTAAGTATATAAAGATGCTACCACATACTTCACATACTAACATACAAAATCCATATTATAACATGATTCAATCAAATCCCTAAACATAATATTGGAATGACCATCCTAACATCATAAATATAGAATTTAATCACACAAATCACATCAACTAAGCCATTTAAAATTCAACAAATCCATAAATCCCTAATTTATCATGTGGCTAGCCTCACAATCTAGCCAACAACAAACATCATGAAAACATCTCTAAAATGCTTACAAATATTCATTATTGCAAACAAAACAAAGAAAATACAAAATGAAAGTAGAGTTCTCTCCTAATTAGAATTGGGTTGATTTCTTCTCTTCAAGATGTAATTTCCACTCTTCAAGCCTCAATCCTCAATAGATGTGTGATAGGTAGATGGAATGTGTGAAGATGGATGAAGATGAAGGTGAAAATGGTGGAAAATGGGATGGAATTTGGATGGATGGATGAATAGAGATGAGGATGGATGAATGGAGATGAAAATGGATGAAATGGGGGTGTGTGGTGGTGAGAAGCAGCCCCCTATCTGTTCTACCTTTGGAAGATTGAGATTTGGGGTATTTATACCCCTTGGAAAGCCCTAATTTCGAAGTTGACAGCAGGAATTTTGCATGAAAATTCGATCGAATTTTCGTGCTTCGGTCGAATTTTTCTTATAGTGCGTATAACCTTCGATGCTCTGTTTTTGCTCGTGTTTTTCGCAAAAATGTACAAAAATTCTACCGAATTTTTCCTCCTTCGTTCGAATTTTTGTGTCAGCTTTGCGCTACTTTACTGCTTTGGCTCGTTCTCTCTCATTTTAACTCCGAATTGAGATCCGCTTTTTCCTACATTTTTCTCTTCACTTCTAGAATCCATTTATACCTGAAAATCACATAAATTCCACCAAAGTACTAATTTTCCAAATATTTACAAATATCATGCAATTTAAGGCACTTAAATACTCAAACTAAGCATAATTGTATGGAACCATGCTATAAATGGACCCTAAATTCACGAGATTTCTACACTCATTAACATTTTTCTTGTACACCCACCCTCCACTATATATAAAGCACACACTAAAAATACACACTCATACCAAAAAGACAGACACACCCACCACACGCACTGCAAACACAAAAAAGAGCAAAGATAGGGAAAAAAAGAAGAAAACCTCAATTTCACATCCAAAATATTTTTATAGGGAAACAAGACAAATAATGGATTAAAAGCGTTTTTTTTACACAACATCCAGCTTTCTCAAAATTATACTTTTATAGGGTTTGTGAGTTAATGAAATTGTATAGTTAATTAAAAATTATTGGTGAACTAATAAAATTATAGATGTAATTTCAGATTAAAAAGATAATAGCAACATTAAATTAAAATGGTATATTGTTTGGATGTTGAAAATCATATATTTTAAAATTTCAAATTTTGTTGATAGAAAAAATATTGTTAATTTTCGATTAGATGTCAGCCGAAAATTTGTGAAAGAATTCATTTGTGTGCTGCCGAAATTTTTGTACAAAAATTTAAAATGATGCTACTGAAATTTTGAAGGAGTTTAGTGGGCCATAATAAAGCCTAACAATGATTAGATCAAGCTAAAGAAATATAGGGCCTACTTGTTAGAATTAGTTTGAGCCCTCCAAATCTAATTAGATTCAACTGTAAATCCTCTCTATTAGACTACTTTTATAACCCCTAAATTTCTCAAAGGGGTCGCCGAATATTTTACTAAACTTTCGATTAGTCGTTTTTTTATAAATATTTCGACTAAATATTAACCGAAATTTGTATATTTTTTCAACATACCAATATGAAATTTTTACAATTGTCAATAGAAAAAATAAAAATAAAAATCACATAATACAAAAAAATTTAGAAAAAAGTAGCGCAAAACCTGTCATTTTCACCAAGTGATCGTCTCCATACTCCATATTACTGAAAATGACCTCTTTAAGTCCTAAACTATAAACTAGAGTTTAAAAAATTTAAACTATGGGTCACATTAATTTTAGTTGAATGAAAAGAAATCCTTTGAGAATTAAATCATTTTCTGTATAACTGAACTAAGTGAATCAATTTCCAAGGATTATGGGATCAAGTTTAGTGTTGCTTCTTTCAAAATCTAACTTTTTTTCTTTATCTTCTCCTTTCTTCTTTCTTTATCGTGGTTGTGATGTATAATGGAGCGTTTTGATGAATAATGAACACTTAACAGCAAGTTTTATTGATGAATAATGACTATTTAAAATAACAATTAATAGGAGTAACTATTAAATAAGGGTGAAAATATAGTAGAGTAAAATAAGTAAGGACAAAATTGGAAAAAAAACGTTTTACATCCTCAAACCACTCTTAATATATTAGGATTAGGATGTATTTAAAAAACTCCTTAAAAATAATAATCTTGTACATGCTCTCTCCATTTACTTTAAATGTGTCCATTTTAATGCATTCCACAACAATATACTCATTCAATTTTAGTAAGGGCGGCACTGGTGTCATCCGAAAGTTTTCTAAGTACACTCAAATTTTTTTAAAAAATATCATGAAAATACTATATTACCCTCTCCAAATTTTAACTCCTAAAATTTATAACAGTTGTTAGTGTTTACTATGTACACCCAAAACATACATTTAAGAATACTCAAAACACACAGCACCCGCAAATGCAAAATATTCTTCATCAAATTGTGCATGGCGAGTGATGTAAATATGGGACATAGAGATATCCAAGCAACGAAAACCCTTATGCTAACTGCTATACCTAATAAAGATGCATGGAATACTTTTGGGTGAAAGCTTGGTAGATGCATAGTCATGCAAGCATGGGA
This sequence comes from Pogostemon cablin, assembly GCA_023678885.1. Lineage (NCBI taxonomy): Eukaryota > Viridiplantae > Streptophyta > Magnoliopsida > Lamiales > Lamiaceae > Pogostemon > Pogostemon cablin. The sequence continues at coordinate 8,550,736 of CM042985.1, forward strand.
ACACCTGACACCCAAAAGGATGAAAGTTACTATAATCTGGAGATGAACCAAAAAGGAGCTCGAACGGGGACTTGTGATCAAGAAGAGTAGATGAAAGCCTATTAATAGTAAAAATAGCAAAGCATAAAGCGTCAATCCAATAAGCAGTAGGAACATGAGAGTGAAAAAACATAGCAAGACCAGTTTCAGTTATGTGGCGATGCTTGTGCTCAGCACGACCATTCTGAGTCGGGTGTAAGGACAAGACATAATATGACGAATACCATGAGTCCGAAAAAAATCTTGCAAGCGATTATTTGTAAATTATGTGCCTCCATCACTCTGAAAGGTTTAAATAGTCCGTGTAAACTGATTTTCGACTAGTTGTTTAAATTGAGCGAATGTATTGCAGAAATCTGATTTGTGACACAAATGATACAACCAGAAGAATCGGGAAAAATCATCTACAAAGACAGCATAGTATAGATATCCAGAAATAGAACAGACAGGTGTAGGTCCCCACAAATCACAATGGATTAAATCCAAAACATTATCAGCTCATTTGTTATTAATATGACATGAGAGACACTTGCTTTTGGCCATTTGACAAGAAGTTCAAATCGAAGGGTTTGGCGAAATAGAAGTTAAAGATAATTTGCCACACTTATTTAAACTAGCAATAATATCAAAGTTGACCCGTCCAAATTGAGAATGCCACAAAGTAAATGAGCCCCGTAAATGTCTATGATTCAAGACAGAAATAAATGTCTATGATTCAAGCTCTGATACCACTATTGGTTGGATGCAGTCGTCTTTGTCGTCGAAACTACGTTGTCGGAGGTGTTCAGATTCCTATTTCAAACTCACGAAGAGTATTCTGCAGCCAACCACACTTGTTGGATTCACGAATTGGTGGATTAAATGGGTTGTTGGTATAAGGCTATGGGCCAAACACATTTGGCCCAATACCATTTGGGCCAACAGGCCCAACAGAAAGAAAAGAGACACGGATGTCTTTGATTCAAAACAGAAATAAATGTCTATTATTCAAGCTCTGATACCACTATTGGGTGGATGCGGTCGTCCTCGTCGTCGGAACTATATTGTCAGAGGTGTTCAGATTCCCATTTCAAACTCACGAAGAGTATTCTGCAGCCAACCATACTTGTTTGGTTCACAAATTGGTGGATTAAATGAGTTGTTGGTGTAAGGCTATGGGCCAAACACATTTGGCCCAATACCCATTTCAAATTTTATCAATTTCATCCTAGATAAGGTTAAACTTCGTGAAATCTTAACCATAGTTGTGAAGTTATAAAAAAAAAAAATAATAAGTAATGCACTCCACAAAAACAATTAAAATTATGCAATAATTATATGGAAACGACCTATAAAAACACGAATTTTCATGCTGAACAGTTGTAAATTATATCACTTTTGGAAGGTTGACCAGACATTGCTCTTTCTCTCTCTTTCCGGCTATTGTAAAATAATTAATTCACTTCAGGATTCGGTTCCACCAAATTTTCGTGGAACCGGTTCTATCCTAGTTGCTCTCATAAATAAATTAGTATTGAATCAAATCATTTAGAAAAAAAAAGAATATATTGAGATTATATATATATATATATATATATATATATATATATATATATATATATATATATATATATATATATATATATATATATATATCTTAAGTATACTATAGCAGAAACTTTTCTGCCTGCATGTCGTCTCCAGAGCGCTCTATTTTGACGTGTAATTTTCTCATTTTTTTTAATTTATAAATTATTTTTTTATGTTTTCCTTATTTACTTATCATTAACTTCCTTATTTAATATTTTCTTTTTAAAATATTGTATTTTCTTATTTTATTTATTAATCTTAGATAGGTAATAAATCAAAAAAAATATTTATAAAAATTAAGAACAAAATAGTAATTAAAAATAAAAAGTATGTTTATTTTAGATAATAATAAATAAAAATAAACATATACATAATTTAAGAAAAAATTCAAATTAAAAAAAAATATCAAAATATAAATTAAAAATATATTTATCTTTTCTTACATGTGCACCTCATTAATTTATCATAAAATAAATTTTTTTTTTATTGTTTTATTTTGATTGATGACTAATTAAAATTTTAATATCTTTACGTATTTATTTGGTATCATTATTTAATTATTACATCTTTTATTGTAAATAAATTAATAATAATAAATTTAAATTATATATAAAGGGAAAAAATAATATTTCATATAATATTCTCTCACATCCCACCTATAAATAAACCTTTTTGTTATTCAATCCAAACACACACATTCGATTATTCAAGAGGGATAGAAGCTTTCTTCAAGTTCCTCTAGATAATTGATTTATAAAAAGTATAAAAATTTATTTCGATGGAGCGAGATTCGATTCACTTTTAAATAATTGAATCTCATTTACTTTAAAGAATCAATTCAAGTATTCTTCAAGATGAAAAAAATCAATTCAAGTATTATTCAAGATGAATAAAAGGATCGATTCAAGTTTCTTCAAGATGAATAAAATAATCGATCGATTCAAGAAAGTATTTTTTTTGGAATCACTTTACTTATTCAAGTATATAATCTCAATTGATTTAAGTATTCTTGAATCATTCAAGTATTTTTGGAATCGATTTACCTTTTCAAGTATATAATCTCAAGTATTCCTTAAGAAGAGGAATAAGATGATCGATTCAAGTATTTTTTAAATTGATTTATCTCTATAAATAGATAATCGATTCAAGTATATATTCTTTAAAATGAATAAGAGGTTAAAAAACTAATTCATGTAGATCATTCAAGTATTTTTGGAACCGATTTACCTCTTCAAGTAGATAATCTATTAAAGTATTTGTTAAGATGTATTCTTTAAGATGAATAAGAGATTAAAATCTGATTCATGTAAATCATTCAAATATTTTTTGAATCGATTTACATAGATACAAGTATTTTTTAAAATGAATAAGAGGTTAAAAGATGGGTTCATGTAAAGAATCTAAAGCTTTCTTCAAGTTATTTAAGTTTAATCATTATTTTATATTATATTTTTTTAATATATTACTCGATGTTGGCAAATGATATTGTAATCGAGTTTTTAAATAATTGTTGATTTATTAATTTTAGCATATTAATTTTATTTAATTATTCATATGTATTTAAATTAATCAATCATGGCATGTGAATTATAAAATTCGTTTTCTTTAATTATTAATATAATCAGAAACTAAGAAATATATATATATATATATATATATATATATATATATATATATATATATATATACTATAGCAGAAACTTTTCTTGCTAACGTGTCGTCTCCAGATCGCTCCAATGTCACGTGTAATTTTTTGAATTTTTTGGATTTTTAATACTCTTTTTAATATATTTTTCTTATTTACTTTTAATTAACTTCCTTATTTAATATTTTCTATTTTAAATAATTTGTTTCTTATTTTTAATAATGATTAAATTTTTCATATTTTATTTATTTATTTGGGTATCATCAATTATTCTTAAATAGGAAGAGAACTGATTCAAGTATTCTTGAATCGATTTACCTCTTAAAAATCGATTCTTCAAAAGGAAGAGAATCGATTTAAGTATTCTTGAATGAATATTCCATATAATATTCTCTCACATCCCACCTATAAATAAGCTTTTTTGTTATTCATTCCAAATACACAAATTCGATTTTTCAAGAGGGATAGAAGTTTTCTTCAAGTTCCTCTAGATAATTGATTCATAAAAAGTATAAAAATTTATTTCGATGGAACGAGATTCATTCACTTTTAAATAATTGAATCTCATTTACTTTAAAGAATCAATTCAAGTATTCTTCAAGATGAAAAGAATTAATTCAAGTATTCTTCAAGATGAATAAAAGGATCGATTCAAGTATTCTTCAAGAGGAATAAAATAATCGATCGATTCAAGAAAGTATTTTTTTTGGAATCACTTTACCTATTCTATTATATAATCTCAATTGATTTAAGTATTCTTGAATCATTCAAGTATTTTTGGAATCGGTTTACCACTTCAAGTGTATAATCTCAAGTATTCCTTAAGAAGAGGAATAAGAGGATCGATTCAAGTATTTTTTAAATTGATTTATCTCTACAAATAGATAATCGATTCAAGTATATATTCTTTAAAATGAATAAGAGATTAAAAAGCTAATTCATGTAGATCATTCAAGTATTTTTGGAATCGATTTACCTCTTCAAGTAGATAATCTATTAAAGTATTTGTTAAGATGTATTCTTTAAGATGAATAAGAGATTAAAAAACTGATTCATGTAGATCATTTAAGTATTTTTTGAATCGATTTACGTAGATACAAGTATTTTTTAAGATGAATAAGAGGTTAAAAGATGGGTTCATGTAAAGAATCTAAAACTTTCTTCAAGTTATTTAAGTTTAATCATTATTTTATATTATATTTTTTTAATATATTACTCGATGTTGGCAAATGATATTGTAATCGAGTTTTTAAATAATTATTGATTTATTAATTTTAGCATATTAATTTTATTTAATTATTCATATGTATTTAAATTAATCAATCATGGCATGTGAATTATAAAATTCGTTTTCTTTAATTATTAGAAACTAAGAAAATTATATATATATATATATATATATATATATATATATATATATATATATATATATATATATATATATATATATATATATATATATATATATATATATATATATATATATATATATATATATATATATATATATATATATCTTAAGTATACTATAGCAGAAATTTTCCTTGCTGACGACAGTCTCCAGATCGCTCCAATATCACGTGTAATTTTTTGAATTTTTGGATTTTTAATACTCTTTTTAATATATTTTTCTTATTTACTTTTAATTAAATTTCTTATTTAATATTTTCTATTTTAAATAATTTGTTTCTTATTTTTAATAATGATTAAATTTTCTATATTTTATTTATTTATTTTGGTATCATCAATTATTCTTAAATAGGAAGTGAACTGATTCTAGTATTCTTGAATCGATTTACCTCTTAAAAATCGATTCTTCAAAAGAAAGAGAATCGATTCAAGTATTATTGAATAGATTTGCATCTTAAAAATCGATTTTTTAAGGGTGGGATCGATTCAAGTATTCTTGAATTGATTTACATCTTAAGAATCGATTCTTCAAGAGAAAGAGGATCGATTCAAGTATTTTTCAAGAGGATTGACAATTCAAATACTCTTGAATCGATTTACCTCAAAAGAATAATAGGTTGAAAAACTAAATCATGTATAATATTGAAAGATTAAGTTTTTTTAAGTTAAATCATTATTTCATATTAAATAACATTAAAATTGAGTTTATAAATATTTGTTAATTTTTTAAATTTAGTATATTAATATTTATTTATTTACATATATCTTAATTATTCAATTATGACATACAAATTATAAAATTTATTTTCTTTAGTTATTTATATAGTTTGAAACTAATAAAATTAAATAAAAAAATAAAATTAATTAATTCATTACAAATTTATGAATATTTAAAAGAATATTATATATAAATTAATTTTATTTATATTATATATATTCTACAATAGTTTCTTAAAAATAACAATTAATGAAAATAGAATTATTATTATATAGTTAATTAAGAAATATTAAACCATAATCGTGAGTAATATATCAAGTATAGTATAGTATAGCAAAGTCCTTTTTCGATAACATGTTGTTCACGTAGAGTCTTAATATTTATTTATTTTTCCTATGCACTTATTATGGCTTATTTATTTTAATATCATTAATTGCAATTAATAAATAAATCATTCGATATAAATAAATTAATTAGTATAAAATTAAATTATTTATAAAAAAAGAATAAATTGAGATTCTTTTTTATATATATAATTGATATTTATTTTAGACAAATAATAAAATTAAGGATTTATGGCTAAAAGTTACATACTTTGATTATAATTTCTTTTAAATACAATAAAAAAATGAAATACTAACAACTACATAAATATACAGCAAAGAGACAAAATTGTCCTTATGTGGTTGCACATTTTTTTAGTGAGACGGAAGGAGTAATAAATAGTTTACAAATGTATTATGTTATAAAGTAACATTTAAAAAAAATACAAGTAAATAATCTTTCAAATAATTAGAATATATGTACATAGATAGTAACTTTTTACACAATTTAGTTATATGCTACATTATCAAAGGTCAAATGTTATAATTTGTTGCAAATGCTTTACGTTAATGAAAGAATTGTCTAGACATAAGAAAAAAATAATCTCCTTAATTAATGTTGTTATGTTATATAACACGGATTATTTAATTATTAAAAATAAGAATATTAATTAAATGATCCCGCATTGTACGCGAGTTTCATACTAGTATATATATATGTATATGTATATATATATCTTAAGTATACTATAACATAATTTTTTTTGCCTGCGTGTCGTTTCCAGAGCGCTCCGTTATGACGTGTAATTTTCTCAAATTTTTGAATTTTTAATACTTTTTTAATACTTTCCTTATTTACTTTTAATTAACTTCCTTATTTATTATTTTCTTTTTTACATAATGTATTTCTTATTTTTAATAATAATTAAAATTTTAATATTTTATTTATTTATTTGAGTATCATTAATTAATTACTAAATTCTTTAATACAATAAATTAATTAATATCAAATTAAATCATGATATTCCATATAATATTCTCTCTCACCCACCTATAAATAAGATCTTTTGGTTATTCATTCTAAATACACACATTCGATTCTCCGAAGAGGAATATGAGCTTTCTTCAAGTTCCTCTAGAGAATTGATTTATGAAAGTACAAAAATTTATTTCGATAGAACGAATCAAGTAGAGATTCGATCTACAAGTATTCTTGAATCGATTTACCTCATAAGATTCAAGTATAGAGAATCGATCAAGCGGAAGAGAATTGATTCTTTCTTGAATAGATTTACATCTTAAAAATCGATTTTTCAAAAGCAAGAGGATCAATTCACGAATACTTGAATCGATTTATATCTTAAGAATCTATTCTTCAAAAGAAAAAAAATCGATTCAAGTATTACCTCTTAATAATCGATTCAAGTATTCTTTAAGATTTACCTCTAAAGTATTGATTCAAGTATTCTTCAAGTAAAAAGAGGATCGGCGATTCAAGTACTCTTGAATCGATTTACCTCTAAAGAATAAGAGGTTGAAAATTTAATTCATGTACAAAACCGAAAGTTTAAAATTTTTAAGTTTAATCATTATTTCATATCAAATAACATTAAAAATGAGTTTGTAAATATTTGTTAATTTTTTAAATTTAGTATATTAATAATTACTTATTTATTCAATTATGACATATGAATTATAAAATTGATTTTCTTTAGTTGTTTATATAATTTGAAACTAATAAAATTAAATAAAAAAAATAAAATTACATTATAAATTTATGAATATTTAAAAGAATATTATATATAAATTAATTTTATTTATATTATATTACACACACACACACACACACACACACACACATATATATATATATATATATATATATATATATATATATATATATAAACAATGTAAAATATTTAAATAATTTTATTTTAATTCATTACAAAATATTTGACCTTATTATTATTATTTTATATATATATATATATATATATATATATATATATATATATATATATATATATATATATATATATATATATATATATATATATATATATATATATTCCTTATTTACTTTTAATTAACTTTCTTATTTAATATTTTTTTTAAAATAATGTGTTTTTTATTTTAATAATGAATCTCAATTAAATAATAAATTTTTTAAAAATTATAGAAATTAAGATAAAAGTATTAATTATTTTCTTATGTACTTTCAATTAACTTCTTTATTTAATATTTATTTTTAAAATAATATGTTTTTTTATTTTTAATAATGAATCTCAATTAGGTAATAGATTTAAAAAAAATATAGAAATTAAGAAAAAAGATATTAATTAAAAATATTTTTTAATTATTTATATATATGGTAACAAATAAAAATATATATAATTAGAACAAAATTTAATTAAAAACACATACATTAATTAAAATATTATTTTTCTTATACGTTTTTATGTCTCATCAATGACGACCTATGCACGGTGCACCTCAATAATTTACCATAGAAAAATATTTCTTTTAAAAAAATATATAAATTTTTTATATTTTATTTATTTATTTGGATATCATTATTAATTACTTTATTAAATCTTTATGCAAATTAATAAATTAATTAGAATCAAATTAAATCATATATAAAGAAAAATAGAATATTCCATATAATATTCCCTCTCACACATTTGATTTTGTAAGAGAAATAGAAGCTTTCTTAAAGTTTCTCTAGAGAATTGATTTATGAAACTATAAATTTTATTTTGATAGAGCGAATCAAGTAGAGATTCAATTTATATATTCTAAAGAATCGGTTCTTTAAGAGAAATAGAACCGATTCAAGTATTCTTGAATCGATCAACTACTTAAAAATCAATTCAAATTTTCTTTAACGAACCTTGACTTTAATCGTATTATTTCTTAAGAATCAATTCAAGTATTCTTTAGAATTACCTCTAAAGTATCGATACAAGAGTAATTTTCTTAATTTTTTGAATTTCTGAATTTATTTTTATACATTTTAATTATTTACATCCAATTATTTTCCTTATCAATATTTTCTTTTTTAAAATAGTGTATGAACATATTTCTTTTTTAATTTTTTCCTATATACTCCCACAATCTCATCCTAATGGTTACATATTTTTTTTGGGTGTCTTATCCTAATGGTTGTATTTTCCTTTTTGATTTATGAGACCCACACAAAACAATTAAAATATATCAATGGGACTCATCTACAATACTAATACAACTACCCACTGTACAATAAAATATTATTTCTCCCACCTCAATATACATTAAAATATTTTATTAATATTATTTCTCTTACATCCATCTTCAAGTCAAGAACGGCAAACAATTCGGGATTAAGGTGCGGAGCCCCCCAAATCAAGCGTTCTTCATATACTAAGTTTTTCGGTGTTCTTCGCACCAAGAACAGCATACGACCCGTGATTAAGGTGCTAAGCCCCCCAGATTGAGTGTTCTTCGGATCAAGTACGTTTAATCTAAACAAAGGCTCGACGCTTCTGGATTAACGTTATAAGGTCCCAAATCCGAGTTCGGACAAGCTTCAACTGAAGATCCGACTCAACACACACAGTCAACGCGGTCAACGCGGTCAAGTCAACAAGTCAAAGTCAAAGTCCAAATTCTTTCGAGAGAACACATTAAAATATTTTATTATTCCTTTATAGCCATGCAAAATGCAAACCATACTTAATATTCCTTAATCGCCATGCAAAAAAAGAAAACCTAACTATTAAGACGAGACGGAGGAAATACTTTTGATTGATTTACTTTCGTATAATTATTTTCAATTAATAAATAAATCTTTCAATATAAATAAATTAATTGGTATTAAATCAAATTATGTATAGAAAAAAAAGAATAAATTAAATTTTTTAATATAAATTTATAAGGATTAATTTAATTTAAATATGAAATATTTGATATTTAGTTTAAACAAATAATAAAATTAAGGATTTATTGTTAAGAGGTCCATACTTCACTTAAATATAATAAAAAAATAAAATACTATCAACTATATAAATATACAGTAAAGAGACAAAATTGTCCCTATGTGGTTGCATATTATTTTAGCGAGACGGGAAAGTAATAAATAGTTCTCAATTTTATTATATTATAAGGTAATATTTAGAAAAAATACAAGTCAATATTCTTTCAAAAAATTATAATATATGTACATATATACTAACTATACACATGATTTAATTATATGTCACATTATTAAAAGTTATAATTTGTTGTAAATTTTTTATATTGATGAAAGTAGTTGTGTGGCTTAAAAAAAATCTTCCTAATTTAATGTTGAATTGTTATATGACACATATTATTTAATTATAAAAAATAAAATAAAAGTAATAATTAAATGATCCCGCGTAGTACGCGGGTTTCATGCTAGTATATATATATATATATATATATATATATATATATATATATATATATATATATATATATATATATATATATATATATATAAATATATATATGTATATATATATATATATATATATATATATATATAATTAATATTTATTTTAGACAAACAGTAAAATTAAAGATTTATTACTAAGAGTTACATACTTTGATTATAATTGCACTTAAAAACAAGGAAAAAAATGAAATACTATCAACTATATAAATATACAGAAAAAAGAAAAAAATTGCTCCTATATACTATCAACTATATAAATATATAGCAAAAAGTCAAAATTGGTCCTATATAATTGCGCGCGCGCGCACGCGCACACACACACACACACACACACACACACACATATATATATATATATATATATATATATATATATATATATATATATATATAAAGCAAATTTGAATTTCTATTTTTGTTTTCAATTTTACTTTATTTAGAAATAATTCAATTTTAATCTTAACCGTTCAATTTAATTTTAATTTTAACCGTTCAATTAATGTCTTTAATATATTATTATACTAATAATGAATTTCATTATTTAAATTTTAAATTTTTTATTGCATATTATAAATTGATAAATATAGGAAATATTTTTCAAATTTAATTAATCTTAAATCAATATATGCTTAATTTCAATTAATATATCAATTTTATTTTTATTATAATCGTCTCTATAAATATTTGCTTTCAATTATGATCGTCGATCCTTTAAAATCATGTCATATAAAATTTTTCATTACCTAATCAAATTCTTACTCTATCCCTCTTTTTTTTCCTTACTGCTTCTTCTTTTTCTTCTCTTTTACAGATTCCACTTTCATATTATTCATAATCTACTCTAATTTATTTTTTTTATACTTTTATTTGATCATATATGCAGGTTCAATTGTTCTCCTTAAAAAATCTGAATTTTTTCTTTTATTCTTCTTTTTAATTCTCTTTTTGTTTTTTTTTTCCTCTAATGCTTCTTTTTTTTTTCTTCTCTTTTACAAATTCTATTTTCATATAATTTATAATCTACTCTAATTTGTTTTATCTTTTATACTTTTATTTGATCTTGTATGCAGGTTTAATCATTCTCCATAAATGTATCATTATATTTTTTAATTTTTTGTTATCTTATTTTATTCTATTCGACTTTTGTGTGTTTTTTTAATAATTCTATAAATTTAATTTTTATAATTTAATTTATTTTATCTTCTTTTATACTTTTATTAGATATTATTTTTAGGTTTAATCATTCTCATATTTGATCTTATTTGTAGGTCTAATCATTCTCTTTTGAGGTATTATTTTTTTTTCTATTTTTTTTTCTTCAACTATTGTGTTTTCTTTATAATAATTCTATGACCCTATTTTATATTTTAATATTCTATCTTTTGTTTTTTTAATCATATTTTTATGGATTAATTACTAATAGGTACAAACTTTCTACCCCTAATTACTACTAGATACATTGATTTAAAATAATTATTATTTAATACAAAATATTAAAGTAAACTACCAATTATAACCTCATACACTTTTAAACCACCAACCCTACCCCTCACCCACCACCCACCGTTGATCGGCCATTGACCGACCGTTGACCGGCCGTTGACCGCCGCCGCTGCACACACTTTTTTTTGCTGCACACACTTTGCTGCACACAACATTTATGTGCAGCACATTTGTAGGGGTAATATTGAAATATCACAATATATTTTTGTAGTTAGTAGTACTCCCTCCGTCCGCCGGATAGGTCCATATTTTGCCATTTTTGGCGTCCGCACCAAAGGTCTACATTTTTCTTTTTAAACACATGGGACCCACACATATCACTAATACAACAAATATATGAGATCCATACACCCCAACTACTAACTACAAATTAAATAATAATACTTCTTAATATACGCGTAAAAAGCAAATGTAGACGTTAGAGGTGGACGGAGGGACTAATATTTTTGTACGTTTGTATCCCATAGTAATTAAGGGTTTTTTTTGTGTACCTAGTAGTAATCCTCCCTATTTTTATTATTATTTTTTCTCTAATCCTTCTTCTTTTGCTTATTTTTATAGATTCTACTTTCATATTATATTATATATAATCTACTCTAATTTATTTTCTCTTTTAAACTTTTACATGATTTTATATGTAGGTTCAATCATTCTCTTTAAAGGTGTCATTATATTTTTTAATTTTTTATTGTCTTATTTTTTTTCTCTTCGATTTTAATATTTTTTCTTAATAATTTTATGAACTCTATTTTTGTAATTTAATTTATTTTATCTTCTTTTATACTTTTATTTGATTGATATTATTTTTAAGTTTAATTATTATCTTTTTTGATATTATTTGTAGGTCCAATCATTCTTATTTAAGGTATATTCTTTTTTTTGTCTTTTTTTCCATTTAAATATTTAATTTTTGTGTTTTTTTATAATAATTCTATTAATCCAATTTTTATATTTTAATATTCTTTCTTTTGTTCTTCTTTTTAATCATATTTTAATTTTTTAATACTTTTTCTTTTTCTTTTATAGATTATACTTTAATATTATTTATAATCTACTCTAATTTGTTTTATCTTTTATACTGATATTAATTACTAATAGGTACACACTTTGTACCCCTAATTACTACTAGATACATTGATTTAAAATAATTATTATTTAATACAAAATATTAAAGTGAAATATCAAATATACCCCTAAACCCATATATCTTTAAACCACAAACCCCAACCCCCACCCACCATCGGACCACCTGCCAGACCGCCGTCGAAAAAAAAAATTGGTCGCCGGAAAAGCTACTGGATCGCCGTCGCCGCCACCGGACCACCACACTTTTTTGCTGCACACACCTTTTTTTTTATTGCACACACTTTTTTTGCTGCTCACACTTTGCTGTACATGAACTTTTACTGCACACAATATTTATGTGCAGCACATTTGTAGGGGTAATATTGAAATATCACTACACATTTTTGTAGTTAGTAGTAATACTTTTGTATGTTTGTATCTCATAGTACTTTAGGATTTTTTTTTGTGTGTACCTAGTAGTAATCCTCCCTTTATACTTTCATATATTATCCTATATGTAGGTTCAACCATTCTCCTTACATGTATCATTATAATTTTTTATTTTTTGTTATCTTATTTTTTTCTCTTCGATTTTTGTATTTTTTTAATAATTCTATAAACTCTATTTGTATAATTTAGTTTATTTTATCTTCTTTAATATTTTTTTTATATTATTTTTAGGTTTAATTATTATCATATTTGATCTTATTCGTAGGTCCAATCATTCTTTTTTGAGGTATATTCTTTTTTTTTCTATCTTTTTTCTCTTTAATTTTTATGTTTTCTTTATAAAAATTTTATGAAACCTGTTTTTATATTTTAATACTCTTTCTTTTATTCTTCTTTTTAATTATTATTTTTATTATTATTTCTTTAATACTTCTTCTTTTTTTTCTCTTTTATAGATTCTACTTTCATATTATTTATAATCTACTCTAATTTTTTTTTGTCTTTTATACTTTTATATAATCTTGTTTGTAGGTTCAACTATTCTCCTTAAAGGTATCATTATAATTTTTATTTTTTTGGTTATCTTATTTCTTTCTTCGAATTTTGTTTTATTTTTTACTAATTCTATAAACTCTATTTTTTATAATTTAGTTTATTTTATCTTCTTTTATACTTTTATTTGATTGATATTATTTTTAAGTTTAATCCTACGTCGTTGATTGCTTTCAATCACGATTGTTCATTCTTTCAAATCATTCTATATAAATATTTTCATTACCTAATCAAATTATACTTTTTTTTTGTGGTGCTTCCCTTTTTCTTATCTATTTTAGTTTCGTACTATTTTTAGTATACTTTAATTTGTTTATTTCTTATACTTACTTTATTTGATCTTGCAGGTTCATTCTTTATGTATCATTGATACAATCATTCTCATTTGAAGTATCTTTTTATTTTTTTTAAATAAATTAATTTTATGATTGAAATCAAAGAAAGATCATATGTCTTATGTTTATTAAATTGAATAATTATAGTAATACATGAATATTGATTGATATATTAATTTATTAAAAATTAGTTAAATATGCCAAAAATATAATACATGAATATTGATATTAATTTAAATTAAGCATATATTGATTAAAATTTAGTTAAATATGCAAAAAATATTTCTCATATTTACTAAATTTATATTGTTAAATTAAAATAAATAAAATCTAAATAAGAAATCCATTATTAATATAATTAAATTTCATGATTGAAATAAAAATATTAATTGATTGGACGATTTGGATTAGTATGATGAGTGGATTTCATGAAAATATTTTAATTATTTTGGGTGGGTACTAATACCAAAAATGGAAATATAAATGTATATTTGGTAGTTGGATTAGTATGATAGGTGAATTTCATGAAAATATTTTAATTGTTTTGGGTAGGTAGTAATACCAAAAATGAAAATGAAACTATTAGGATGTGACGCCTAAAATGAAAAATGAAACCAATAAGACAGAAGAAGAGGAGACTCCTTCATTAACTTAGATAAAGAAAATGATACACTGACAGAAGGACATGAGGAGTAAAAGAAAAAATGTCAATGCTACTACACAATTAATCATATAATATAATTATATCTGTACAAAACACAAATGGGATACTTATAAATATAAACAAAAAAATATGCTAAAATAAAATTCAAACCACACAAAAAATACGGATAAAATAAGTACAAATATATCCGTCAAGATAAAAACATAAAAATAAAAATATATAATCAACAATTGAAATTAAGCATATATTGATTAAAAATTAACAAACTTTATATTGTTAAATTAAATCAATAAAAAAATAAAATATAAATAATAAAATTTCATTATTTAAATTTTATGATTAATTGAAATCAAAGGAAAATCATATTAAATTAAATTATAATATATGAATATTGATTGATATATTAATTTAAATTAAGTATATATTGATTAAAAAATTAGTTAAATATACCAAAAAATATCTCTTATATTTATCAAATTTATATTGTTAAATAAAAAAGTAAAATTTAAATAAAAAATCTATTATTATTAGTATAATTAGATTATATTCTATTATTATTGAAATAAAAAATATTAACTGGACAGTCAAGATTAAAATTGAATTATTTTTAAATAGAGAAAATTGAAAAAAATTAAAAACAGAAGTAGAAGATAAATAGATTGAAAATAAAATATAAATTATATTGTACTATATCTTTCTTTAAAATAGTAATTGAGTTTTACAAGAGATTATATTTACTTTTTTTTTAAATAAATAGATATCAATTAAAATAAAATAATTTTAATATAATTAATAATAGAAAGTTAATATATATAAGCTCTATTTATATTAAATACCGAATTAAATTTAATATTACAAAAAATAAGCGTATAAATAATACAATTTAATTGATAAATATAAAATTACGTTAGGTTAAAAAATTAATTTATATATTATAAATACTTAATCAATAGTTTTTATAAAAAACATAAATTCAAATAAATAAATAAATAATTATATTTATATACATACATATGTTATGGTTAAAAATAAATTAAATATATAAGTATATAATTGTAATATTCTTAATTCTTTCTGTACAACGCACGGATGAGTAATATCTAGTTTTTTTTAGAGATACATAATAAAGACAAAATTGCTCCTATATACAATCAAATATATAAATATACAACAAAAGTCAAAATTACTCCTATATGTTGGACTTTATCTATCCAGTCCGTTATGTTGGCCTACAGATTATGATTAGCTAGGCATTAATCCTTAATAATTAATTAAATAAAGCCCAATCACTAAGCCTTGATGGACGGATTAGTGATTTAATCTTATTGGGCCGATCCCATCTCTTGCTCTACCCATTAAGCATTAGAGTTTTCACTGTTATTATAAATATGGTTGTAACCCAAATATATTAATAGTCTCAACACAAATAACAGTCTTAAAAAACCCTTAAAAGTACACGGGATTCCATCTCCTTTCGTAGAGCCAAAGAGGTGAAGATCGTGTACCGAATCATGTCGACAATCATTTCAGGTATATATTATTTGTTAATTCGTTCACGTACTTGATAAGATCCGCTAACACGGTCTAATGTTGAGTATGGGATCAAGAGTTTCGTTATCTATACCGTGTCTTAGATCTAACACTATATAGTTGCATATTTTTTAGAGAGACAGTGTGAGTAATAAATAATTTTCAATTGAATTATGTTATAAAGTACATTTAAAAAATATATATAAGTTAAAGATTCTTTCAAATAATTAAATATAAACTTTCTACATGATTTTGATATACATTAAATTATCAAAAGTCAAATATTATAATTTGTTTCATACTCTTTATATTGATTGAAAGAAAAAAATCTCCTTAATCAATGTTGTTATGTTATAAAAAATAAGAATAATTTAAATGATCCCGCATTGTATGCGAGTTTCATACTAATATATACTCCGTCCGTCCCCTTGATAAGTGTCCGTTTACTTTTTGCACGTGGATTAAGGAGTGTAATATTTTAAAGTGTAATGAGGTGAAAGAAATAATATTTTAATGTAGAGTGGGTAGTTGTATTTGTGTTGAGTGTGGGTCCCATGTGTAGTGGGTTGAGTATAATAGTATTAATTAATGTGTGTTGTCACATCAACCAAAAAAAGAAATGGATAATTTATTGAAACGGACCAAAATGACAAAATGAACACTTATCAAGGGGACGGAGGGAGTACATAAATACATACATTTGAGAGAATTAAAATGAATACATGAAAAAAAATTTAAATATATAATGTAATAGTATTTGTGATAATTAAATTAATAATAAGTCAAATTAGGGTTCACTTAGCATATGGTGCACCTAGTTAATACCAATAGTTAGATCAAATAAATGATTAATAATCACCTTCGGATTAAAATAAAAAAATTAAAATTAAAAAAAAAAACAAAAATAACTCTATCCTAAAATTAAGTTTATATATATATATATATATATATATATATATATATAAAAGCAGAATAAATTCAATCCTAGCCATCTATTTCTAAAACAAATCTTAGCCACCCATTAAATTAATTAAATAATTATAATTGTGACATATTCAAATTAGAAAATAAATTTAAATCTCAACCCATTAAAATAATTAAATAATTATAATTATGACATTTTCAAATTAAGAAATAAGATTTTATTTATTAAAAAATAAATAATCCATTGACCAATCAAATTGCGAGTTATATATGGAGCTTCCTCACCAAAAAGCAGAATAAATTCAATCATAGCCATCTATTTCTAAAACAAATCTTAGCCACCCATTAAAATAATTAAATAATTATAATTGTGACATATTTAAATTAGAAAATAAATTTAAATCTCAACCCATTAAAATAATTAAATAATTATAATTATGACCTTTTCAAATTAATAAATAAGATTTTATTTATTAAAAAATAAATAATCCATTGACCAATCAAATTGCGAGTTATATATGAAGCTTCCTCACCCTTCACCTATATAAGGAGTCCTCCTTCATTCATTTCATACACACCGAGAACGATTCTCTAAGAAGATCAAAGACTTCAGAATTGTCTGAAAGTTCTTTGAATTCTTCAACGAGAATCAACTCAAGAACGGAATACATTTGAGATTCATGTTCTAAATTGCCCGGATCAAGCGTTCTACAGTCAAAAATTTTGAACGGCCTATAATCTGGTTCTAAATCGTCCGGATTAAGCTTTTACAGTAAAAAATTTGAACGGCCTATAATATGTAATTCAGGTGCTAAAATGCAATAAGATATTATTTAATAAAAAATTAAAATATTAAATATAAATCCAATTCTAGCCATCTATTTTTTTAAAGAAATCTCAACAAAAAAATCAAATTATGACCACCTATTTCTCAAACAAATCTCAGCCACCAATTGAAATAATTAAATTAAATAATTGTAATTATAACTTTTTCAAATTAGGAAATTAAATATCCACCCTTGAAATAATTAAATTAAATATTGTAATTATAACTTTTTAAATTAGAAAATAATTAAACAATTATGATAAATCCAATCCCTGGCCATCTATTTCTTAAAGAAATTTCAGCCACTTAATAAAATAATTAAATTAAATAATTGTAATTATGACTTTTCAAATTAGAAAATAATTTAAGTGCAATCTAGAATAAATCCAATTTGAAATTAAAAAATAAATATATGCAAATTTGTAAAATATATTATATCCAATCCTGGTCATCTATTTCTCAAATAAATCTCGATCAGTCACCCATTAAATCCTGATTATCTATAAATTTTTTAAATAAATATAAAGATTTAGGGTTTTAGGGTTTAGAAGTTTTAGGGTTTAGGGTTTTAGGGTTTAGGGGTGGTTTTAGGTTTAGGGTTTAGGGTTTAAGGTTTTAGGGTTCAATCTTGACCATCTATTTTTTAAACAAATTTCAGTCACATATTGAAATAATTAATATAAATAAATAATTATAATCATAACTTTTTCAAATTAGGAAATAATTAAATAATTATAAAAAATCCAATCCTTACCTTGGTCATTCAGTCTTAAAATAAATCTCAACCACCCATTAAAATATATTCAAATTAAAAATTAATAAATCCAGCAGAATAAATCTAATACTGGCCATCTATATATATATATATATATTTTAATATATTTAAAGGTTTAGGATTTTAGGGTTTTAGGATTTTGGGTTTAAGGTTTTGGGTTTTAAGGTTTAGAGTTTTATTAGTGATAAAAGCAAAATAAATCCAATCATAATTTTTACCTAATATAATAGCAATATACACGAAAATAATTAAAAAATAAATATATGTAATTTTATAAGATATATTATTAAATTATTAGTGATTAGAGTGATAAAAGGTTTTAATACTGGCCATCTATAAATTTTTTGAATATATATAAGGGTTTAGGGTTTTAGAATTTTGGGTTTTAGGGTTTAGGGTTTTAGGGTTTATGGCCATTTATTTCTCAAACCAATTTCAGTCACTCATTAAAATAATTAAATATTTATAATTATGACTTTTTCAAATTAGAAAATAAGATACTCCCTCCGTCTCGGAATAAACTTCATCATTACTGTAGACACAAAGTTTAAAAAAAGTTACTTTTTAACCAACTTTATTCACTTTTGGAGGGTAAAGTAGTATTTTTAAGTGATAAATAAATTATAAAGTACTATGTTATATGTGTTAGGTAAGTGTGGTAAAATTATAATTAAGATGAACTTTTAGGGTGAGAATTGATGTGATGTTTCCTTTTTTGGTGGTGAAGTTTAATGTGGGACGGACGAAAGTGGAAAGTGTGAAGTTTATTATAGGACGGAGGGAGTATTATTTATTAAAAGCTTAATAATATTAATCCAATCTGGCTATCTATTTTTTGAACAAATCTTAACCACCCATTAAGTCTATTAACTACCTATTAAAATAATTATTTAATTTGATGTTTCCAAAGAGTTTAGGGTTTTAATTTATCATATTAACAGACTTTAATATTAAAACATTAGGTTAGATAAAATACAAAGAAATATTATTAGGTTCAAATATCATAAGATCAAATGAAGTTGTCGTCCTAAAACTAACACATACCGTGCAACGCACGGGTTAGGTACTAGTAAACTCTAGTGACAAATAACCCAAAATTCTAATATATTTAGATGTATTAGTATTTTATTCATTAGCCCAGTGACTAATGGGTTTGGGCCAAAAGATCGACTTCTAAATGAGCTGCAAAATTGAAGCACTAAGCCCGTTTTCTTCTTAGGGTTAATTGTGTGGGGAAACCCTTGTATATGTATTGGGGACTTGTCCTTTAATTTAGTGTAATTCGACAAACACCGACCGACGTAATTCGCAAAGAATGATTTATTCAAAACTCACAAGGCAAGCAATCCTTTCCTTTTCCTAGTGTGTTTTTGTTTTTAAAATTTTAATGTGGGTGCTAAGGGGATGAGGTACTTGTGGAATGCTTTGGATAAACCCTCTCCAGAGGGGTTTGTTAATCCGAAAGTAGAGTTTCGACTTCTGGAGGCATATCTCTGGCCTCTCCGAGGAAAAGTGAAGAAGCTCCGAGGAAGAAGAAGAGTCATCTTTTTCCTACGTGGAATAAGAAGAAGACAGGTAAAGAGAAATTTCTTGATATTTGGTTAGATTGTCTTTGGCTATTAATTCCTCCTCTGTTTTATTTCAGAGGAAGAAGATGATCAAGTATATCAAGTCCAAGAGCAGCAGGTTGACAAGCTTACTACTTTTACTAATGTCAAGTATACTTAAATTTCCATCAGTAGGTATTTATGGTATTCCTCGGGATATTAGGAAATTTCTTCACAAAATCTTTTGATTTACGTGTCTCATGCAAGTATAGCATATTTTTACATTCCTAAACTTATGATAAGCCCAGTTGCGTCTTGTTTGTTTGCAATATCCGTGTACCAAATGCTGATTTTCTCGGTTGCTCCAATTTCCAGGTTTACTTTAAAGATTTTTGCATCATAATATTTTCTGTTGCTTCCTCCAACTCCAGGTGGATCCCCCGGTATGGGTAAAATTCTCCTGATGAGCTTGGTGCGCATGTTTTGTCGACATCAGGTTCTCATTTCATGGTAGGTGAAATTTTGTGTGATCATGGGCCAATTCGGTTGTTTGAAGAGGCAAGGCAATGTGTATAATTTTCATTGATGCAATTTGGCAAGCTCCACCCACTGGATCTGAATGGTTTTCTGATTTATCTAGTTACTCTTAAGCAGTTGCTCAAGGAAATGGCTCTGCTCAAGAAAACTTGTGATGTAGTTGTACTTGTAATGGCTAGCACCAGTACACCTAACACTTTGTTAGACAGTGCATTCGATCGGATTTGTAGCATGGAGGAATTACTTGATGATGCCAAAGGTCGCGAGCAAATATTTCGAATGTATTTGCAGAGGATTAAAGAAGCAGATGGTTTTAATTCCTGGAGACTGGCAAATGGGTTTGATGAGGATGATATTTGCGATGTTTGCCATGAAGCTGCTTTAATTGCTGGCCTGGGGAAGCACAGTTTACAATGGAACATTTTGATGAAGCTATAGGCAGGATTCGTGAGAAGATTAGCAAGGCAATTTGAAAACAGGCTTTAATATTTGGATTGGATGATGTGGTCCCGTCTTTTATGCGTCTTACACTTTCTGGTGAATTTTCTCTTCTCTTCTATAAACGGAATTTATCATCTTACTATTATTACACTATATACTAATATGGAGAATTTCTCCAAGAGCAGCAGGTACTAGTTTTAAGTACTAAATTTTATTTACTCATCTAATCACCTGATTCACTTAATATTCATACATAATTGCTTAATTTTTGCTAGCGTTATACTCCCTCCGTCCCGGCGTAAGAGGGTCATTTGCTTTTGCACGTAGATTATGGAATATTATTATTTAATGTGTAGTGGGTAGTTGTATTAGTGGGAGTGTGGGTCCCATATTTTAATTGTATTAGAGAGGTTTGTGTGTGTAAAAAAGAAAAAAGGAAAGAGGACTCTTTAGATGAGACGGATGGAGTACTATTATTATAGTTTCGCATTATCACATGCTTTCTGGAGTACGATGTTTCTTTATTCATATTAGTTTATAGTGAAATTCCTATTATATCCTCACCTCTAGCTTATACACACTAACTCCAAATTCGGCCCAAAATTATTACCATATAGTATCTACATCAAACCTTATAGGTAAATGATTTGTAATTGTTGTTTTTATACATTATGAGCGGCACTATTGTCACTCAAATTTTTGTTGAAGGCACTCATATTGAAGACAAAATATGTGTAAAATTTTAATTATATCCTCTCTTTTTTAAACCCAGCCCATTTATTATACTAAAAAACATATTTTGCTTGTACACTCACTCACCACTACACAACACACACACTAAAAATACATACTCACATTAAAAAGACACACTCACTCACACACACCACATGCACTGCAGACACAAAAAAGAGCGAACCTCAATTTCACACCCAAAATATAAACATCCAGCTTTCTCAAAATCATACTTTTATAGGGTTTGTGAGTTAATGAAATTGTATAGTTAATTAAAAATTATTGGTGTACTAATAAAATTATAGATGTAATTTGAGATTAAAAGATAATAGCAACATAAATTAAAATGGTATATTGTTTGGATGTTGAAAATCATATATTTTAAAATTTCAAAACTGATTGATCGAAAATATTGTTAATTTTCGATTAGATGTCGCTGAAAATTTGTGAAAGAATTCATTTGTGTGCTGCTGAATTTTTTTGTACAATTTAAACTCCTAGCAATACATAGGTTTAAATAGGATTGGAGGGAAGGATTGTGTTCACATGGGGACACGGAGCATCTTTCCGTGTCCCCGGGCGCACAGGAGCTTTTGCCAAATTTAAAATGATGCTCCTTGAGTTTAGTGGGTCATAATAAAGCTCAACAATGATTAGATCAAGCTAAAGAAATATAGGGCCTGCTTATTAGAATTAGTTTGAGCCCTCCAAATCTAATTAGATCCAACTGTAAATCCTCTCTATTAGACAACTTTTATAACCCCTAAATTTCTCAAGGGGTCGTCGAATATTTTACCTAAACTTTCGATTAGTCGAATTTTTATAAATATTTCGACAAGTACTAACCGAAATTTGTATTTTTTTTAACAGACCAGATATGAATTTTTTACAATTTTCAATAGAAAAAATAAAAATAAAAATCACATAATACAAAAAAAATTTAGAAAAAATAGCGCAAAACTTATCATTATCACATAATGCTCCATATTACTAAAAATGACCTCTTTTAAGTCCTAAACTATAAACTAGAGTTTTAAAATTTTAAACTATGGGTTACATTAATTTTAGTTGAAGGAAAAGAAATCCTTTGAGAATTAAATCATTTTCTGTATAACTGAACTAAGGTTGTGTTTGGATGGAAGGATTTGAGGAGGAATTTATAAATCCTTCCCTCAAATCTCTCCATCATGTTTGGATAATATTGAAATCAATGGATTTATAAATCCAAGATTTTAAATCAATGGATTTTAAATCAATGGAATTGATTTTGAATTTTTTTAGTATTTTTTAATGGATTTCAAATCCTTACGAAAACCGTGTCATTTGAAATCCTTTCGTTGTTGTGTGATTGATATACTAATATATAAAAATAATATATAAAATTAATAAATTAATTAAAAAATATTTAATATTAAATATATTTTTTTTATGTTTTAAACTCTACCACCCAACCCACCCCCACCACCCCCGGCCACCCACACACTCCACCCCACCCACCCCCACCCCACCAACTGTTGGATTGTATACTAAAAGTCTAGCTTTGGTATGAACAATGTTATAACAATATTTGAAATGAGAATCATTGATCAAATGATTGCATCTTATAATTTATTTATATGAATGGTGCAATAGTCCATTTACTTTATACTGTAGATAATATGTTGTGCGACAACACGCGGAAGATCATATTATCGGTTTCCTTATAAAGTATAAACAGATGCTCACAGCCGAGATAGATGGGGACTATCTATTGGTATGGTTGTAGTGTGGTTTGGTATTAGTTTGTCTTGACTATAGAACCACATTAGTACACTGCTATGTGTATTGAGTAGGACCGCCTGAGATCGTTCGACTTGTACTGTCTATATAGAAGAACTTGATCTCTGTTATTATGGATGTCCATGCTCTTAATCCCTATACAATAACCTCGACACGTAAGGCAATATATATTTCTTTGATTCATCAATGGGTGAGATTTAAATGAATTAAATCAACATACTCGGTGAGTTGGGAAATAATGCTGTCTCTATGGTGTGCTGTTGATTGTAGAAGGAATCCATGTCCGTCATAGGTTGATGATGTCCCCTTGAGGAGCTCATAAGGTTTATCATGTAAATCTTGCAAGTGGATTAATTTCCGGCATGATAAAAAGGTTGAGTGGTACTACTCTCGGATGAGATATTAATTAATTTGAGTTGTCAGTAACTTAATTAATTAATGAGCATTGTATATCTTAAACATGGGGAGATTATTGGGCTCATAATAAGGAGCCCAGAACATAATTTGGGATTGGACGGGTAGTGCAATAATAATATTTTAGTGGACTATATTATTATTATTGGATTTAATTAAAAGCTTTGGGCTAAGCTTGGTTAATTAAATCTAATTGAGGCCCAGCCCAATTTCTCCTCCTGGTCCCTGTTGTAGCCCTATATATAATGTCATCTCAGCTCCTGGAAACCTAATTTTTTTCCTGCGCCTCTAACAGACGTGAAAGAGGTTAGGAGCAGATTGAGAGAATCCTGCAGATTGTTGCCCACACAACAGCAGGATTCGACTTGGGTCATACAGCAGAAGATCTAGAGGTGGTTCTTCTGCAACGATCAGACTCTACACCAACCCTGAAGTACGGTAAACATGTTTAATTGCTTCCGCTGAATTGTTTGCCTGTTTATCCTAACGATCACGTTGAACCGCACGATCCAATTGCCAACAATTGGTATCAGAGCGTTGGTTTCGTGGTGAAACGTGAGATGTATGGTTGGGGTTTTTGTGATTATTTGATTATATGGTATAATCTGGATTTAATCATGTAATTATGAAACTGATTTGTAAAGATTTATGTGATTAATTGATTATTTGTTTTAATCTGAATTTTTCACATGGTGTATGTGAACTGTCAGGCTTGATTGTTTGAATGGTGTGTAATATTATTTGATTATTTGTTAATTAATTGTGGCACACACTTCGAGACAACCAACCCTGCCCTTCCACACACGCGGTCGCCCCCTCTCTCTCTTTTCCCCCCCTTTCCCGTCTCTCTCTCTCTCGTTGCGGTGGCGGAGGCGACTGCTTCTGACGGCGGCTGGCGGCGGCGACCGAAACAGACAGCCTTCAGACAGTCGCCGGCTTTTTCTCGACAGGCCCAAATCACGGCGGATTCGAGGCAGACCGGCGGGTTTGGCGGCAGAGGGAATATCGTAGAAGGAGGGGTGACAGGGAGACTGTCCCAATGCGCTGCGATGACGGCGGCGTCGTCTTCACGGCGAGGCGAGTCGAGGCTATTCAGATCGGAGCAGTGCGCTGCAGGGCGGCGATGACTTCGAGGCGGGCGCGCGTGGCTGAGCGACTCGTCGGCGTAACCTGATGGATCACGATCTAGACGGCGGCGCTGGAGGAGATGCGGCACTGACCGGCGCCGACAATCGACGTCTGGTGGTGTCGGTGCGGATCCAGTGGGCTACTGTTGGCGATCGTCGGCGACGGCACTTGCGGAGGGAAGATCGTGCGGCGCTGGCCTGCGTCATGACTCACCGGTGTCGCGCTGGGTTGCATGCGCGACTGGACGGCGTGAGTGTTACCGGCGGTAGCAGGCGTGCGTGGCTGTGGAGCTCGGAAAACGGACTGGTCGACGATTTGCTGGGTCTGTCGGCGGCAGGCTGTGGACGGATCGTCGGCTGCGGTGGTGACGGTGTTTGCCTCCTGGCGGAGTTCGTCGCGCTGTCAGCGGCGTTTCGTGGCTGGAATCTGGTCGCCGGGGGGGTAACGGCGAGTTACCGGTGGATTGTCGGCGGCGCCGCCGGAGGCGGCGTTAGCTGGGTGGCGCCGGTGGCTTTTGAAAGCTGACGGCAGTGACGGCTAGCAGAAGCTAGGGTTTCAGGAGATTAGGCTGGGCTGTTTTTTTTTAATTAATTGCTGTTGGGCCTGTTTTTTTTTTGTATTGGGCTTACTGGTTGTAATTTAATTAATTTAGACAGCTGGGCTTATGATTATTAATTGTTTGTGGTGTTGGGCCATGAAATTTTGGGCTTGTTCCAAGGAAATAAATTGGCGGGTTAATGGGCTTTATTTTTTTTAAAATGGCTGCTCATTTTTTTGCTAATTTTATTTGGAATAGGTGGGCCCAATTTTGATCCAATTTCACTTAGCATTTAATTGTTTATATAATTGATTTAATTGTTTATCATGACGATTAATTGTTATATATGTGTAAAGCATGTTTTATGTGATTTTAAATTACTTGAATTAAAAGCATGCTTTGTTGTATATTTTATTTGTTAATATTATATGCATGTTAAAAACCCTCGGTAATTAAATAACTAAGTGGGAGAGGGGATTGGTATAATTAATTCCCGCAGCCTCCATTATTGGTTTGTAAGTGATGTGAGTAAACTTGCGTGTTGGCATTGGCCTTCCTCCCTAACGGATGAGTTTATTCATGGATCACTGGTACAGACTTCATTAATAATTATTGTTTGTAATGTGGCACACAAACTTGCGTGTTGGCATTGGCCTTCCTCCCTAACGGATGAGTTTGTGTGCGGTTCACTGGTACAAACTAATAATTGATGATTGTAGGAAGCTACCCGAGCGCGTGTGTACTTCTCTAACTGTAAGGCACACAAGCTCGCGCAGTGGACTTGGGATCAAATAATGGTATACACTTAGGTGTAAATAATTAGTATCCTCCCCAACGGAGTCACTGCTATTATTTGCATGGCTAAAGAGGAGCCGACTATTAATTATTTTGTCATAAAGTTAGGTTGACAAATGAAATTAATGGGTAAAACCTTCTCTTGTAAATATTCGGGTTTGTAAACGTCCACACTAACGTGGCTTGCAGACTCACGGTGCTTGAGATGTCGGTGAATTTTATTTTTATATTGTTTTGAGGGAATCAATATAAAAGGATAAAATTCGAATATTTGATCTGAATATTTATTTGTGATTCTCTGAATTTCGAATGGTATTATCTCACTAATTGTTAACTAAAAGAAATTATATTTACTTGTCCATATTAACTGATTAGAAAAGAATCTTAATTTTAAAATTTACTGCTTAAGAAAATACATGTGTTCTCTCAAAGGACGGCTCATGATGCCTATTAAAGTCTTTAGTGAAGAGATGAGAGGATCATAGAAATATGATGAACTCATGTAACTCTTCAGATACTTGAGTAATTTAAAAGGCGCAAGATCATGATAGAATTTGATGAATGAATTGGAAAAGCTTGGAGTATAAATTGAAAGGGAAACCTAGATCAATTTTATTCTCCATGTTTAGCCTTGATGTTTTGAGAAAGTTCTACCTGAAATACTAGAGGATGTATATGGTGGGAGACTTCTGACAAAACATGTGGCAAAGAAAAACCATTTTCATCATAAAATGAACAAGTTTAATATTCACTAGTTGTTTAAACATGATTAGTGATGGTATCTATTGACACGAAGTGCGTAGATACTGGAATCACTGAATGTTTATCACTTGATGAGGATAAGATTATTAAGACATGGGTAAAACTACAAAGGTAGTGGCTATTGCAGTGGGAGTTATTTATCTATCTTATGATAGGAATAAACAATTTGATTATGAGAAATTGTCTTTACGTACGTTTTCATAGAAAGAATTTAATTTCGGTTTCTATGCATTAACGGATGGATACTTCATTTCATCTATATGACATGGTCATAATGATGAGGAATGGGGCTTTAATCCGTTAAAGTACGTTGGTGGATAATAAGTATACTCTTAAATCATGTTCATCCCACAGATGCAATAAATAATAATTAATAATGCATCTTCTAATATTAGTAAGAGAAATGAACCTTCGGAGATGAACTAAACATATATTTGGCGTCTAAAGTTATTTCATTTTACTTGAGTAGGATTCAAAAGTTGATAGCTGATAGACCGTAAGGTTTATCTGAAGTGGAAACTATCGGACTTGCGAATCTTACTTGGAAGTAAAAATGAATAACTGTCTTTTAAAGGCCGTGGGGTGTAGAGCCAAAGATACATATGTTGGAATTAGTTCATTCTGATTCAAGCGGACCTAATATTATCCAGGCGAGAGGTGGTTAAGAATATTCGAAGATTATTCTAGATACCGATATATTTATTTGATGCACTGCATGTCTAAATTCTTTGATTAATTCAAGAATTGCAAGATTGGTACAGTGAAGCGTCATGGAAAATATATTAAGTCATTACGATTAAATCGTGATGGCGAGTACCTCTTAGGATAGTTAGGAGCTGCTAATCAGAAGTTGAGATTAAATCTCAAGTAGTCTACACCGGGCGATCCCCAGCTGAATGGTGTGGTGGATAGAAGGAATAAGGCTCTTATGGTAATGATTAGATAGATGAAGAATTATTAAGAATAATTAAATTCATTTTATGGATATGCCCTAGAAACAGTAATTCGTAAAACGTTTTATCTGTTTGAGGGACAGCCTAGAAAAATGAAGGGTGATTTATTTAGTCCAAAAGATCGTAGGGTAATTGTTAACACAATAACTAGATTTTGGAAAAAGGACTATGTAATAAATCACAAACCCATGTATAACTTGTTCTAAAGGAAGTGAGAGGAAAACACTAAGTATAAGTACCAAGTGTACAAGAGGATATACCACAACGTAAACTGCATCGCGTGTCACGTCTGATACACAATTACGTGTAGTGCCTTGTCGTAGTGGGAGGGTTGTTTGACAACCCAAATGATATATGTTTTGGGAGAGTCGTAAGACTTGATCCCTAGTGAACATGGTATTGTCCCACGGATACGACGTAGCACTACAAGATGAAAATGCGGAATCTTAGTAAGTTGCATTGAATGTTGAAATAGAATCTACGGATTCTAAATTAAGTCTGGGAGCTTATAAGACCACTAAATGGTGTAAAAGCCATTGGAAGTGGTCATAGGAAATAAAAGAGGATCATACAATAAGGTGAAAACCTTGGAAGCAAAGCTTGTTGCGAAAAAGTGCACTCAGAAAGAAATGGTTCGATTATGAGGAAACATATTCGCTGGTAGCTATGCTTAAATTGATCCGGATTCTTTTATGTATTGCTGCTCATATTGAATTATGAGGAACAGCAAATAGATGTCAAGACAGCTTTCCTGATTGGAAGTCTTGAAGAAAACATCTATGTGAAGCAACCAGAGTGATTCATTGCAAAGTACTAATAGCATTTTGATAATAAGCTTAAAAGTGTCCAGCGATGGACTAAAGCAAGCTTTGAAATCATGAAGCATCTGTTTTGATTAGGTAATCCAGTGGCATGGATTTAATTCAATGAGCAGATGAGTCTTGTGTGTGGTAAAGAGTGACGGAAACGTGGTGGTATTTCTTGTACTATATGTAGATAGTATCTTGCTCATTGGAGACAATGAAAGAGTATTATCGGGCGTATGGGTATGGTTAAAAAGGCAGTAGAGATGAAGGACTTAAGAAAGGCAAAATACATCTTTTTGATCACGGTTATACGGATCACAAGAAAGGATGTTATGCTTATCTCAAGTTTCATAAATGATACAATCCATACTCGTTTAGCATGTGAATTTATCTAAGTAAATGTGTCTTTAAGATACAAAAAGAAGATAAAGGAGATGAAAGCGGTTCCTTATGCTTCGGCGAATAAGGAAGCTTAATCTAAGGAATGCTATGAACGAAGTTGGATATCTGTTTTGCTGGATACATGAACAGTGGGTATCAACGTAACCCAGAACAAGAATGATGAACTGTGGTAAGACACATATGAAGTGCCTGAGAAGGACTAGAAATCATATGTTGACTTACTGAGCAGATTCACTGCTTCTTGTGGATTACGTAGATTCAGATTTTTTAGTCAGATTGGACGGCAGTAAATTCACCTCAAAGGTTATGTGTTTAATTTGAGGAAGTAGAGTCATAATGTGGAGGAGTGTTATATAGAAATATATTTCAGACTCCGGACTCCATCATGGAAAGATGATAAATTGGAGCCTATAAGGCAGCCAAAGTATCTATATGACTCTAGAGACTTCATGATGGACTTTGAAGTGTTTCTAAGTTTGCCCAAGGTAATCACAATTTACATTGATGATATTGGTGCAGTTGCAAACTTGAAGGAATCACGAGTCTATAAGGCAATTAAACACATGGAGCGCGAGTACCACCTGCTACGAGAAATCGTATGATGAGGGGAAGGTTGTTGTCGCCTAGATTGCATCGGATCATGACCTAGTAAAACCATTTACAAGGACATTAAGGCGAGAGCTTTTAATGGTCGTGTAGTGGGAGTAGGAATCAGATGTATGGCAGAAAACAAGACAGCATAGTCTTTTAGTATAAGTGGGAGATTGTTGGATTGTATACTAAAAGTCTAGCTTTGGTATGAACAATGTTATAACAATATTTGAAATGAGAATCATTGATCAAATGATTGCATCTTATAATTTATTTATATGAATGGTGCAATAGTCCATTTACTTTATACTGTAGATAATATGTTGTGCGACAACACGCGGAAGATCATATTATCGGTTTCCTTATAAAGTATAAACAGATGCTCACAGCCGAGATAGATGGGGACTATCTATTGGTATGGTTGTAGTGTGGTTTGGTATTAGTTTGTCTTGACTATAGAACCACATTAGTACACTGCTATGTGTATTGAGTAGGACCGCCTGAGATCGTTCGACTTGTACTGTCTATATAGAAGAACTTGATCTCTGTTATTATGGATGTCCATGCTCTTAATCCCTATACAATAACCTCGACACGTAAGGCAGTATATATTTCTTTGATTCATCAATGGGTGAGATTTAAATGAATTAAATCAACATACTCGGTGAGTTGGGAAATAATGCTGTCTCTATGGTGTGCTGTTGATTGTAGAAGGAATCCATGTCCGTCATAGGTTGATGATGTCCCCTTGAGGAGCTCATAAGGTTTATCATGTAAATCTTGCAAGTGGATTAATTTCCGGCATGATAAAAAGGTTGAGTGGTACTACTCTCGGATGAGATATTAATTAATTTGAGTTGTCAGTAACTTAATTAATTAATGGGCATTGTATATCTTAAACATGGGGAGATTATTGGGCTCATAATAAGGAGCCCAGAACATAATTTGGGATTGGACGGGTAGTGCAATAATAATATTTTAGTGGACTATATTATTATTATTGGATTTAATTAAAAGCTTTGGGCTAAGCTTGGTTAATTAAATCTAATTGAGGCCCAGCCCAATTTCTCCTCCTGGTCCCTGTTGTAGCCCTATATATAATGTCATCTCAGCTCCTGGAAACCTAATTTTTTTCCTGCGCCTCTAACAGACGTGAAAGAGGTTAGGAGCAGATTGAGAGAATCCTGCAGATTGTTGCCCACACAACAGCAGGATTCGACTTGGGTCATACAGCAGAAGATCTAGAGGTGGTTCTTCTGCAACGATCAGACTCTACACCAACCCTGAAGTACGGTAAACATGTTTAATTGCTTCCGCTGAATTGTTTGCCTGTTTATCCTAACGATCACGTTGAACCGCACGATCCAATTGCCAACCACCACCCCCCACCCCAAAAAAAAATTTTTTAGAAAATTTTAAATTTTAATATTTAAATAAATAATAAAAATATTATCACCCAACCTACCCCTACTCACCCCCCTCCACCCACCACCCCCCAAAAAAAAAATTTTATAAAATTTTAGATTTTTATATTTAAAAAAATAAAAATATTACCACCCAACCCAACCCAACCCAACCCATCCCCTCCACCACCCACACCCAACCCCACCCTGCCCCCACCCCACTCCCCCACCCCACACAAAAAAAAAAAATTAATAAAATTTTAGATTTTATTTTTTAAATATTAAAATCTAATTTTTTTTAAAAAAAAATTTGGTGGGTTGGGAGGGGGGTGGTGAGAGTGGGGGTGGGGTGGGTGGATGGATAGGGTGGTAGGATTGGGTGGTAATATTTTTATTATTTAAATATTAAAATCTAAAATTTTATATAAAAAAATTTTTTTTGAATGGGGGTGGGTGGGTGGGTATGGGGTAGGGGTTGGGTGGTAATATTTTTTATTATTCAAATATTAAAAGTTTAAAATTTTATAAATTTTTTTTTTGAGGGGTGGTGTGGTGGGTGGGAGGTAGATTGGGTGGTAGAGTTCCCTCCAAAAAATTTATTTTTAATAAAATTTTAGATTTTAATATTTAATATAATAAAATTTTTATTATTTTTATTTATTATATATAAAATTCTATTTTAAAAAATAATTTTTGAATTATGGATTTGAAATCCTTTCAAAAATCCATAATTTATCCAAACAGTGGAATTCAAATGCATTGATTTAAAATCCAAGGAATTTAAAATCCACTCATTTTCAAATCCATGGATTTGAAATGACTCAATCCAAACATAGCCTAGGTGAATTAATTTTCAAGGATTATGGGATCAAGTTTAGCGTTGCTTCTTTCAAAATCTAACTTTTTTCTTCATCTTCTCCTTTCTTCTTTCTTTATCGATGTTGTGATGTATATGTGATTAGTGTGTTTTTGGTGTATGCGTTGAAGTGTATATTTTTAGTGTGTGTTTTAAGTGTAGTGGTGGGTGGGTGGGTGTACAAACCAAAATATATACTCCTTCCATCCCGAATTTAAGTTCACCGACACTGTAGATATGAAGTTTAAGAAAAATTATTTTTTGACTAATTTTATTGATTTTTGAGGGGGTATTGTGGTATTTTTAGGTGATAAATAAATTATAAAATATGTTACGTGTGTTAGGTGAGAGTGACATTTTTGAAATTAATATAACTTTTGAGATTGTTGGTTAATGTGGAGTTTTCTTTTTTGGGTGGTGAACATAAGTATGAGACGGACGAAAACGAAAAGTGTGAAGATAAGTATGGGACGGAGAGAGTATTTTTTTAGTGTTTAAATAGGTTTGGGTTTAAAAAATTGAGTGGGGATATAATTGAGTTTAACATATATTTTATTTTTAATACGGGTGCCTTCAGCAAAACTTCGGGTGGCAATAGTGACGCTCATACATTATACTTCCTATGTAATAACCTGAATTTTTCAATATAAATAAATATATACATGTACTTTTTATTTTTTATAAAATATCTATATCAACGTATCTTTCAATAATCCTCTCACTAATATATAATTATATTTATATTTATATCATAGACATATTATTTTCATGATATTTTTACAAGATATTATAATAATTAAGAATATTATTATTAAGGATTTATGATCATGGATATTATTATTATATAAAATATATATGGTACATAACTTAGTATCCGATGGTAGTTGATTTATGATAGGATTTATCCATTATCTCAACTTTTCCTTTTCCTAAAAGAAAGGGGATTCAATCCAACGCACACATATAATATTAACTCCTCAAATACAATTCTCAACCCTTGACAACCAGTTTGCTATTTCTCCAATTCTTTTTCTCTCCTTTTATATACACTCATATACACCTAAGAAATCGGAAAACACTCAGAGACACCGAAGAGAGAGGGAGAACGATTTTAGTATTGCGGTCAAATTATTTGAGGTGAGGGATTTCTTACTTATTTTTATTGAACATTATATGTGATGATTTTGAGATCATGTGAACAATATATGTGTTGATTTTAAGTTTATGTGATGCTAATTAATATGATATTAAAATTTAGCTTATGAAGCATGAAAAGATAAGTATAGAGAAGATATGTTTTCTGGACTATAAAGAGGAGATCTTATGTACCTAGGTCTTATGGACCATTATAAAGGAGGAGGTCTTATGTACCTAGGTCTTATGGACCATTATAAAGGAGGAGGTCTTATGAACCTAATGAAAGAGGAGGTCTTCTGGACCTTAATAAAGAGGATGTCTTGTCACCTTTATGGAGAGGAACATATTTATAAAAAGAGGATATGAATAAGGAAAGTATTATAATGCGGTTGGTTGAGGTAATTACATGGCTTAATTATTATTGCATGTGATGTTTAGTTTGATAAGTAGTGATTTCTCACTAAGCCGTGGTTTTGCTCACCCTTATCTCTCCAATTTTCAGATGAAGGAGCTGGCGTGGTGGGATTGGAGGATGTTTAGCACCATTTAATTTAATTTTATATTAAAGTTTAAGCATTTCATTCAATATTTCATTGTGGAATTATTATTTCATGGAAATTCAAGTTTTCTTAAATATTTAATAATTTAATTCCTTTAAGCTTTCGCTTAGTTCTTTTAAATAAAATAATTTTTAATTAAGAAAAATCAGGATGTGACAAATTGGTATCAGAGCGGTTATACGATTCTGTATACCCGTTTCTTCTTTATATAAAAAGCTAGCATCCATCCGTCACACTGCGACAGCTTCGTTGAGGTACGAAATTTGCATTAGTTCATTTTATGCAAGATTATCAATTTTTAAGAATTTCAATATATTTATTTATTTATAAAATAAAATTTTGTTAGACTTAAAATTGTGCATCGTGATATTTATATTTGTAATAGTTTACAATTTGTATTTTTTTTTCAGAAATTAAACTTTCCTTCCAACATATAAATGTGTTGTAATATGTATTTTTCCCTTAATAAATCCTGTAAATTTTATTATACATGCATTCTTCAGTTAATAAAATCTAAATTTCGAGGACGAAAATTTTCTAACGAGGTAAGAATGTAATAACCTGAATTTTTCAATATAAATAAATATATACATGTACTTTTTATTTTTTATAAAGTATCTATATCAACGTATCTTTCAATAATCCTCTCACTAATATATAATTATATTTATATTTATATCATAGACATATTATTTTCATGATATTTTTACAAGATATTATAATAATTAAGAATATTATTATTAAGGATTTATGATCATGGATATTATTATTATATAAAATATATATGGTACATAACTTAGTATCCGATGGTAGTTGATTTATGATAGGATTTATCCATTATCTCAACTTTTCCTTTTCCTAAAAGAAAGGGGATTCAATCCAACGCACACATATAATATTAACTCCTCAAATACAATTCTCAACCCTTGACAACCAGTTTGCTATTTCTCCAATTCTTTTTCTCTCCTTTTATATACACTCATATACACCTAAGAAATCGAAAAACACTCAGAGACACCGAAGAGAGAGGGAGAACGATTTTAGTATTGCGGTCAAATTATTTGAGGTGAGGGATTTCTTACTTATTTTTATTGAACATTATATGTGATGATTTTGAGATCATGTGAACAATATATGTGTTGAATTTAAGTTTATGTGATGCTAATTAATATGATATTAAAATTTAGCTTATGAAGCATGAAAAGATAAGTATAGAGAAGATATGTTTTCTGGACTATAAAGAGGAGATCTTATGTACCTAGGTCTTATGGACCATTATAAAGGAGGAGGTCTTATATACCTAGGTCTTATGGACCATTATAAGGAGGAGGTCTTATGAACCTAATGAAAGAGGAGGTCTTCTGGACCTTAATAAAGAGGATGTCTTGTCACCTTTATGGAGAGGAACACATTTATAAAAAGAGGATATGAATAAGGAAAATATTATAATGCGGTTGGTTGTGGCTTAATTATTATTGCATGTGATGTTTAGTTTGATAAGTAGTGATTTCTCACTGAGCCGTGGTTTTGCTCACCCTTATCTCTCCAATTTTCAGATGAAGGAGCTGGCGTGGTGGGATTGGAGGATGTTTAGCACCATTAAATTTAATTTTATATTAAAGTTTAAGCATTTCATTCAATATTTCATTGTGGAATTATTATTTCATGGAAATTCAAGTTTTCTTAAATATTTAATAATTTAATTCCTTTAAGCTTTCGCTTAGTTCTTTTAAATAAAATAATTTTTAATTAAGAAAAATCAGGATGTGACAACTTCCTCCGTCCGGTTCTAAGATATCCATTAACTTTTTGCACGTGGAATAAGGAGTATTACTATTATTATATGTAAAGTGAGTAATTGTATTAGAGGGAAGTAGTAGGTCATATTGTTTATTTTTTTATTAAACAGGGAAAATTGATATCTTTGAATCGGATGCCAAAAATAATAAAATGAATACCTTAAAAGCGCAAGTGGGAGTATATATGTATATCACCAATAATGTTTTCATTTCCCAATCTAAAAGTCTTAATGTGCTTCAGTGTACAAAAGGGCTTCAGAATAAGAGTCCCAATCGTATTTACGTATCCCGAAAATAAACTATAGTTTTTAATTAATTAAAGAAGTTACTTTCTGGGATTCATAATAAAAGATTTATAGAGGCCCAGTGGCCTTAACTATTTTGAGTACTAATTCTAGGAATTTAAAGATTTTTAATGTTTATGTATAAAAACAATGATCGGAAATAATTTACCTCAATAATTTACCACACCTAATTTCTTTCTTGTTTATATCATGTTCTTTTTTGTTTCTTTTTTCTCTTCTCTTCTAATTTATTGGGTTTTTTCCATGTATATCATTTCTCCTATGTGATTCATAATCGATCTCTCTCAACTCACATTATCTCTCTCCTCATTCACGTGTGACGTGCCTCAACTATTCCATACAGTGAAACAAAACGAATACTTCCTCTCATCCATGGTTACATATTTTTATTTTGGACGTCTCATCTTAACGATTACATTTCTCATTTTAACATACGAGATTCACACAAATTAATTATTTTACTCTTAATTGGCCCACACATCCTATTAATAATGTCACGCCCGAATTTTTCTCACCAATAATAAATAATAATAAATATTCATTTCCCTTTCATTTTTATACAATACAATCTTCATAAAATAACTCATTACACCGGCCCAGCCAACAGATCGTCATCCATGTATACAACTCTCAGGACCTGACGGAACCCCAACCACCAGTCTCGTGTATGATTTTACCTACAATGCATAAACTAGTGAGATAAAATCTCAGTAAGTAGAAATCATGCATGATAGTGCATGAAAATGCATTTATTTTCTAATATTTCTAGTTGGTCGCTTTTATTTTGAAAACTGTTCACGTTGCGGGATCCCCACGACACACTTATAATATGCACTCCAAATGAGCTCAATGAGGACGATTTTTTCAAACCCCGAAAATAGTGCCGAGAATAATTTTTCCGAACTCTGGCAAAGTGGTGGGGACGATTTTTCCGAACCCCTAATAAAAATGTCGAAAATGATTTTTTCGAACCCTGACAGAGATGCATATATAGTGGTCGCACACACCATTAGTATCTTATTAATTTTGAGGAAAACACTTTTCATGTTTATGCATGGTATGCATCCAAAACAATTAAATGTGAATCATAAACCATTTACAATATCAATATCAACATTTAATCATAATAAGACAACAACTTAATTTCAATTCACACAAATCAACTTCTGAAATAACAACTTCACCTCAATCACATAGATCCATTTATAGAATAACCACTTCACCTTGGATTACACGGATCTCTTTTTGGAATAACAACTTCATCTTGGATCCCACAGATCCTTATAACCAATATTTTCTCAAACCATATAAATATATTTTCAATAGTTTCCAATCACACAGATCTATATAAGATAATGATATTATTTCCAATCATATAGATCCACAACTTGTATCACAAAATTATCACAAATAATTTACAAATAATATTGTTGAATATGAACCCTACTCTCCCCAAATCACATAAATCCCCAGCTTGTATCACAAATTAATCTCCAAATAATTCATAACGTAATTAAACTAATTACAAATAATTCATAACATAATTATAACATATTAATTACAAATAATTCACAAACAGCATGTTTATGCATTGTAATTGGACTTCTACTTACCTGGATTTGACAGTAATATAAACCCCGTAAAGAATAGTAAATTCACTCTGACACGCACGTTCCGACGCGCTCCCTCTTCTCTTTCTCTTCTTCCTCTCTCTCTCTCTCCTCTCTTTCTCTTTCTTTTCTCTCTCTTTTTTTTTTTTACTCTTGCTTTCGGGCTGCTTCAGGGGTTATCAACCCCCAATTTCTATATATGTATATATGAATGGTGGGTGAGTCGGTTTAATCCACCGCTCACCCATCCAATAATATTTTTTTTTAATTATTATTATTATTATTCATTCTTGATTTACGTGCAATACTTAATAGCTAAGATATAATACATTTACAAATTAATATACATATGTGTACATTTTTCTATTCACTATTATTATTACGAGAACACGTGTGATTCTTAATAATTAAGAAAAGTGTATTTATACACATAAAATAATTTAATTATATTTTCAAATAATTGCACGTAAATATTTATGCACCCATATATTCACATATTATCACCATGTTTATTATGTATGTCTCAAATAAAATGCAATGATAAATAAAATGTAAAATCAATTATCACATAATTATCACATTATTATCACATAATTACCACATAATTATCACATAATTATAAAAATGCGTAAAACACAAATTATATTATCATATAAATAGGAAAATTTCCGGGTATTACAATCTCCCCACCTTATAAAAATTTCGTCATCGAAATTTAGTTTCACTCTACTTCAGCATTTTATATTCATCACATTTGAAATAAGTGAAACCACAATTATGTTCATACAAAATCACATATTTAACATAAAATAAAACTTATTGGTCTGGTGGTGTACCAAAGATTCCGAAATTGTATATATGGACAGTCTACAGGACCATGACCAGGCTCTGATACCATTCTGTCACGCCCGAATTTTTCTCACCAATAATAAACAATAATAAATATTCATTTTTCTTTCATTTTTATACAATACAATCTTCACAAAATAACTCATTACGCCGGCCCGACCAACAGGTCGTCATCCATCTATACAACTCTCAGGACCTGACGGAACCCCAACCACCAGTCTCGTGTACGATTTTACTTACAATGCATAAACTAGTGAGATAAAATCTCAGTAAGTAGAAATCATGCATGATAGTGCATGAAAATGTATTTATTTTCTAATATTTCTAGTTGGTCGCTTTTATTTTGAAAATTGTTCACGTTGCGGGATCCCCACGACACACTTATAATATGCACTCCAAATGAGCTCAATGGGACGATTTTTCCGAACCCCGAAAATAGTGCCGAGAATAATTTTTTCGAACTCTGGCAAAGTGGTGGGGATGATTTTTTCGAACCCCTAATAAAAATATCGGGAATGATTTTTTCGAACCCTGACAGAGATGCATATATAATGGCCACACACACCATTAGTATCTTATTAATTTTGAGGAAAACACTTTTCATGTTTATGCATGGTATGCATCCAAAACAATTAAATGTGCATCATAAATAATTTACAATATCAATATCAACATTTAATCATAATAAGACAACAACTTAATTTCAATTCGCACAAATCCACTTCTGAAATAACAACTTCACCTCAATCACATAGATCCATTTATAGAATAACCACTTCACCTTGGATTACACGGATCTCTTTTTGGAATAACAACTTCATCTTGGATCCCACATTTCCTTATAACCAATATTTTCTCAAACCATATAAATATATTTTCAATAGTTTCCAATCACACAGATCTATATAGGATAATGATATTATTTCCAATCATATAGATCCACAACTTGTATCACAAAATTATCACAAATAATTTACAAATAATATTGTTGAATATGAACCCTACTTTCCCCAAATCACATAAATCCCCAGCTTGTATCACAAATTAATCTCCAAATAATTCATAACGTAATTAAACTAATTACAAATAATCCATAACATAATTATCACATATTAATTACAAATAATTCACAAACAGCATGTTTATGCATTGTAATTGGACTTCTACTTACTTGAATTCCGACAGTAATATAAACCCCGTAAAGAATAGTAACTAATTCACTCCGACACGCACGTTCCGGCGCGCTCCCTCTTCTCTTTCTCTTCGTCCTCTCTCTCTCCTCTCTCTCCCTTTCTTTTCTCTCTCTTTTTTTTTTTCTTACTCTTGCTTTCGGGCTGCTTCAGGGGTTATCAACCCCCAATTTCTATATATGTATATATGAATGGTGGGTGAGTCGGTTTAATCCACCGCTCACCCGTCAAATAATAATTTTTTTTAATTATTATTATTATTATTATTCATTCTTGATTTACGTGCAATATTTAATAGTTAAGATATAATACATTTATAAATTAATACACATATGTGTACATTTTTCTATCCACTATTATTATTAGGAGAACACGTGTGATACTTAATAATTAAGAAAAGTGTATTTATACACATAAAATAATTTAATTATATATCCAAATAATTGCACGTAAATATTTATGCACCCATATATTCACATATTGTCACCATGTTTATTACATATGTCTCAAATGAAATGCAAAGATAAATAAAATGTAAAATCAATTGTCACATAATTATCACATTATTATTACATAATTGCCACATAATTATCACATAATTATAAAAATGAGTAAAACACAAATTATATTATCATATAAATAGGAAAATTTCCGGGTATTACAAATAACAACTACCCACTTTACATTAAATTATTATTTCTCTGATCTCAATACACCTTAAAATACTATATTCATTAATTTCATTAATTTTCGTGTAAAAAGTAAACATAATCATAAGGATGAGATAAAGGGAGTAATGACCATCACCCATTTTTAAAGATCAAACCAATTCACAATTGAAATTTCTTATGCAGTTAATTGATACACACAGAAATTATGATCAAATTTTGAGCAAATCCATTGTTCTATAAAAATATGATCCCACCAAGGGCAGAATAGGCGTCGAAACCCTTATACATGATGTGAGGTCATGTTTTGGATCCTTTTTAAAAATAAATATTTGGGGTGACAATTAAAATAATATAACGAATATAATATAATACTCCTATAATTACCCTTATATGGATACACAATTTTTTTTACACATTGAATTGTTGAACATGTTTTCTGCATAATTTTTCTGTGAATTGTTTAATTGCATATTTTTTTCAAAATTAGAGAATATGTTGTATTGGAAAAATGTTTTTAATTTCACATTATTTATGCACAATACGTTTGTGTGGTTGATAATTACTTTTCCGGCTCCTTTTAGATCACACACTTTTCATTTTGGATTGTTTTAAAAAGGTTTGCACCTATTTACAAAAATAAAAAGTCAAACAAATCACCCTCCTTTATATACTTTATTTACAAAAAATTGCCCCTATGACATAGTTCAAGTGATAGAAGGGAGGATGGAAAGACTTTCCAACTGAACTTAGTTGTTGCATGGTGTAGTTCGATTCGAATCCTGTATTTGGCCTACAGATTTAAACGGGGGATAAAGTATTTCTTTTTATCATTGCAGTTAATTATATTAAGCGCTGTATATTCAAATACTATTTTTTACATAAATTAAAGAGAATAATTTATGTGTGCTGAAAATATTCGTGAGATAATTTTCCCATTTGTCCTCCTCTTTTAATTTATAGAGACTGCATATTATGTAATTTTTAGTATTTCTTTTTTTTAAGTTCTGTAATTGTATGTGGGAGATGTATTAATTAAATGGCTCACTACTACCACCCAAATTTTTACTTTACTAAAAACGCCTGATAAATATTAAAAATATATATTATGTTACCCTTACACCTAAATTTAATATTAATCCCTAAATTTTACACCAAAAACACACACATCTACGTACGCATTCTTAAAACATACAGCAACATTTTAGAACTCTTCATCTGCTTCAACGGAACTACCTTGTTTTTCACTGTAGTTGATTATCCATGAATGATGATTTAAATTATGTGAATAACCATTAATTTATATCTTTCTGAACAAATAAATAAATGAATTTTTAGTTTTAGTTATAAATAGGTTAACTCTACATTAATTTTGTATAATTTTAATATGTAATAAACATAATGTTAAACTAATAAATTTAATAAGAGAAATAATTTGTTGTGGTTTTTCTTAATTAAATTTTTTAAAGAACAATATAAATACCTCTCAAATTTTGAGAGGATATATAAATTTTTTTAAAAAAAAGGGTCCAATTTGTGGGAGATGGGAGGCAAGTAAGACATTTGCCGTTTCCCATTGAAAATGATCACAATCTCTAATTTATTGACCGTAAATGTGAATATCCGTGCAAATGAAAGTAAGTTTTTACATGGGACTAAATGAGTCCATCCAAATTTAAGAAAAAATATTTTTGATTTACTTTTGATAGTTCTATATTTTGGATAATAAATAAATGATAAAATATGTTATGAGTATAAAAGAGGTGAAAATAAATTTTAAATTAAAGTATATTAGAGGAATATTATTTAGTTGTATTTTTCTTTTATGATAAGTATAAAGTTAAATTTGGAATGAATTAAAATGAAAAGTGTGAAGTTGGGACAGAGAAAATATTATTATATTAAAAAATAATGATCAATGAAAAATGATAATAATAATGAATTATTTTAAAAATATTATAAATATTTTGTAGTATAAATAAAAAGTGATATAATTTTTTTAAAAAGAGTATAAATTTTAATAAAAAATGAAAAATAATTAAAATAATGAAAAATGGTCATGCAAGTGTTGCCCTTTATTAAAATATTTTAAGTGGTTAAATATATCTATAAATACAATCATACATGTGAATCCGGATCACATAATTAATTATGTAAACTTAAAGTTTAAAATGTTTATGAATATAATTATTTTTATAATTTTATTTTTAAATATGAAAAGTTTATATAAAACTTAATTATGAGAGACTCTTCCACTTTCAATATAGGATTAAAAAAAATCTATTAATTTGGATTAGAACTATTAATTTAGAAATAAAAAAAAAACTCAGCCGTATGTGTAACAACAAAATTTGTATTTATTAAAATATAAAATAAATTACAAAGAAAATCCAATATGGATTGAACTTGAGAATTAAGGTAAACAGCTTCTATTTGTCCTCTGATTCCTCTCTTGAGTTGACTTCTTGACTTTATCAACTTTCGGAGCCGGATCTTCGGATGAAGCTTGTCCGAGCTCTGACTATGTAGTCTTGACGTTGACCCGGAGACGTCGAGCCTTTGTTCGGATTGATCGTTGACTTGAAGACTTTTCTGTGGAAGAAGGTTGTTGACTGAAAGATCGCCGGATCGGAGGGGTTTGGCACCTTGATCTCTGACCAAAGGCGGATGACTGGAAGAACGCCGGATCGGAGGGCTTGGCAGCTTAATCTCTGATCGGAGGCGGATGACTGGAAGAACGCCGGATCGGAGGGCTTGTCAGCTTGATCTCTGATCGGAGGCGAATGGCTGAAAGAACGCCGGATCGGAGGACTTGGCAGCTTGATCTCTGATCGGAGGCGGTTGGCTGGAAGAACGCCGGATCGGAGGGCTTGGCAG
Source organism: Pogostemon cablin (assembly GCA_023678885.1). Classification (NCBI taxonomy): domain Eukaryota; kingdom Viridiplantae; phylum Streptophyta; class Magnoliopsida; order Lamiales; family Lamiaceae; genus Pogostemon; species Pogostemon cablin. The sequence continues at coordinate 8,594,199 of CM042985.1, forward strand.
CTTAATCTCTGATCGGAGGCGGTTGGCTGGAATAACGCCGGATCGGAGGGCTTGGCAGCTTGATCTCTGATCGGAGGCGGTTGGCTGGAATAACGCCGGATCGGAGGGCTTGGCAGCTTGATCTCTGATTGCAGACCGTTCTTGACTTGAAGATGCTTGAAGATCTCAAGTCTTGACTTGAAGATGCTTGAAGATCTCAAGGGAGCACTGCTCGTATTCTTGATCTCTTCAGAAGCGCGTCTTCAGATGTTTTTGGTGTGTCTGGAATGAGGACTGAAGACCCTTATTTATATGTAGAGAAAATAACTACTTAAGAGATATTTTCTCCTTTAAAAGATATGTTGGGCTTATCTCCTTTAATTAAGACTGCTGGATTGGATAAGGCTCAATTATCAATTATTTACTCATTTATTTTAGGAATTAATTTATTTAAATTCCTTAATAAATAAATAGTTAATTAATAATTACTGCATTAATTTGCCATATATTTTATTTAATAGGCAATAAAATTCAGGTGCCTACAAATGCCCCCTCGCATTTTGTTCACGAACGCCTTTGTGTTGAAGTGAACAAATTGCGACACTCCATTATTGATCAACATGACTGAATTTTATTGCTTGCCTCAGCACCTTGATACGAATAGCCTGAATTATGACTGAACTTAGCGGAGTGTTAAGTTGCCTACGTACCTCTTCACAGAGAATCAAGTCATAACGTAGTTCAAAGGAACATGATTTAGTTTGAATGGGGGTACCGTACACAGTTTATACTCACACGGGCCAGGAGTAACATGCAGTTTATGCTCGTGCGTTAAAGAGCTTTGAACTTGAACTTGCTGACAATTTATACTCATGTCAAGGAGTCTTCAATTTGAATTTGTAGACAGTTTATACTCTTCCCGAGGAGTCTTGAGCTTTAATTTTACTGACAATTTATACTCATATCAAGGAGTATAGAGAGTTTCGTCTCTTCTCAAGAAAATTTAATTTGAGTTAAACAGTTTATACTCATATCAAGGAGTGTAAAATATAGAGAGTTTCGTCTCTTCTCAAGGAGATTTGATTTGAGTTAAACAGTTTATACTCATATCAAGGAGTGTAAAATATAGAGAGTTTCGTCTCTTCTCAAGGAGATTTGATTTGAGTTAGATAGTTTAAGCTCGTATCTAGGAGCATAACATGTAGAGAGTTTTGTCTCTTCTCAAGGAGATTTGATTTGAGTTTGATAGTTTAGGCTCGTATCAAAGGAGCATAACATTTGGAGAGTTTTTAGATAGTTTAAGCTCATATCAAGGAGCGTAATGCAGACAGTTTTAGCTCGTGTCAAGGAGCATAACATTTGGAGAGTTTTTAGATAGTTTAAGCTCGTATCAAGGAGCGTAATGCAGACAGTTTTAGCTCGTGTCAAGGAGCATTGACTTTGTTAATAGTTCATTACCCCCAATCATTGGGTGCATTACTTTCTCTTGCTTTAACTTCATTTCTTTGAATCTTTATTGACACTGGCTTCTTTGACTGTGATTCCTCCTCGAGAGGTTCATCAAGTGAAATATCTTCAAATTCATAAGAGTTGTTGCTTGGAAATTCGAAGTCACTTGATGGCATACTTAACTCAATATCATGAGCTCTTGTAGCTAGTTCTTCAAAAGTCTTTGGTTGAATCCCTTGGAGGATGTATCGCAGACTCCATTGCATTCCTTGAATGCACATGTTGATGGCAGAGACTTCAGACAATTGATCTTTACAATTCAAGCTTAGATTTCTCCATCGATTAATATAATCGATTACTGGCTCTTCTTTCCACTGGCAAGTGTTAGTCAATTCGATCATACTAACAGTCCTTCGAGTGCTGTAGAAGCTATTGAGAAACTCTTTTTCCATTTGCCCCCAACTGTCGATGGAGTTAGCTTCCAATTCGATATACCAATCAAAGGCATTTCCTTTCAGCGAGCGGACAAATTGTTTGAGCATATGATCATCAAAGGTTCCAGCATCATTGCATGTCTCGACGAAATGTGCTATATGTTGCCTTGGATTGCCTCTGCCATCGAATTGTTGAAAGTTAGGAGGTTGGTAGTCAATTGGCATCTTCAAACTGTCAACTCTCTTTGTATATGGCTTTTTATAGGCAACAGAAGAATTTGAGCTCTCTTTAAATTTGTCTTTTATTGTCTCTAGTACGATGCTCTTCAATTGGTTCATAGGGAGCATTCCGTCAGCAGAAATTTGTATATGTTCTTCAACTGGCTTCTTTTCAGAAAGATGATGTTTCGAAGAGTCTTCCTTCTCGTCTTTACCTTCAACTTGCTTATCATCTGCATGGCTTGTCTGTGCTATCTCCATCTTTTCCATCAGTTTGGATATCAACAGACCTTGTTCTTGGCTTTGTTTAGTGAGTGCAGCAACAGACTGAGTCAAACTTGCCAGTTGTTCTTCGACAGACGAAGCATTTGTTGCCATGGCAGAGGCTATGGGTGAGTCATACGCTGAATTTTCTATGGATTGAAGAGTTTGGATGTTAGAGTCACCTTCACTATCTTTGTCATTGTGCATTGGCTTATCGAGAAAGATCTCCTCCACAAGGTTTGTCATAAAGGAGCCTTCAGATATACTTCTTGTAACGACTTCGACATCTTTAGCCTGCAACTCTGAAAGCTTTGAGGCAGTAGATCTTCTTATTGCAATCTTGATTGGAGTTGTCCTTTGAATCTTCACAGTCTGCAGCTCTAAAAGCTTTAAGACAAGAGACCTTCTTATTGCAATTCTGAGAGGAGCCATACTTTGTATCTTTGAACTTTTAAAGAGAAGAGATGAGAGGTCGAAACTGTCCCACTGGGCGTGCCAAAATTTGTAACAACAAAATTTGTATTTATTAAAATATAAAATAAATTACAAAGAAAATCCAATATGGATTGAACTTGAGAATTAAGGTAAACAGCTTCTATTTGTCCTCTGATTCCTCTCTTGAGTTGACTTCTTGACTTTATCAACTTTCGGAGCCGAATCTTCGGATGAAGCTTGTCCGAGCTCTGACTATGTAGTCTTGACGTTGACCCGGAGACGTCGAGCCTTTGTTCGGATTGATCGTTGACTTGAAGACTTTTCTGTGGAAGAAGGTTGTTGACTGAAAGATCGCCGGATCGGAGGGGTTTGGCACCTTGATCTCTGACCAGAGGCGGATGACTGGAAGAACGCCGGATCGGAGGGCTTGGCAGCTTAATCTCTGATCGGAGGCGGATGACTGGAAGAACGCCGGATCGGAGGGCTTGGCAGCTTGATCTCTGATCGGAGGCGGTTGGCTGGAATAACGCCGGATCGGAGGGCTTGGCAGCTTGATCTCTGATTGCAGACCGTTCTTGACTTGAAGATGCTTGAAGATCTCAAGTCTTGACTTGAAGATGCTTGAAGATCTCAAGGGAGCACTGCTCGTATTCTTGATCTCTTCAGAAGCGCGTCTTCAGATGTTTTTGGTGTGTCTGGAATGAGGACTGAAGACCCTTATTTATATGTAGAGAAAATAACTACTTAAGAGATATTTTCTCCTTTAAAAGATATGTTGGGCTTATCTCCTTTAATTAAGCCTGCTGGATTGGATAAGGCTCAATTATCAATTATTTACTCATTTATTTTAGGAATTAATTTATTTAAATTCCTTAATAAATAAATAATTAATTAATAATTACTGCATTAATTTGCCATATATTTTATTTAATAGGCAATAAAATTCAGGTGCCTACAGTATGTATTGAGGTTTACATTTTCATTTTGGATTGTTTCATATAAAGGTTTACGTTTCATTTTTTTTTGTTAAGTTGGACCTAAAAAATAATTAATTAATTCATATAGGACCATACACAACACTAATGCAACTACACACTTTACATTAAATATGAATTCTTTCACCTCACTGCACGTTAAAATATGTAGTATATTTCTTCCTCTATATGCAAAAGGCAAACATCAACATTGAATGGAGGAGTATGAAATATCAATTCAAAATCTAAAATTATAAAATTACTAAAAAATATACTAGTATATAAATTTGAGGTGATTCTAGCACGCGATGCACCCACTGTGCATGTAGAATGTAATGGATAGTTATTTTTTAAAAATTTTAATAGTTTTATTTTATTAAAAAGTAAAGATTAAATTAAAACTTAATTTAATGGTTAGATTGTTCAAGTATATCGGTCAACACTCATAAATTTGTTGTTAATTAACACATTATTTTAATATTAATAATAAATTATAAAATATAGTAATTTTTTAAACTTGTTTAATAGTACTTATAAGTATTACCCTTCATCTCACTATACATTAAAATAATATACTTCATGTGTTCCATTTTAATTTTTACATATTTGCGTCTCATTTTAATTTTTATGTTTTCTTTTTTTGGTATACGGGACAAATCTGAAACAGTTAATATATAGACTCAAATTTAACACTAATACACTTACCAATTTTACAATAAATATTATATTTTTCAATTCATTATCCATTAAACTATACTCCCTCCATCACGCCCATATTGCACCGTTTACTGTAGCTTTTGTGAGAATTTTATGCAGTCAAACTGTCCAGTTTGATCGGGACGGAGGGAGTATTCTTTAATCAACATAAAAAAATTTAACGTAAATATTGAAACGGAACGGAGGGAGTATCTCTCACCTCAATACACATTAAAATATTACTACCTCCGGCCACTTACAAGGTATCCATTTCACTATTCCTGACGTCCGCTTCAAAGGTATCAATTTCTTCTATTTAGTAAAAAAAGTACGCAATATGACCCACCGCTTTTCTCTAGTACAACTACCCGCTTTACCTATAATAATAATATTTATTAATCCACGTGCAAAAAACAAAAAAAAGATCTTAGAATTGTCCACATGCAAACAGCAAACGAGTACCTTGTAAGTGGCAGGGGAGTATATTTTTTTTTAATGTCCTCCAAAAAAAAACAAAAGAAACCTTCAAACAGAACGGAAATAATATTAAATTTCAATTTACTTGTTATTATTAAATTATTTTAAACGATTTAAGGTTGATTGTTTCATATATTTTGGATGTTAAAGAAATAATTTCGAAACACCGATTAATAATTACGTAGACTTTAGATTTAACTTGGGTCATACTAGACTACTTAAAAACCAAAAATATAATATGTTACTGCCACGCGTCGTTTCTTTAGTGGGTTTAAAGATATGGAGTAATATATATTTTCGACTCATGCACTACTCAATAACTCATGCCTTACTGTATCACCCTTTACTGAGTCATCCTTCCTCTCTACCATTCAAAAAACAACTCCAATTTCACTCTAATTTCTCGCCAACAGTGATGTATTCAAGACTCGGAACTTCGTTTCCTCGTTACTCGCGCTATAGGGCAAGCAATCCTTTCCTTGTGTGTTTTTGTTTGGATTCATATGCTGTTTTCAATTTTGATGAGTATTTTCAGAATTTTTATGCAGAATGTGATGAATGGGGCTGCTATGGGGAGGTACTTTGGGAATGAACATAATTTGACGGCTCCGGCTTTGGATACACCTTCCACTTCCGATTTTAAATTTTTGGTGGCCAATCACAGAATTTGTAGATTCTTCTCTGTTGGGTGGATGCGGTCGTCCTCGTCGTTCCGCCGGTCTTCATCGCCGGAGCATCGCCGGAGGTGGTGGCAACGGGAGGTGCGTCTATTCACTTAGAATAGAATTCACACACGCTGCCCCCATTGGGCTCACGAATTGAATGTTAAATTGAGACCAAGATGTAAGGCAATGGGCCAAGCCCAATACTAAGAGAGAGGAAGACCAGAATTTGGGCCACAAGGCCCAACGGGCCCACTGAAGCTCCGAAGAATAAGAGTGAGTGACCCTGTGTCTTCTTTCGTTATTATCTATTTAGAGACGATGTAATTTTATACCTTTTTCCTACGTTAGCAGATTCTGAGATCTTTTACCCCAAAGACAAAGAGGAGATCATCCCCAACAAGGATTTTCTGAAATGGGACTCCAAAGGTAGGTTCGTTTGCTAGTATTTCTTGATGCAGATGGTCGATTCTTAATGGGTCTTAGGACGTTGATTCAATATGGCTGTGTAAATATGAATCTAATCCACGAAAACTAAAAAAAAATCATAGAAAATAATTATTTTTTTAAATCAAATTGGGTGGGCTATTTGTGGGTCAGACCATTTGCGTGTTGGGTTATTATGTGGGTTTGGGGCAGGACGGGTTGGCCTGCTCGGGCAGGAATTGTGATCTCAATCTGTGAACCGGCAGCATATGCTTCATAGTTCATACATTGCCATTGTTAAAGCATTTCAAGTGCTATATATAATGGCTTGCTTCCGATGAAAGATGTTTAATTGAAGGAATGTTTGGACATAACTCTTATGGGTATTATGAACTTTTTTTTTAATCATATTTTTAAAATACCAAATTTGATAAAAATAAATTACTCCATTGCAAATATTTATAACTTCATCATTGTAACAGACAATCCCATCGCTCGGAAATAAGACTATGATGAAAGCTTTTAGAACTAAAAATAAATTAAAATAATGTTGAGTCCCTCTGTTATTTCTTTGATGGGTTAATATATACATCTTCCAATCTTTACATTTTCCTATTTTTGAACGTTCCATTTCAATCTTTACTTTGTCTTTTGATACATGGGACCACCTAAAATAATTACTAATATATTACAATAGGACCCACGTCCAATACTAATACAACTACCCACTTTACATTAAATATTACTCCCTCCGTCCCAAAGATATTGACACACTTTCCTTTTTGGGTTCTCCCACAGAAATTGACATATTTCCTTTTTAAGAATATGGAACCCACACAAAAATATTTTATTTATTTACATGGACCCACACACCCATCACACTCACCACTAATACAACTACCCACTACACATTAAATATTATTTCTCTCACTTCACTTTACATTAAATTATTATACTCCTTAATCTCCGTGCCCAAAAAAAATGTGTCAATACTTCCGGGACGGAGGGAGTAATAGACAAAGACTTCAATAGGCCCGTCTTTTCTTAAAAAATTGTACAACCGGATTGTAAGCAATTAAAATTCACGGTCCAATCAAATGGCGACACGTGAATTTTATTGATTAAATATCAATTTTAATTTATTATATTTTATTTTTGGAATTTAATAAATTAATTCCTAAAATAGAATAATAAATAATTGATAATTAATTTAATACCCAACAAATTAAGTAGGGTTTAAATTAAGTAAAACTTGACCCTAAGTTAAGAAAAGCATGGAAGGTTCCAGAATCAGGTCAAATTAAGCAATGACCAATCAAGCTGTGATATATTTGGAGCGGCCCAAGCCCGCATTACCAGGCCAAATCTATCTTGGACCAATCAGATTGCAAGTTATTTTTGGGACATGCTCATCCTTCACCTATATAAGGAGCCCTCCTTCATTCACTCCAGACACACTCAAGCTCAAATACTTGAAGACATAAACGCTCTGAAGAGATCAAGAACACGAGCAGTGCTCCCTTGAGATCTTCAAGCATCTTCAAGTCAAGAACGTCAAACGATTCGGGATTAAGGTGCGGAGCCCCCCAAATCAAGCGTTCTTCATATACTAAGTTCTTCGGTGTTCTTCGCGCCAAGAACAGCATACGACCCGGGATTAAGGTGCTAAGCCCCCCAGATCGAGTGTTCTTCAGATCAAGTACATTTAATCCAAACAAAGGCTCGACGCTTCTGGATTAACGTTACAAGGTCCCAAATTCGAGTTCGGACAAGCTTCAACTGAAGATCCGACCCAAATCAAGCGTTCTTCATATACTGAGTTTTTCGGTGTTCTTCGCGCCAAGAATAGCATACGACCCGGGATTAAGGTGCTAAGCCCCCCCAGATCGAGTGTTCTTCGGATCAAGTACGTTTAATCCAAACAAAGGCTCGACGCTTCTGGATTAACGTTATAAGGTCCCAAATCCGAGTTCGGATAAGCTTCAACTGAAGATTCGACTCAACACACACAGTCAGCGCCGTCAACATAGTCAGCGTAACACACTCAAGTCAAAGTCAAAGTCCAAATTGGTTCGAGAGAAGAATCAGATGATAGATAGAGATTGTTTCCTTAATTATCAAGTTCAATCCATCCGGATTATTATTGTAATTCTTTTGTGTTTATTTTATTATAAATACAATATTTGTTGTTACAAATTTTGGCACGCCCAGTGGGACTGTCTTTACCTCTCATCTCTTCTCTCTACAAGCTCGAAAGTACGATATGACTCCTGTCAGGATTACTGTAGGTAGGACTGCTGCTTCTAAGCTCTCAGAGTCATTGATTGAATATGTTGCTGTTGTTACGAGGAGCATGTCAGTAAAAGCTCATTCGGAAGCCTCATCTGGATCCAACCCTTCGGTTGAGGAGGCTTCGAGAAAACAACTACCTATGAAAGATGATAGTGATGAAGATTCTGCATCTTCAAACTCTTCATCTGACTCTGTTGCAGCTCCAGTAATGATGGCAGACGCCTCAACTATTGAGGAGCAGTTAGCAAGTATGATGAAAGCTATCGAAGGGCTCACAAAACACATAGAAGCTCAAGATTAAAAAATCTCCCAATTGATGGAAAAAAGAGACGTCGCGGAGACTAGCCGTGCAAACGGAAAAGGAGTCATGGACGATAGTGAAGTGGAAGAAGTCACAAGGTGCCAGACTATTGAAAAGGAGCAAACTCAAGGAACGTTGCCACTTTCAGCTGATGGAATGCTCCAAGTGGATCAATTCAAGGATATTATACTTGGAACAATAAAAGAAAGGTTTGAGGAGAATTCCAAGCCTACTGTTACTTATGTCAAGCCATACACGAAAAGAGTGGACAACTTAAAGTTACCAGCTGGCTACCAGCCTCTCAAGTTCCAACAATTTGATGGCAAGGGAAACCCGATACAGCATATAGCACACTTTATTGAGACTTGCCATGACGATGGTACTTATGGAGACCATATGATAAGGCAGTTCATTCGCTCTCTCAAAGGAAATGCATTTGATTGGTATATCGACTTGCAAGCTGAATCCATTGATAGTTGGGCATAAATGGAATATGAGTTCCTTAATCGTTTCTACAGCACGAGGAGAACTGTTAGCATGACTGAGTTAACTAATACTCGTCAATTGAAGGAAGAACCTGTGATTGATTATATCAATCGATGGAGAAATTTGAGCTTAAATTGCAAGGACCGATTATCCGGAGAGTCTGCTATTGAGATGTGTATCCAAGGGATGGAATGGAATCTCCTTTATATACTCAAAGGAATTCAACCTAAGACTTTCGAAGAGTTGGCTGCTAGGGCCCATGACATGGAATTAAGTATGGCTGCTAGTGGAATTAAACATTCACCGATGTCGGACTCCTACAAGTCTAAAGATGAACAAGATTTCAAAAAGGGGGCAAGTCCTATGCTAAAAGTTCCAACAAAGAGTCAATGGCCACAAATATTATGACGGTCAAGGTTCGAAAGAATGAAAATGATAAGAAAGACAAAGGGAAGCAGGTTGCTCAAGAGTGGGGGCAAAGAAGGTTAACTCTGAAAGAGATGCAAGAAAAATAGTATCCATTTCTGAACTCAGACCTTTCTGGTATATTCGATGATCTAATGAAGAACAAACTCCTTGATCTTCCTGAGATGAAGCGTCCAGAGGAAGCCGGTCGAACTAATGACCCAAAATACTGCAAGTATCATAGGTTGGTGAGTCATCCAATTCATGATTGTTTCGTTCTTAAGGAAAAGATAATGCAACTAGCTAAGGAAGGGAAAATCGTGTTAGAAAATGAGGCAGACACAAACTTCACTTCTATAAAAGAAAGTCATGAAGAAGGCTCATGTCATGTCATGAACGAGGATAATGAAAGCGAACAACTTGAAACTAAGGGTAAAGCTTCCTCCATGAAGGTGACCTTCACAGATGAAGATATGTTGTTGGGTATGCAATCTCATAATCGACCTCTATTTGTGACTGGTTACACTAAAGGGATGCGAATGAATCGCATACTTGTTGATGGAGGTTCGGCAGTGAACATTTTGTCCTTGAGAATGTTGAAGAAGATAGAAATACCAATGGATGAACTCAACCATAGCTGATTGATGATCCAAGGGTTCAACTATGAGGGGCAAAGAACTCTCGGCACAATAGTTCTTGATTTGCTAATTGATGAGATGAAATCTACAGTCCTCTTCCATGTTATCGATGCAAAAACTTCGTACAACATGCTTTTGGGGCGCCCATGGCTACATGAGAATGGTGTGATTCCTTTCACATTACACCAGTGCTTCAAGTATAGTGAAGGTGATAATGTGAAAAGGGTGTTCGGCGACGACAAACCGTTTACTGAAGCTGAAGCTTACTTTGCAGATGCTAAATATTTCTTCAAGAGTACAAAGGAAGTAAAGCGTGAAGAAGCCCCGGTACAAGATAATGGGGGCAATAAACAAATAAAGGATGAGGAAGGTAGTACATTATCTGCCACTCTCAAGGAGAACAAAGGCAAAGGGCTTGAGACCTGGAAGAGTTAATGTTGCCTTTAACAAAAAATTGATGCTAGTAAACTTTCTTCTCCACTACTCAAAGGATTCACACGTCCTATTGAAGGACCAAAGACCAAACACAGTGAAGTGTTTGAAGCCGAAATAACCAAGTCGTATAGTCCACAAGCTTATAAACTCCTTATGAAGGCTGGTTATGAATCAAAGGAAAAAGCGATGGCGAGCAAGGTGTGTCAAGAAACTATCAACCCACCAGGGCATGGGCTCAATGTTATTCAGAAAATGTTGAAAAATAGTGGTCACACTATCAAGAAGGCTAAGCCAGGTTTGGGATATGTCCCTCAAAAGCCAGTTCGCATTGCAATTAGAAGAGCAAGTACAAATTATATCACCGAGGGAGAAGCTTTATCCACGGAGGATATGTTTGACGCAAGTAGTAGGAAGTCAAGAGAATATCTGTTTTTGAAAGGCTTGGGAGTGTCTTCGAAAGGCTTGGACCCTGTAAAGGAAAGTGTAGGAGGCAAAATCATGTCAAGTCCCTTAACCTCCGAAAACTCCGAAGTCAAAATCCTTCTCGCATCAAGCGGCAAAATATCTTGACTGTCTCAAGTGGAAGAGTATTGAAAGCTAAGGTGCGAAGAATCATCTTTACTAAAGATGATAATGATGATAGAGAAAGTGGCGCATCCCAAGATTGGGGGCAATAAACTATTGACCAACTCAAATGCAAAGCTCCTCGGCATGAGCTAAAACTGTCTGCATTATGCTCCTTGATACGAGCTAAAACTATCTAAAATCCTTCAAGTCATGCTCCTTGATACGAGCTTAAACTGTCTAACTTAAATTAAATCTCCTTGAGAAGAGAATAAACTCTCTAACTCCCTACGCACAAGGCTCCTTGATATGAGCTAAAAATGTCAGCACAATACTCCCTGATACGAGTTTAAACTATCTAAAATCCTCAAGTTATGCTCTTTGATATGAGTATAAACTATCTACACATCAAATCAAATCTCCTTGGGAAGAGAATAAACTCTCTACATACAATACTCCTCGACACTAGTGAAAAATGTCCACACAAGGCTCATTGATACGAGTATAAACTGTCTACAAGTTCAAATTCAAGACTCATTGACACGAGTATAAACTGTCAGCAAATACATGTACAAATGCTCCATGACGCACGAGCCTAAACTACATGTTACTCCTGGTCCGCATGAGTATAAACTGTGCACGACAAACTCCTGGTCCATATGAGTATAAACTGTGTACGACACCCACCAAAGGTAATTATATGTGGTTAAACTATTAATTCACCCCACTCAGATATTTTAAATGGTTAAAGCATTAAATATCCTACTTTGTTTAAAGTGGTTAAAGAATAGTCACTCCTGGCCCGCATGAGTTTAAACTGTGTACGGCACCCCCCATTCAAAACCAAATTGTGTCCCTTTGAACTATGTAATGACTTGATCCTCTATATAGAGGTACGTAGGCAGCTTAGCATTTTGTTAAGTTCAGTCATGTTTCGGTTTGTTCACATCAAGTTTGTGAAGCAAAGCAATAAGTTGAAGTATGTAAAACAGTGAGTAAGTATCAGACATAGTGATGCAAATTAAGGAGTTAATGATGAATAACAAGAAGAAGAATAAGAGATAAGGGATAAAAGCGCCTTATTGATAATATCATTAAGTGATCAAAACAAAATGGGGGTATTAAGATGAATTGGTTTCAAAAGAAATTAATGAAAAATATCCATAGTGGATAGCTCCTCTCGAGCGTCTGTCAAAGCTTACGTAACGCTCTTCAATTCGTCAGCGATGGAATATTCTAAGATCGGTATTTTTTTCAGTACACTAATATTCCTTGCAGTAGTTTGAGCTCCAAGCTTTGCGCTTTGAATAGATTGGCGGAGACGTTCAGCTGTTTGTGACATGGTTTCCTTCTCCTTCAGCAGAGTCTCGATCTTCGTTTCAATCTGCTTCAACTTAGTTTCAGATTCTTGCAGTTGCTTGGTCTCTGTAGCCTCTTGGTCTTTGTATTCATGGGTGCGCTTCTTTGCATCAATTAGACGTTTTTCAATGTCTTTCTTGGTTATCCCATCAGCAAGTTTTATCTTCATGGTGTCATACGCATCGACTTTAGAGAGTAAGAAATTGAATGATTGTTCTAGAGCGGATCCGTCAATCCCTTGAGCGCTTTTGAAGGTGTCCACCATCTTAAGCCCCTCATTCCTCATAGAAGATAATGCGTTGACAGGGGTTCTTCTTAGTTTTTCTTGAAAACGTTTCCACACTGCCGAGTTAACTAGTTTTCTAGCGTCCATAATCTCTTTATCAAAGACAAATTCTGTAATGTCTGGAGCTTGGGCCGCAGAAATTAATGGGGGAGATTCATTCATGATAGGAGAAATGTGATCCGAAAGGTCATCATCAATTAAGATTTCAGGGGCTGCAACAGAGGTTGATCCTTCTTCATCCAAGTCATCGTAATCAGAACCAAATACATCATGCATGCACTACAAAAAAAAGGAGTAAAAGAGATGGTAAGAAAATATGTGCAAGAATGGATGTATATGAATTATGATTAGAAGGGATTAAAACCTTAGCCTTAGTTGCCGGGATAAGCATCGGAGATTTGGCTTTCTTGAATCGCTTCGGGTTGTGGTCAGTTGTGCTCTCATTTGAATGCGAGAGACCGTTCTTTCTCTTTCCTGCTCCATTAGACCTCCCTACAATTACCTTTCGAAGGAGCGGGATCTCTAGCGGTACAGCCTCCTCATCAGCTTTTGCATTATCTGTATTATTGATGATGTCAACTTCTTCTTCCATATCCCGGTTAAGAGCAGCATCAGGTAGCTTCAACACATTATCCAAGAGGTAGGTACTATGAATTTGAGATAGCCACTGTTCGTATTCTGGGGAGCAAAAGTTTTTAAATTCTAAAGGTGCGCATGGGAAAGTTGCTGTAGATTGAGAATTACGCAAAGTGCATTGTCTCCAATATTGAAGTCCTTGTTCTAAGGTGGTCTCTCGAATGTCTGTTTTCATTCTTCCTGGAGTATCTTGGTAAAAGTCGAATTGGCGACTAAATCGATGTGGGTTGTAGGGTTCAATAAGAAAGCCTCCATTCTGTCGCAAGGTAAGATAATTGGTACGAATAGCAATAAAGTAGGCCCAATCACGCCAAGATGCCTTGTCATGGTCAGTATACCATATGGGATCTGTTGTTGGAAGGACGTTGCAAGACAAGAAAGTTTTGTTTCCGTTTTGAATCTTTTTGCCAGCACCAACTGAACCAAAGCATTTTGCTCCATTTTCACCTGAGTAGGTCACCATTGAGGGTACTTTTAATCCATGAGGGTTCAGGTAATGAGTTTGAAAGTAATGAGCCAGCCAAGTATAAACGAAGTGCACAGGAAATGTTGACTTCACTTCAGAGGGTCTAAGTTCATTAGAAATTTTATTCAGACCTCGGTATATGCTTGTCAAAACTGGAACAGCAAGGCAAATTGATTTTCCTGTAGCCATCAAACTTGCTACCTTGAAGGTACCAAGACGTATCATGTCTACTTCGTCATTAGGAAGTACAAAAGAGCAAAGCCAGCAGGCTAAGTGGGCAGCTAGATACGTTTCCTCTTGTTCTTTAGCATCAATATGAAGCATTTTAAAGGGGTCCGTTTCTATGGAAGTCCATTTCTTGCAATCATCGATGATACCCTTGGGATTGGGCGTACTCTTGAGGCATGTTTTTCTTTCACTTGCTGCACGTGGAGGGGGTTGCTTGTGTTTTTTAGGTCTACGACACCAAAAGCTCACCCATTGAGAAAGTGAAATAAAGTCAGTACCATAACGACTACGGAGTCTGTGATAGGCATGTAGTAAGTGTTGACAACTAGGTGGGATACCTAATCCAGTGGCGTCATGCTCATTCAAAAGTTTTGGCTTGTCGGGCACAACTTCTTCATATATGTGACCAGCTAGCGGCAATCCTACCCAGTTATACAAATCCCATAGAGAGATCGACATTTCTCTAAAGGAAGTAAGTAAGGTATTAGTGGTAGGGCACCACGCCTCGCAAAAGGATTTGATGATCTCACGATTGCAGTCATATGTGAATAGAGATGCAAAGATAGGGTTATAAATCATTGTTCTCTCAAGATTAGAGCGATATCTGCTTAGGACAGCCTTGGTCCACTCCCAATATCCCGGGATATAATGAAATTCCCCGAGAAAATTCACTGAGTCGCCCCATGCTGCATTACCCTTGATTATTTGGCGCCCTAGTGTGGGCAAAGGGCCAGTTTTTAGCTTCTTCTTGGTATGGTTAACCGATCTCAAAACTACAACTCCAGTTTCGTCCAACTCCATGTCTCTGGTCCAAGTTGTTAGATTGAAAACGTTAGCCTCTTGAGTTAATTTCTCTATAGGTTGACCCATGAGAGGTCTTTCAATTGGAAGATGAGTTACTATGTCTGATAGCGGACGCTGGGTATCAAGGATCAATAATTGACGCTCCTTAGAATCTGTTATATGACTCTTAAACTTAACCATTCTGAAGTTGAGAGTGGCTGAAAAAGGAATAAAAGGAATGTTAGAAAAGCAATAATAGGGCTTGGAAACAATTTAAGTTTATGAATTTTAATAATCAAAAGAGCTCGAAATTCATGGATCAATGAATTGTTAAATTCAAAATTACAAGTTAAACCTATGATGAAGTAAAGTTTAAAATATCAAAGTGAGCCATTGAAATAATTCATATGGGTTAATTTTGAATTATAGATCAAATGGCCCAAAAGTTTGAGCCCAAATTAATTGATGTGTGAATCCAAAAATATGAACTAAGATTGAATGGGCTAAGATTTGAATTAAGTAGCAGGGGGCCCAATTTGGTTGCCAACTAATTTAGGAATGCTTTGAAAAGTCAAAATTGGGGTATTTTCCAGAAAGAAAAATTGCGTGAAGTTCCTCTCCAATAATGAGATACGAGAACTACTTTCCCACTTCGATCGACACGGCTGCCGTCGGTCATGCACCCAGCCGCCAGTTCCTTCTCGCGCCGCTGCCTGCCGATCGGAGAGTTCACGGTTCGTTGCTGCACTTCGTGTAAAAAAAAAAGAAAAAAACTGCCAATGCAGCCGGATTCGCGACCCAGCGAGGCCTGCTCGCTGCCGAGGTTCGTCTCCACGCGTTGTTACCGGAGGCACGAACGTGAGGCCACACGAGTCACCACCTCGCTGCTAGAAAACACAACTGAAGCCGTCGCCGCTAATTTTTTTGGTAGAGTACTAGTCATCAGTTGTAACTCCATTTCCGACGACTGAGGATAGCCGCACCGGAGAGGAGTCTTGTGACTGCAGCAACACTTTCTAGCATTTTCAAAAGTTGCTGCGCTATTTTCAGAGAGGCAGTTCGGCTTCCGAATCGCAAACCTTCATCGGATTCTCTTCTATTTCCTCCATCATTTCCATTAAAGCACTTCTATCAGCTTCAAACATATCACCTGCTCCGCACTCCACTAGCAGGCTGTTCGCCGTCGGTCACGCACCCAGCCACCACTTCCCATCACGATTCAGTCGCTGATCTCCTCATCGAGAGATGCGTGCTGCCGCCAACGGAAGCAAACTCCAAGCCGTCGCCGAAACCCGCCACTTCCCGTCATGATTCAGCCGCTGATCTTCTCGTCGAGAGATGCGTGTTGCCGCCAATGGGAGCAAACTCCAAGCCATCGCCGAAAACCCTCCACTTCCCATCGTGATTCATCCGCTGATCTCCTCATCGAGAGATACGTGCTGCCGCCTATGGAAGCAGATTCCAGCCGTCATCCCCTTACGATTTTCAACGTTGACAGTTGTCGCACGTTGACGTAACGAGAGTGGCAGCAGCTGGTGGTGATGAAGAACACGGGACCAGAGGGGAACCAACTGTTGGTGCACGGTTCTCACTCAAACAGCGTGGTAGCCAAACACTCGAGGACTGCCGTGGGAAATTAAGGCTCGCCGTAGATTTTCTCAGACGAGAAAGAGGGACGAGGACAAGGCTCGCTGTCGATTTTTCAGAAGAGAAAGAATAGCAAGGACGAGGCTCGCCCATGATTTTCTCTGACGAGAAAGAGGGGCGAGGACAGGCAGGTTACTAAATTCTTGGTCGGAAGCAAGAGCAACAAGCAAGAAACAAAAAAATAAACAGTTCAAAAGTAGATGAGCAAATTAAAGAATTGAAAGCTTACACTTTGTAACTTGAATTACTTGGATGGTGTTTGATTGGTGCTTGTCTAAATCAAAAGTCTTGTTGGATGTCTTTGATGAAAAAAAATTGAGTTCATGAGCTATTATTATATAGTAGTGGACTCATGGATAATTATGGAAACTACTAGCGGACTCATGGATAATTATGGAGATTATTGTGAGGTGTGCAATCTCTACAAAATTGTAAGAGAGTCTTTACTACAAATAACTTTGATAATTTTGGGTAAGGTTCATGAAATCTTGGTGAACAAGAAACAAATCTTTTGCGATTCCTTCACAACAAGACATTCTGTCCTTGAACAAATCGCAAAGGGGCATTTGTAAGCAATTAAAATTCACGGTCCAATCAAATGGCGACCCGTGGATTTTATTGATTAAATATCAATTTTAATTTATTATATTTTATTTTTGGGATTTAATAAATTAATTCCTAAAATAGAATAATAAATAATTGATAATTAATTTAATACCCAACAAATTAAGTAGGGTTTAAATTAAGTAAAACTTGACCCCTAAGTTAAGAAAAGCATGGAAGGTTCCAGAATCAGGTCAAATTAAGCAATGACCAATCAAGCTTTGATATATTTGGAGCGGCCCAAGCCCGCAGTACCAGGCCAAATCTATCTTGGACCAATCAGATTGCAAGTTATTTATTGGACATGCTCATCCTTCACCTATATAAGAAGCCCTCTTTCATTCACTCCAGATACACTCAAGCTCAAATACTTGAAGACATAAACGCTCTGAAGAGATCAAGAACACGAGCAGTGCTCCCTTGAGATCTTCAAGCATCTTCAAGTCAAGAACGTCAAACGATTAGGGATTAAGGTGCGGAGCTCCCCAAATCAATCGTTCTTCATATACTAAGTTCTTCGGTGTTCTTCGCGCCAAGAACAGCATACGACCCGGGATTAAGATGCTAAGCCCCCCAGATCGAGTGTTCTTCGGATCAAGTACATTTAATCCAAACAAAGGCTCGACGCTTCTGGATTAACGTTACAAGGTCCCAAATCCGAGTTCGGACAAGCTTCAACTGAAGATCCGACCCAAATTAAGCGTTCTTCGTATACTGAGTTCTTCGGTGTTCTTCGCGCCAAGAACAGCATATGACCCGGGATTAAGGTGCTAAGCCCCCCAGATCGAGTGTTCTTCGGATCAAGTACATTTAATCCAAACAAAGGCTCGACGCTTCTGGATTAACGTTATAAGGTCCCAAATCCGAGTTCGAACAAGCTTCAACTGAAGATCCGACTCAACACACACAGTCAGCGCAGTCAACATAGTCAGCACAACACACTCAAGTCAAAGTCAAAGTCCAAATTGGTTTGAGAGAAGAATCAGAGGATAGATAGAGATTGTTTCCTTAATTATCAAGTTCAATCCATCCGGATTATTATTGTAATTTTTTTGTGTTTATTTTATTATAAATACAATATTTGTTGTTACACGGATCCTTTTAATAAATATATGGGTTGAAAAGTCAACGGATTATTTAACACGCTTTCCTTTCTCTCTCTTTCTCTGTCCACACAGACGCATACCTTCGTCTCCTGACAAATCTTGACGACGAATATGGAAAACTCCTAATGAATGTATTAAGCAGGGGCGGCAAGGGGTGGAGGAGTGGTGGACCTGCTTCTCCCAGGCAACGCCAGTGCCGTAGAAGGCGGATGAGAGAAAGTGGGTGGTGGCGTGGATGTGGTGGTGAAGATATGCAGCACAGAAAAGCGGCAAAGAGTGTGAAGAATTGGGCCTGTGGAAGCGGAGATTCCTATGGCCTTAAAATCCGAAATTTGATGGAGAGTTGTTTCTTAAAAAAATTGGAAAACCTTCTGAGGGCCTAGCACTGCGATTTCAGACAAATCAAAGACATATATACCTTGCTGCTAAAATGGCTTTATGAATTTTGTATGCACTTTTTTTTGGAAAACCAATTTAACGCAATGGTCTGTGTTTTATATTGGTTATAGATTGCTTGTTTACCTTTTTACGTGTCCCCA
Organism: Pogostemon cablin; assembly: GCA_023678885.1. NCBI lineage: Eukaryota > Viridiplantae > Streptophyta > Magnoliopsida > Lamiales > Lamiaceae > Pogostemon > Pogostemon cablin. Next base: position 8,612,988 of record CM042985.1, read on the forward strand.
AGTGTAGGGAATCTGTTGCAGATAAGCGTGTGACCAAGTTTATTATCGAATCCAAGGGATAATTCTAGACTTACTATCTAATCTAATTATGACTATTCTAACTTAGGACAAATCTGGGCATTTTAAGAAAATTACCTAAATTAAAGATGCAGAAAATAATTACTAAAAATAATAAAATAGCAAATAAAAATAAATATGAAAGTTTTCAAGAGAGAAGATAGATAGCACTAGGAAATCCAGTTAAATTGGTCAAATCGACTCACTAGACAATCAGTTAGAATCCCTGCAGTTCTTATGAAAGCAATCACTTAACTATGTTAAATCTCTTTTCTAAAGTAAACTTAACACATAAATCTGGTTCAAACCCTCAAATGCAGAAGAATATTCCTTACTCCCTTTCTAGGTACTTAATGCAAAACTTCATTAAAGGCTAGTGAACTAGACTTCCCTTTATAGGTACTTAAGAATTAATCCCCGGTTCCCACCTAACAATCTAAGAAACCAAATCCTCTAGAATGGTAATTAATAAATATATTAGGTGTCCAGTATTAATTATTCTAATGAATAAAGGTTATATGGTTAGATCCCCTTTACCCATAACAGGTTGACAAATATAATTCCTTCTATGACACAAGCAATAATCATAAACATGCATAGGACAATGACATACTCATGAATAAGGACAGATCATATAAGACAAAAATATAAGTCTCAAATCAAAACATTAATAAAGAAATAAGTATACTGCAGGTATCCAACTTAAAATCCAGATCATCAATTCAAAACAATTTAACCTTCAGAACCTAGTACTATCCAGAAAAGTACTAGCCCATGGTGTTACAAGCAACAACCATGTCTATGGAAAGAAACTTACCCATGAGTCTATAAATCAACAATAAGAAATTAAAGAAGGAAGAAAAACCCGTGTCTGGAATAAATCTCCGTCTTCTCTTTCCGTCTTGATAATCCTCCTCCATTCTCCTTCTCAATTAGCAAACATCGTGATTGAGGGTGATAGGTGAAAGGCGGGTGAAGGGTAGAGATGTATGGCGGAAGGTGATGAAAAGTATGTATGGATGTGTAGGAGTATGAAGAGTTGTGGAGAGTTATGGTTTAGAACACCCCAAGGGGTCCTTTTATAGTTGAAGGCTGCTAAAAATCGGATTCCACCTCAAAATAGGGCTTTTTCACATCAAAAATGACGAACGGGCCAAAAAATGACAAAACGGGCCTGTTGGGTAGTTGCACGAGTCGTGCCAAGGGTGGCACGAGTCGTGCCGGCCTTGCACGGGTCTTGCCGCATTCTGCACGGGTCGTGCAGCCCTTCGGCAGCCTGCGCGTCCTCACAGTTTTGCTCATAACTTCATCCGATCTCTGATTGAGGTGATTTTTACGCTCACACGATCCTCTCTTCCTTGACTTTCCAACCATATAAAGAACTCCTGAAAATTCGTCAATTTAAATATGGCACAAGTCATGCAAAATAGTGGCACGAGTCATGTACTTTCGGGGCGTGCTGGGCGGTGATTGCATCTCATGGCCAGCACTAGTAGACTATGTGGGCTGCACGACCCATGACAAGGCTGGCACGAGTCGTGCCATGCTGCACCAATTCTTATTTTGGTCCGGTTTCGCTCCCAACTTCTGTTTTTGCTCTTTTTACCCCCGTTTTTCACCTAAAAATACGAAATAATACCTCACAAGCATCTATAACTTAAATATATGAAAATTAATCATTTAGTGCTAAAATACGAACATAAATTCCACAAAACGATGCTAAATCGGAGCCTAAAAATATGCAGATTTTTACACTAAACAAACCCCCAAACTTAAGATGTTGTTCGTCCCCGAACAACGAAATCGAACAAAGAAGAAAGATAGTGTGTAAATCAAATGGAAAACAAATGATATATCAACTAGACCATTCAAAACACAATTGTCATTAACTTCGATCATGCACTCTCATTACATGCAATAATTCATTCTTAGCATACAAGTGAAGACAACTACTACCAATTAAAATGCTCCATCAACTTATTCTCAAGGGAAGTATATCACTCGCACTCAAGTGTAAAAGATGTACACTTATAGGTTTGGTGTTTACGCTCATATTCAATTCAAGTGCATGCGTAACCATAAGCTTGCCAAACATCTCAAACTCTCCACCACTAAAAAGTATGATTCAACAATGAGATCAAAAAGGACTTTTATTTTGATGTAATGTTGGCTCTTTGGTAAGGGTAGGAAACATATGGATAAAGTGACTCAATTAGTAGAGAATTAAAACCAGAGATCTTTTGTACTGCAGATTTTTATACTTCAAGGCTATCCAGCTTCATGCTCTTCTAATTTTCTTTTTCATTATATTTTCCTTCCTTCATTCTTCTCTTGAGGTACCAAATTTGGGCACTACCTCACGCATCCTCCATAGGGTACCAGTTTCAGGTACTACCCTAGGGTGTTTGTTTCAATGGCTTACTAGATTTAAGCACTACTCCATGATTTTCTTTAGATGCATTATCAAGTTCAATCACTGTTTCAACACCAATTTCATTCCTTCCCAAGCTGTTATCAAGCTCCATTGATAAGTCGTAATTTTACCTCATTATTTTAGATGAATTCATATATATTTTTATGTGAGTTGTGATTATTTTATATTAATTACGACTTATTTCTATTTCACACATTATATTTTAATTATTTTAATTCTTGTCTAAACAGGGCAAAAATAAGAGAAATTGTATAGTCACATAATTTATTTATGTGAGACTGTTACAATAATTTTAATTGCAGGAAAATAAATATTTGACCAAGATAAATTAAGGAGGGATTTGATTTGAAGAGAAAAATGAAACTTACCAAAAAAATTGGAGATGCATTGAACGTGGACACTCTTCAAAGAAGGAAGGTCAAAGATAAATTTATTAAGGATCCATATATTAATATTAGGAGATTATCTCACGCTGTTTATCACGATCCGGACATCAGAGATCACGTGGGAACGCAGATTAGGAGGCGCACCAATTGAAGAACATCGGTTCTTTTATTTTATAATTTTATAGTTTAATTATGTAATTCATTTTTTAGTCCAAGGATTGTGAACCTCCGTAGAATAATTTATATGTTTGTTTATAATTAAAATTATCAACATGTTTTATGAATTTATTTTGTGATTGGCTTTGATGTTAATCTTGAATCTTCAATTGTTTGTGTAGACTACCCCTCTCATATGTGATTGATTATTCAATAGCTATTTTACATATTATAATCCGTAATTGTTATAATATTGTGAACCGAGTAGAAAAGTGAGGAAGTACCTCTTGAAATCACGAAATCTAGGTTGTATGATTCGCTACCCCCGTTTTCATAGCCTAGTAGTCCTAATATCTAAATCTTTATGCATTGTCGAGTTCGAATCCATAGGGTCACTCTGGAATAGATTATTCTAGAGGTCGTACCCTAGGTTATTAAACTTAAGGATATTTCGGGTTAATTGGTCGTACCGTTAGCCTAGGGGCTTGAGTTTATGATCTCGTTGGTGTTTTAGGAATTTTATACATATGAATTAGGATATGGGAGGGGATCAAATCCTTGGACTATGTTTCAATTTTATTTGTTTATCTTATTTTTATTATTTTTGCTCTTTTAATTATTTATGTTTTATGTCTATTAGTTATTAGATTATTCAATCCAACCCCTCTCCGGTTACTTTAGAAACACGATTGATTCAACTAAAATTCAATTACTCCTTTGGGTTCGATCCGTACTCATCCTACTATATTTTAGTGGATTTGTTCGAAAATTTTATAAATATTATTTTTGGATGCCGGCGACAGCACACCATCCATCAACACACTTTGAAAAGCCATTAATTATTTTCTAGAAGGACAATCAAGGCTAAAAAAATCATTAAGATACTCAAAGTGGTTATTTCTCATAGGTTGCCAAAGAATGAGGTTTTAAGGCTCAACGGGGCTAACTACGGATAAACAATCATATGGTAGGGAATTATTTGGCTAAGTGACTCATAATAATCAAGGATGACCTTAAATCATCTCCCATCATCTAACATAACATGCAGTCTCAAGCAAGACAAAAGGCAAGTTCTAGAATACACACAAGAACGATACTCACCAGAAAGAAATATCATGTGTTTATGTACATGACTTATAGGCTCAAAATCTCAAATGGGTTATAACAAGTAATAGAGCATTCTTTATGGTAAACAATATCTCACAAGTACACGTAGAACTTCATATCACAATATAACTTAAGTGCAATTCCTTCATCAATTTCAAGAGCATATGAATTTCTGGCAGAAATCTAACAAATAAGATCATAATAAGCACACAACCAGAAACCCAAACATAAGTACCTCAACTACTCAAAAATCAAAATAAATCAAAATTAATAATAAAGAAACGAAGGCATCTGATTTATCTCCTCCACATCTTGCGAGCTCCTCGAGTTATCCAACTTAGTCAGGCGTAGGCCTCAGATAGAACTCACTTCTTTTTGCTACTCTGATATCCTTCATAATCATTAAAGCTCAAACACATCTCATTACACATCAGAACTCATCAGTAAAATCATAGGAGAAACTCAAAGATTCAACAAAAAAAAAATTAAATCACACCAAATCTAGGAAAACTAAACATGACAAAACAAAACACTTGGATAATTGCAAAAAAATTCGAATATTCGAAATAAATTTCGAAAATTCTAAAAAAATCAACCTCCAAGCATCACACACAAGTGAAAGAAAACTTACCTCAGTGCTTCAAGACATTGGGATGCACGTCCACCCCCCAAACTTAGTTCAAACTAAGTGAGAAACTAAGTTTGCAAAAAGTGAATACCATAGACGAAGAAGCACCTAATAAAATTTCCTACACCAAACAAAAATATTAAAGCAATAAAATAGGAGGGTAAGCCCCCAGCAGGCGCTCATGTTTAACGTCGGAGAGTCACGACGGAATGCAGAATATGTAGGCTACTGATTAAGAGGCCGGTCTTCTTTCATCTTTACCTTCCAATACTTTCTCCCCCTCTTATCATCCACACTTACCACCTTACCTTTCTTAGGCACCATATGATCAGTAAAATCTCCTTTCTCAAGCTTTCTCGTCTCAATCCTGTCAATCTTCCATTCAATTTCATAATCTCTCCTATCACCATCAAGATCAAAGTCAGGATAAAATTGATCACAAAAAAATAGAGAAAGGACTTTCAAATTTGTGGGTATCCGGTAGTAAGTTAGGAGGCTTCAAGTAGGCATCATCTCCTCTTCCTTCGTCTACATCCTTCTTCTCAACCTTAACTACTACCTCCTCCGCCACCTTTAAAGGTGTTGTTTCTCTTGCACTTGCAACCTTGAAGCTTGCAGTAGTCGGCTTATGCTTTCTTGCTGGATCCCTGCAATTAGATTTATGTAAGTATTCAATGTACCCATTAGAAAGCTCATCATACCTGTCATCAAAATCAGTAGAAAGAAAAGCAAGGAGTTTGCTTCGGCTTTTTTTCACAGGATCCTTAGACAGGATCAAAGGCACGCTCTCCTCCGCATCTCCCTCTACTTCTTTGATACTTCTACACTCTTGCATATCAGTAGGCCACTTCATAACTTTCTCAAGTGAAAAGACGACTTCTTCATCATTAACTTGCAACTTAAGTTCCCCCTTCTTCACATTAATGTTTGCTCCTGCAGTCGCAAGGAACGGCCTTCCCAAAATTAGAGGAACTCTGTCATCTTCTTCTTCTTCCATGTCTAGAACAATGAAGTCCACTGGAAATATGAACTTTCCCACTTTCACTAGGACATCTTCAACTACCCCCCTTGGGTAGGTCAAGGATCTATCAGCAAGCTGCAATGCTACAGATGTTGGCTTCAACTCCCCCAAACCAAGCTTAATGAATACGGAATAAGGCATTAGATTAATGCTAGCCCCCAAATCACATAAGGCTCTTTTAGCTTGTCCTTGTCCAATCTCACATGGTATGGTAAAGCTCCCCGGATCTTTCAACTTTGTAGGAAGTTTCTTTTGTATCACAGATCCGCAGCTCTCTATCTTATTCACTGATTCATCTCCGGTCAAACTCCTCTTCTTAGACATGATATCCTTCAAGAACCTTGCATAGTTGAGCATCTCTTCTAAAGCTTCTGCGAAAGGAATATTGATATGGATCTTCTTAAACATCTCCAAAAACTTCTTGAATTTTTCATCCAATCATTTCTTCAAAAATTATTGTGGAAACTGAATTGGATGTTTTGTCTTTGGAATGCCCCAAATATCCTTCTCAAACTCCTCTCCTTTTTTTTTTTGAGCTCTTTCTGCCTTAGCTTTCTGCCATTTTTTCAACTTAATTTCAGGTACTTTCGACTTTTCTGCAGTTTTCGGGACCTGGGGATCATTCTGGACGAGTTCGACAACACGAGGATCGGGATGAATTTCTGATGTTTTTGCCGGAAAGGGGCACGAGTCTTGCCGGACAGGCACACGAGTCATGCCGGCAGTTTCTGTCTCGTGCCGCAACACGCGCGCGGCATCATCGGCAGTTGGCTGGCTCAAGCACGAGTCATGAGGGATTTCTGCATGAATCGTGCGACAGTTTTTCTTTCCTGTTGAACGGCACGATGCTTCGGATGCGCTAATTCCTTGGCTGCACGAGTCGTGCGATTCCTGGCACGAGTCGTGCTGTGTGTCAGCGCCGACTTGCTCGTTCTTTTCTCATTTTTCACCCTCCGTTTCGACTTCAGAACGTTCCGATGGCATTGTTGGACCTTTGTACTGCTTTCCACTCCTCAGGGTGATAGCCATAACTTGCTCCTTTGGGTTCGTCACCATTTGGGATGGAAACTTACCTTGTTGCTCTAATCTCCCAACTGCAGCGTGTAATTGTCCGATAGAAATATCAGTTTCTTTCTGCTTCCTTTCAGATTTCTCATTAGTAGATATCATCAGCTTGACCATTAAGTTTAACTGCTCCCCTTGCTGCGCTATCTGATTTCCTTGTTGCTTCAATAACAGTTTTAACTCATCATCCACGGGTGCTTTTCCTTCAGCTGGTCTATGTGCTGGATCAATTCCTGAAGGAGGCCCAACTGCATTATTCGGGTAAGCATAAGATAGATTTTCATTACTTCTTTGATTGTTGAAGTTGGAATTTCCTTGGTAACCCCCTTGCTGATTACTAGGTCTGAAATTCTGTCTATTCCTATAATCCCCTTGAAAATTTTGACCCATAGCATAATTTGCTTCCTCCATCTGATCTTCATCTTGATCCATTCTAGCTTCCTCTCCTTTGTTTCCCAGTCCGAGACGATCCATCTTCTTATGCAGCTCACTGAGTTGACTCTTTAATTCTGATAGCTCACTACTATTGACCTGAACTTCAACTTTTGCCACTTTATCAAAAGCGGCTCCTCTTTCGCTTCTCTCCATAGGCCAATCGTATGTGTTAGCTGTCATCTCCTCAAAGATCTCTTCTACTTCATCAGCTGACTTTTTGAAAATTGATCCACCAACTGTCGTGTCCACCAATACTCTTGATTAACTCCTTAGGCCTTGATAGAAAAAGCTTAGATAGGTGTCTTTTGTAAATCCATGTTGTGGACAATATCGCAACAGCTCCTTGAACCTTTCCCACGCCTCATAGAAACTCTCTAAGGCTCCTTGTTTAAATAGTGTGATCTTTTGCTTCACCTTAAAACTCTTAGAGGGAGGGAAGTATTTGTTCAAAAACTTATCTGCCAACTGCTCCCATGTAGTACAACATCCTGCAGGAAGGTTGTTGTACCACTCTTTGGCTTTCCTCATTAGTGAGAATGGAAAAGGCCTCATTCTGATAGCATCCTCCGGGACATTCCTATGCTTCTGCGTCCTTGCATACTCATCAAATAATTGCAGATGCTCACTAGGACTCTCCAAAGGATTACCACTGAACTGCTGTGCTTGTACCATCCGGATCAGTCCAAACGGTAACTTAAAATTCTTCGCAGTGATTGCGGGTCCATTCAATCCAGCATTAGTGGTATGCTTCAACTTATACTGGTCCCGCATGGGAGTCGGGACACCGTCAGCCATCTTAACTGCTTTTACCTGTGCTCACGTAGCTGATTAGAATAGTTTGGATCTAAATAAAATAAAAATAAAATAAAAATAAAGATAAAAGCAATTAAAAATTTAACGTCCTTAATAAAAATAAATCACAAAAGAGTTAAATAGTAAAGCCTAGGGAATTATCCCCGGCAACGGCGCCATTTGCTTATTTACCTTTTTGGGTATCCCCAAGTGTAGGGAATCTATTGCAGATAAGCGTATGACCAAGTCTATTATCAAACCCAAGGGATAATTCTAGACTTACTATCTAATCTAATTATGACTATTCTAACTTAAGACAAATCTGGGTATTTTAAGAAAATTACCTAAATTAAAGATGCAGAAAATAATTACTAAAAATAATAAAATAGCAAATAAAAATAAATATGGAAGTTTTCAAGAGAGAAGATAAATAGCACTAGGAAATCCAGTTAAATTGGTCAAATCAACTCACTAGACAATCAGTTAGAATCCCTGCAGTTCTTATGAAAGCAATCACTTAACTATGTTAAATCTGTTTTCTAAAGTAAACTTAACACATAAATCCTGTTCAAACCCTCAGATGCAGAAGAATATTCCTTACTCCCTTTCTAGGTACTTAATGCAAAATTCCATTAAAGGCTAGTGCACTATACTTCCCTTTATAGGTACTTAAGAATTAATCATCGGTTCCCACCTAACAATCTAAGAAATCAAATCCTCTAGAATGGTAATTAATAAATATATTAGGTGTCCAGTATTAATTATTCTAATGAATAAAGGTTATATGGTTAGATCCCCTTTACCCATAACAGGTTGACAAATATAATTCCTTCTATGACACAAGCAATAATCATAAACATGCATAGGACAATGACATACTCATGAATAAGGATAGATCATATAAGACAAAAATATAAGTCTCAAATCAAAACATTAATAAAGGAATAAGTATACTGCAGGTATCCAACTTAAAATCCAGATCATCAATTCAAAACAATTTAACCTTCAGAACCTAGTACTATCCAGAAAAGTACTAGCCCATGGTGTTACAAGCAATAACCATGTCTATGGAAAGAAACTTACCCATGAGTCTATAAATCAATAATAAGAAATTAAAGAAGGAAGAAAAATCCGTGTCTGGAATAAATCTCCTTCTTCTCTTTCCGTCTTGATGATCCTCCTCCGTTCTCCTTCTCAAGTAGCAAACATCGTGATTGAGGTTGATAGGTGAAAGGCTGGTGAAGGGTAGAGACGGATGGTGGAAGGTGATGAAAAGTATGTATGGATGTGTAGGAGTATGAAGAGTTGTGGAGAGTTATGGTTTGGAACACCCCAAGGGGTCCTTTTATAGTTGAAGGCTAAAAATCGGATTTCACCTCAAAATAGGACTTTTTCACATAAAAAATGACGAACGGCCCAAAAAATGATGAAATGGGCCTGCTGGGTAGTTGCACGAGTCGTGCCAAGGGTGGCACTGTTTGCCTCTTGTTGTAGCACTCACGAGCAAGAATACTCGATCGTTGTAGTAGTATATCCCAAGAAAAATTATCAATCCACAAAGGAGTTATGTTCGGACTAGCAAAATATGTGAGCTCATGTTCATGTCGTTATTGTAAAGATGATCGGGGGTTTTGAGATGATTAACAACTAAAACAAGGAGCAAGTAAATAAGAATAGCAAATAAGAGAAATGACAAGTAAAGAAAATGGGTGCTAAAGTTCAAGTGTAAAAAACATGGGATTAGAAACATCCAAGCATACTCAATTCATATTATCATGCAAAAGGAATCCAACTTAATTGATGTAGACTAAGGGAGATCACGATTGTATCATAAGCTCTCTTTCGGGTTACAAAGGTTGTTGATCAATTTTAGACTCCCAAAAGCACTTAAGATCAAAGCCCAACGTTAACCCCTTCCATCTAGGTACTAGTTAGATTAAACTCTCTCTTTTTGTGTACTAAGGCCAACGAATGGATTGGTTCCCCTCATTGAATTCAAATATCCTTTCGGTCAAACCCAAACTCAATATCTATTCATGCCTTCCTAATACTATAGAGGGCGTTTCCGTCTCACTCCAAGCAATACATACATGAACATCATGATAGCATTTAATTACCACAAATAATCCATTGATCAACAATCCATTAAACCAATAAACATTCATGAATAACAAACCATGTCATCACAACATCAAGACAATTAAACTCCATGAATAGAAATCAACATCAATTAAACCAAAAACAAATATAATCCACATGATAATATAAATCTAATATGCTCTTCATGTTCCTAATCCCACTAGAGGGATTAGCCTAACATGATAAAAGTAACAAAACACATAAATGATTCATTACAAATATCCATAGTCTTAGATCTAAAAAAATACAAAATGAATGGATTCTTCCCTATCAATTTCTTGAAGAGAATCTTCTATTCTTCTTGATCTCCACCTCTTGATCTTGATTTTGAAGTCTTTAGCACCAAAAATGGAAGATATGATGGGTGGATGAAGATGGATGAAGATGGATGGAGATTATGGTATGAAATGGAAGGAAAGGTGTGTGATGTGTGTGTAGAGGATGGGAATTTCGGATCTTCTCTCAATTGTTGAATAAAGGGGTATTTATACCCCTATGGAGGCTTCTAGAAGGATCTGGAAATTTCAGCAGGAATGTACACGGCACGAGTCGTGCTCTGCAACACGGCCCGTGTTGGTGCTGGCTCCTGTATTTCTTCACTGTTTTGGCTCGTTCTCCCTCGTTTCAACTCCGAATTGAGATCCGCTTTTTCCTACATCTTCCTTATCATGTTTAGTATCAAATAAAAAGTGAAAATCTTAAGTTTAAGCTCATTCACATACATTTCAATAAAAACACAAAACACAACCAAATAACACATAAAATACGAATAAAATAATACGAAAACACATATAAAAAGACACTAAAATCTAGGTGAAAATAGCACTAATCAACCCCCCAAACTTAAGGTGTTGCTCGTCCCCGAGCAACGAAAATGGCAAATCAAAAGGAGAAATTTTCACCTAGAAAAGACTAAACGAATATAAGCAATAACACATCGTTAGCAATAATAACAACAAACTACGCTAATTCATCCTACAATATTAAAATCATGACATGAGAAATTAACAAGTTCAATCAAAAGAGAATAAAGTGTAATATAGTTCCTTTTAAGTCCAAGCCTCACAATGGATATCGATGTCTCTCGACTCGCTATAAGCTTGCTCGCGGACTATTTTCACAAACCACCAAAGTTTCAATTAATGATCAAAAAGGTCTTTAATTAGGATGTAATGATAGGCTCTTTGGTATGGTAGGGAAGATATGGATAATAGTGACTCAACAAGTGTAAGTAATCAAAGAGATAGCCAATTTCCTCAATTTCTCCACTTTTCTTTCTTCCTTTCTTATCTTTACAATCTCAAGCACTATTCATTAATCTTTCCTTGGATTGAGCTTCTTTTGATGCATGCTTCCTATCTTTGAATTTTGTTTACTTGAGCATTTTGATGTTAATTTGCTTCTTTTCTAACTTTGAGGTTGCATGTGCCTTCTTGTTGTTGCTCTTTTCATCCTTTTTCTTGCTTGTTTACCATGTCCTTTACTTCTTTTGATTATTCAATCAATCCTTTCTAGCCACCATCTCCTCAATTACTCACATAATGGATATATATATAAGGCTTAAGTGGGTAATCAAGGCTTGTAATGTGCTAAATTCACAAGAAATAAGCTTAAAGGCTCAAAATGGTTAACTAAGGATGATGTTCATGGTAGAGAACATATATGGCAATGACTATAATAACAAGGATGGCCTTAGATCATTTCACTAATCTCCACTAATCGGGCTCTTTCCTATAGTCCTTAAGCAAGTTCTAGCTTATCCAACACAACCGATCCACTCATGAAGAAATACCATGTGTGCATGGTTGAGGCTCAAATACTCACAAGCTTGTGCTCGGACCTTAAGGAACTTATTACATCACATTCATCTCAAAATTGAACAAGTTAAGTAAAACATGTCACAATTTAAAAGTGTAGAGATTCTTAATCATAGTTTGTCATCACTTATCACCACAACCTATCATCACTCACGTTCAAAAATGACTCACGACATCCCTAAACAAATCACCAAACATCCCAAGACAAGAATGAAAATACACACATCATACAAATAAGGACTCAACAAACAAGACACAACAAAAACACAAAACACCATCATCCATAAGAAAATTAAGCACACATTCAAATCATCCCTAGACAATTAAGCTCACAAACATCCCACTCTTTATTGAAAAGGAAATCCTAAGTTACGAAAGTAAACCTCCCACAAACATAACATATGAAGTATCATGCTAGTCACAACAATCCAAATCAAACTCAATTCATTTCAAGTAGTAAAATGATAAGGTATAGAGTACTCCCTCGATAGGCATTTGGTAAGGAAAGCGTTAGCTCCAAGCTCCATCATGCTTCCAATACCTCTCATTCATGCTCAAACACTCAACAAACACCATTAGTTCAGCAATTTCATTATAAATATGGACTATCATGCACTTCAACACTACCAATCATGCCAAAATCAAACCAATACTCATGAGAAAAATTTTAAAATTTGCCCAATTTTACAAGAATCATACTCAAGTGGTGAGTCACACCACACAATCTCCCCCCAAACTTAAATCGAAACAAGAGTTGAGACTTAAATTTGCAAAAAGTGGTGAGACTTACCCTTATAGTTTCCATTGATGATCTTCTTGTAGAGAATCATACGCATCCAAACTCTCAAGCTATGTCCACCACGCACTAGCATCCCCCAAACTTAACTCGAGACAAGAGTCACGAATTAAGTTTGCAACAAGTTGTGGAACATGTCAACTTGAATCCATAAAGCATTTCTCTTTTCTTCAATGTGCATTTTTCTCCATGAGCACAATCAACCTACAAGGCCAAAACAACCAAGCATCAAAAGATAAAAAGAATGGGTTGCCTCCCATTTAGCGCTAAGTTTAACGTCTTCAAGCCGGACGGATTTAAACTCTTAACATTCGGAGAAATCTAAGACCCCATTAGGCCTCATCTTCACTTTGAGAAATTTCTTGGCTCTTTTCTTTTCCATCAACATGATTTCTCCATTCTTGCTTATAATTATCAAATCATCACGAAGAATTGTGGATAGAAATGCTTCGTCTCCATAAGGCCAATGAAATTCTCCTTTATCAACCTTCCATTCGATGTCCGAGTCCTCATTCCTATACATATCAAGCAAAGACAAGTTAAGATTAAAATCTTCAATATAATCATGAAAAAGAGAATTAGAATATTTAAAAGGGTAAGAATTTTCAAATCCATGAGGATCATCCGGAGGTAGGATTGGAGGCTTGAGGTAAGAATCATCCTTCTTTCTTGCCTTGTTACATGAAAATGTAACACTCTCCGTATTTGAACTCAAAGAAAGTTCTCCTCTTTCCACATCAATATGAGCTTTTCCCGTGGCTAAGAATGGTCTTCCCAAGATCATAGGTGTTTGAGGATCAACCTTCATCTCCAAGACAACAAAATCCACCGGAAAAGTCAACTTCTTCACTTCAGCCACTACATCCTCCACCACCCCTAAGGGCTTAATAGTTGATCCATCCGCCACTTGAAGGCATGTAGTGGAAGGCTTGAGCTCTCCAATATCCAATTCTTCAAAAAGAGAATGAGGCATAACATTCACACTAGTTCCCAAGTCACACAATGCATTAATAACCTTCTTTCCTTCAACTTCACAAGGGATAACGAACTTCCCCAGATCACCAACTTTCATAGAAGGCTCCTCATGTAATGGTTCATTTATTTCAACTAGCTTCGCTTTCTTTCTCTCTTCAAATTTCTTCTTCAAAATTTCAACAAACTTTTGAAATTCCTCCATCTTTTCTTTTTTAACAAATCTTTGAGGATAAGGGAGTGGATAAGGAGTGATCGGGATTCCCCAATAATCACGTTCATATTCCACTTTTTTTTCCTTTTCTCATTAGCCTTTTTCCACTTGGGCACATGTTCTTCTATCCATTTCTTCCTCTTTTCTTCTAACTCAATTTCTTCTCTTTTTGCTTCTTCTTTTTCTTCATCCACCATGCAATCCACCAACCCTTCTTCAACCAAGCTATCCTCTTTCACCTTTATGCACATGCAATGCTCTTTTGGATTTATTTCTGTGGTAGATGGGAATTTTCTTTGTTGGTGTTGTGATCCCACGGAAGAAGCAATTTGCCCCATTTGATGCTCAAACGCTCTCATCCTATTGTCGGATTTCTGTTCATTCTCCTCCATTCTAGCCTCAAGCTTTTTCATGAATGCTAGCAATGTCTCTTCCACCGATGACTTCCCTTCTCCATTGGGCGGCTTAGCACTCGGATCGAATCCCAGAAGAAATGACATGGCGGCTTGAGGATTAGAATAAGAAAGATTTTCATGCTTTCTCGGCGCTTGATAATTTCCTCCATGAAAATTTCCTTGATTAGAGGGAAAATTACCTTGGAAATTTCCTTGATGTTGAAAATTCCCTTGGTAATTTCTCCTATCCAAATAGGCAACATCCTCTACACTTTGCATCACATTACTCTTCTCGTTCAAGGTAGTACTCGTACTTTTCCCTTGACTCACTCCTTGAGTGATCAAATTCAATTGTTTAGTTAAAGCATTGATGCTCTCATTAAATTCTTTCATGCCTTGGCTTTGAAACACATCGCTCTTCACTTTATGCACACTTTCAACTTGAGCTACCGTTCCAAATGCACAACTTCCCATTACTCGCTCGGAAGGCCATTGATAAGCATTCATTGCAATATCTTCAAAAATTTCCATTGCTTTCATAGCATCCACTCCAAATATAGACCCTCCGGATGAAGCATCTACATGCATCCGATTTTGTCCACTCAACCCTTGATAAAAGAAAGCCACTTGTTGATTCTCATGAAAATCATGTTGAGGACACTTCGGAGCATCTCTTTGTAGCGTTCCCATGCTTCATAAAAATTTTTATCCGGAAGTTGCCTAAATTGAGTGATAAGGCTTTTCAATTGGAGAGTCTTTGAAGGAGGAAAGTACTTGTTTAGGAACCTTTGCTCAAGATCTTCCCATGTATTGCAACTTCCCAAAGAAATTGCATTATACCATGCCTTAGCCTTGTCTCTTAAAGAAAAATAGAACAACCTCATCCGAATAGCATCTTCCGATACTCCATTCATCTTAATAGTATTTGCAACCTCCAAGAAGCTAGCTAGATGCATGTTTGGATCCTCAAGAGGACCTCCCCCAACCTGATTTTCTTTAACCATGTTGATCAATCCGGTCTTGATTTCTAAATTGTTGGCTTGAACCGGAGGAACCATGTTGTGTACGGCTCTCGGTTGGAAGTAATCCCGAATTGCTCTAGGCCTTGGCCTCTCTTGAGGTATTTGCACATTTCCTTGCATAGCTTGGTTATTAAACATATTAACCATCTCTTGGACATTTCTACGAACATGTGGTTGTGCCTCTTGTTGTTGGAGTATCCTTTGAGCTTCTTGATTGCAAGCACTCGCATATACTCTTGGTTTTGAGCAATGAAATTTCTAAACATCTCCATTTGGTCCTCTTGTATTCCTTCTTGTACCCCCCATTGATCTTGTAATGGATCATGGGGTGGATTATGATTATCTCCACGTTGATTTTCCATATTTGTTCCTTTTTAGCTCTTCGTCTCTCTCGCTTCCTTTGTCGCGCGGTCTTTTCTATCTCCAAATTCAAAGGAATGATCGATTGATTTCCCTTTGATCTTGTGATCATAAAACACCTACGAAAATTCAAAGAGTGAGACCACAAACAACAATAGTAAACAAAGTAAAAATAAAATAAAAAGTATCCTTATCAAGAACAACTAAAACAATAACACAGTACTCGACTAGTCCGTCAAACTCCCCGGCAACGGTGCCATTTTCTTGTTTGCCTCTTGTTGTAGCACTCACGAGCAAGAATACTCGATCGTTGTAGTAGTATATCCCAAGAAAAATTATCAATTCACAAAGGAGTTATGTTCGGACTAGCAAAATACGTGAGCTCATGTTCATGTCGTTATTGTAAAGATGATCGGGGGTTTTGAGATGATTAACAACTAAAACAAGGAGCAAGAAAATAAGAATAGCAAATAAGAGAAATGACAAATAAAGAAAATGGGTGCTAAAGTTCAAGTGTGAAAAATATGGGATTAGAAACATCCAAGCATACTCAATTCATATTATCATGCAAAAGGAATCCAACTTAATTGATGTAGACTAAGGGTGATCACGATTGTATCCTAAGCTCCCTTTCGGGTTACAAAGGTTGTTGATCCATTTTAGACTCCCAAAAGCACTTAAGATCAAAGCTCAACATTAACCCCTTCCATCTAGGTACTGGTTAGATTAAACTCTCCCTTTTTGTGTACTAAGGCCAACGAATGGATTGGTTCCCCTCATTGAATTCAAATATCCTTTCGGTCAAACCCAAACTCAATGTCTATTCATGCCTTCCTAATACTATAGAGGGTCGTTTCCGTCTCACTCCAAGCAATACATACATGAACATCATGATAGCATTTAATTACCACAAATAATCTATTGATCAACAATCCATTAAACCAATAAACATTCATGAATAACAAACCATGCCATCACAAAATCAAGACAATTAAACTCCATGAATAAAAATCAACATCAATTAAACCAAAAACCAATTTAATCCACATGATAATATAAATCTAATATGCTCTTCATGTTCCTAATCCCACTAGAGGGATTAGCCTAACATGATAAAAGTAACAAAACACATAAATGATTCATTACAAATATCCATAGTCTTAGATCTAAAGAAATACAAAATGAATGGATTCTTCCCTATCAATTTCTTGAAGAGAATCTTCTATTCTTCTTGATCTCCACCTCTAGCTCTTGATTTTGAAGTCTTTAGCACCAAAAATGGAAGATATGATGGGTGGATGAAGATGGATGAAGATGGATGGAGATTATGGTATGAAATGGAAGGAAAGGTGTGTGATGTGTGTGTAGAGGATGGGAATTTCGGATCTTCTCTCAATTGTTGAATAAAGGGGTATTTATACCCCTATGGAGGCTTCTAGAAGGATCTGGAAATTTCAGCAGGAATGTACACGGCACGAGTCGTGCTCTGCAACACGGCCCGTGTTGGTGCTGGCTCCTGTATTTCTTCACTATTTTGGCTCGTTCTCCCTTGTTTCAACTCCGAATTGAGATCCGCTTTTTCCTACATCTTCCTTATCATGTTTAGTATCAAATAAAAAGTGAAAATCTTAAGTTTAAGCTCATTCACACACATTTCAATAAAAACACAAAACACAATCAAATAACACATAAAATACGGATAAAATAATACGAAAACACATATAAAAAGACACTAAAATCTAGGTGAAAATAGCTCTAATCAGGCACGAGTCATGCCGGCCTTGCACGGGTCGTGCCGCATTCCGCACGGGTCGTGCAGCCCTTCGGCAGCCTGCGCGTCCTCACAGTTTTGCTCATGACTTCTTCATCCGATCTCTGATTGAGGTAATTTTTGCGCTCACACGATCTTCTCTTTCTTGGCTTTCCAATCATATAAAGAACTCCTAAAAATTCATCAATTTGAATATGGCACGACTCGAGCAAAGTAGTGGCACGAGTCATGCACTTTCGGTGCGTGCTGGGCGGCGATTGCATCTCATGGCCAGCACTAGTGAACTATGTGGGCTGCACGACCCATGCCAAGGCTGGCACGAGTCGTGCCATGCTGCACCAATTCTTATTTTGGTCCGGCTTCGCTCCCGACTTCCGTTTTTACTCTTTTTACCTTCGTTTTCCACCTAAAAACACGAAATAACACCTCACAAGCATCTATAACTTAAATATATGAAAATTAATCATTTAGTGCTAAAATACGAACATAAATTCCATAAAACGGTGCTAAATCGGACCCTAAAAACATGCAGATTTTCACACTAAACATAGATGGTGCTTGTTTATCTAGTGGTTCAGCTTAACGTGAATCCATTGTCAGTTTCTTTTCCATTTCTCAATTTCTAGGTATCCGACTCACAATTAGTTGCATATTGGGGTTATGTAGCTTCTTATAACTCTTGAATTTTTTACAACTTTGTTATTCAGCCTCTTTTGAACCCTTTCTACTTCCCTTTCTCTCTCATTGGAAAAACAGGATTGATTTTTTTCAAGGAAAATCGATCTCGGTTCGTTATTTTTCTAATAATTGTCGTATATCGTCTACCCAAATAACCACAATTAGTGCTGCTAAGTTTTTGAAAATAAAGTCATGTATTGTAAAAAAAATTAAATTGTAGTATACAATTTGTAAATTGATAGGTTACTATGTAGAAATAATTAGATTGCTATTTGGAACTAAATGGGTTACTCTTACTAATGAATTGGGTTACCGTTTGATTTGAGACTCTAATTTCTGAAAATGAAGTAATGTATTGTGAAAAATTAAATTATACACAATTTGTAAATTAATAGGTCACTATATGGAAGTAATTAGATTACTATTTGGAACAAAATGGGTTACTCTTTCTAATAAATTAGGTTACTATTTGATTTGAGACTCTAATTTTCTGAAAATAAAGTCATGTATTGTGAAAAAATAAATTATATGCAATTTGTAAATTGATAGATCACGATATGTAAATAATTAGATTACTATTTGGAACTAAATGGGTTACTCTTTCTAATTAATTGGGCTACTCTTTTTAATAAACTGGGTTACTCTTCGATTTGAGATTCTGATTTTACTCTTCGATTTGAGATTCTGATTTTTTTGAAAATGAAGTCATGTATTGTGAAGAATTAAATTATATACAATTTGTAAGTTGATAGGAAGTATATAGAAATAATTAAATTATCTAGAACTAAATAGGTTAATCTTTCTAATGAATTGTGTTACTCTTTTTAATAAATTGGGTTACTCTTTGATTTACCAGTCTCATCATCAAAACAAAGGCTAAAGTTGCAGAAGGATTATGCTATGGAAAAAAAAATACAAATTTCATTGCAATTTCTCATGATAATGACAAACAAACACCTACGAGAGCTTAGCTACAGTCTGTTGACAAAGAGTGTTTACTTCTAATAAAAAAGAAATTAAGAATTTCAAATTCATAGGATCCGTTCTTTCCACTGCTGGTGGACCAAATCTTACAAAAGAAATCATTTCGTAGGGAAGCCAATTTAAATGCATCTAATCTACACTCCATAAGTTTATGCAACAACACCTACACTTTGGATTTCAAATGTTTTCTTTCCTCAAGGTGTTGTCACATAGCTAATAGTATTTCAGGTGAAAGAACGTGTGCAGGCTCAGCATGCAGTTATTTACCTTTTACTATGCATCCATTGAATCTGAAAATAAAAAAAAAATCACAATTTAGATAGAAAACAACCATGATAATGATTGCATAGATATTTAATGCAGATGGAAATAATGCATGAATATATAGAGGATATATTCAGGAATTCATCTTGTTTGGCCATTCAACAAGTTAATTATAATGCCATATTCTTCTTAATGTTTGTTTCTTGCAACAAGAAAAATGGATGAATGTTTGGCACATTATAATTTCAATCATAATTCTCCATCAGCAGTTGAGTCTTGACATTGAAAGAAAAGAAAAGTGAGAGTGAAAACACTTCACATATTTTTTGAAACAAAAAATTCACAAGAAATTCATCTCATTCTCCCCGCGGATGAACTGAGATTCATTAGATTTTTCAAAAGCTTTGTGGTCCAAATATTGACAAAGTATGAAGATGCATACCAACAAAATAAAAGCACCTTTTTTGGACCACACAAAAATAAAAATAAAAATAATGAAATAATAATAACCATTCTACAATATAAACAATCAATCAACCACCCACCAACTCCCAATACATCATACGAACAGTTCTACTCCAAATGCAAAAGAGAAGTAAATTATTTTACTCAAAACAAAAGGTTAATTGAATTAACCACAAAGAACAAGATTTGCCTCTTCAAAGCTTAAAATACACATAATCAAGAAAAATAATTAAAGAAGAAGACAAAAACATATACAATAAGAAACCAGGTAGCTTTTTCCACTAAAGGCTCGCACGGCAGCAGAGTTTCTGGCAGATTAAACTGAGGCCACGCCTGAAATCGAAGTTTCAATTCTCACCGAACAAACTTCTGCTCCAATTCCGAGATGCATATGTGAATATGATGATGAAAATCACAAACTCGCGGACACCAAATACTCATCGTGCTGAAACCCGATAAACACACGCCACGATTTTAACTCTTCTGCATCGTTTATTGCAGTGCCCACCTCCGACGCCACCTAGGATATTGCACTGCTCTCTCAGTCTATCTCTAGAAATTGCTTGGCCCCCTTGGATCTCATCAACGCTCTCAATCACTCTCCCAGTCCCGAACGACTTGAACCTCTGTAGCTAATTGAAGCTAACTATAATCGGATCTGAGAGAGAATGTATTGGGGGAAACGTAGTATACTTTTTATTGATGAGATTGATGCAATTGGTCGAGCAAGGGGACATGAGCGTAGGAGGATTCTTAGGCAGTTGCTTGTGGAAATGGATGGATTTGGAACCACTTCTGGTGTGGTTGTTCTGGCTGGCACTGATAGACCCGACATTTTAGACAGTTCGTTGCTGGGACCTGGTGTGTTTGATCGGGTAATTAGCATGTACAAGCCTGATATCAAAGGTCGTGAGCATATATTCCAAATGTATTTGGAAAGGATTAATCTTGAGCAGGAGCCAGGTTTTTATTGTGGATTTGCCGGGGCAGATATTGCCAATGTTTGCAAATGTGAAAATGGAGCATTTTGGTGCTGCTATTCACAAGATAAGTGAGAAGAAAAATAAGGCAATTTAAAATCAGCTCATATTGTATTGGGTTTATTTTGTGCTTTTCTATTTGGATGATTTTTTTTTTTTTGTCCTCCTAAACAGGTTATAAGTAGGAAGGGAAACTATGAATGAGGTTATTGTGTGCACTCTCCTTTACTTATCTGTACCATCAACTATAATTTTTTTTTAAAGGAAAAAAAAAAAGGTGACGAAACAAAAAAATTATATAGATAATATAATTATATAAAATTTTGTTACTTATTAATCATTAAAAAATACTTTAAATGTAAATATTAGAAGAAAAAAAAATTATCAACAATAATTTTGAATTTGATTTAGAAATCCTTTTATAAACCTGTCACGCATCCAAACAACAAAATTCAAAAAATTTATATAATTCTAAATCCCTTATTTTCAAATCTTTTGAATTTCAAATAACTCAATTTATACACAACCTAAATGTCAACACCGGAAACAAGTTTTAAAACAGTTTAAATGGGGGAATGAGTTGGAAACACTAATGTATCCAAGCCACAATTTTCAATTTTAATGTGCTTGCTATTCAACCTAAAGAGACTATATTTCTGCCACAATAAAAAATGATTTATTTCAACGTAAAATTATGTGCTCCCGATCCATTGTCGTTTTACGTTCTTTTAACATTTAGTTCCATCAGTTGGAGTTTCTACCAATTCTGATATTGTTAATACAATTGAATTCTACACTTTCATCCCATGCACTTCGGCCTGTAACAACTCGAAATTTGTAGAATTAAATTCAGGATTGCTAGCTGCACGAAATGCCTAAAAATCAAATAAGGGCAATATCACGATGGAACATGCCAACAATGAGCAGTTAATAGCACATAAACTGCAATAATTATATATCTGAACTGAATAGAAGACAATAAGCATCAATAAAAAATCTCCCAATGTGAAAAAATAAATTATACAGAGGTAATGGCCTTAAGCCTTTAAACTCAATAGTTGGAGCCAAAAATCTCCCTTATGTACACAAAAGACGCCATCAAAACAGGCATATTCTAATTTTCGCTGGTTCTCTTTCCATAGGAGAGGAACAAATACAATACGAATTCTCTGTTTTTTCTTCCTCTTTTTTCCCCTGAACCAGAGCAGCCAAGATATTTCATGGCTGAATTTCTCCTCCAGCATAATCAGAAGTCAAACTCTCCAGTTGCCTGTTCGAAAACCAAATGACATATATAAACAAATTCCTGCAAGGGTTCTAATAAATAGTAACGTAAAGTTTCTAAGATGAAATCACAAAAACACCTTGTTGAACAGAATGTCCTTATTATTTATGTGCATAATCCCATCCTTGAGCGTGCATTTCCACCTGCTCTTGGTTCTTGTCACCTGCATACAAGTTTTCGTTAGGAGTAGCAAGATAAAGCGCTGCTAAAAGGATGAATAAAGCATCATCAGAAGGAAAGTTGTAATTCAAGTAAAATATCAATTAAAAAGTAAGGTCAGTGCCTTGTCAAACTGAGCTAGAACCAAATGTGTTGTACTCAAATCCTCCCCTTGGTCCACATCATCCAGATCCTCGTCATCATCTTCGTTTAAGGGTTCATCATCATCATCATCTGCAGTTTCATTCAAAGCAGGAGCAGGTGTCGCAGCTTGCATCTCTACAATTGCAACTTGACATTAAGAATGGAGTATAAATAGTTTTAACATGAAATACTCAATATAGATGAAAACTGACCATTAGGCATAGGCGTGTTCACAATGTTGTAATCTTCATTAACTACACCTTGATAATTGTATATCTTTCAAGGTCCCAAAAATCAACCAAGTTAGTTTAGGAAGTTGAATATATCTTATAAATACTTAAATCTTACAGAAAGACAACAAAAGAATACTATAGCAAGAGACGATAATAAAGAATAAACAGGAGCATAAAAAACCAATTACAGACATTGTTTGCTCATATTGCATCAAATTTATAACATGAAACCCACAAACACAAAACAACTACTTTAGATGAACAAATCAAGAAATGCAATTAGATTAGATAACTAGGACATTTCCCAAGAGTTCACGACCATAGGAGCACGAAAGCTTAATCCTTGGGTGAAAAACAGATGAAGAAGACATGTCCTGACATGTAAAGGTGCCTAGTGGGTTATCCAACTAATCACAATCGTCTAGTGCTCTTTGTTGAAGAAAGGTTCAAAAAGTTGAAACCTCAGTTGCCATCATCAACCCCATTCCATACAAACATTTAAATGACCAAAATGACAGCCAAGTTTTCAACAACTATTGCAAGAACAAAATATTAGTAAAAGAAATTACAAGCAGATGACTTTCATTTCCAAAACAGTTTCAGTAGATTAAATTATTAGTTCTAAAATTATTAAGGACATTTGCATAAAATCATTTTTTGGAAGCAAACATGTTCTTGAAAATTTTGGAACAACTTAAGCCTGCTAAAAATAAGCAGTTTTAAGTTGAAGTCGCCTTCGTTGAAACTGACATTTTGTAAATAAAGAAGATGTTTGACATTTATAATGAAAACACACTAAATTTGACTTTTGGTATGAAAAAAAATAATAATAAAAAAAAAAAAAAAAAAAAAAAAATATATATATATATATATATATATATATATATATATATATTGTCAAAACTTTCTTTTGGTTATAAGTTTATACAAAAAATCACTTCTTCAAAAACAATGTCAGTTGCAAACGCTCCCTATAACCATTAGAAATAAGTTCGTTCCACTTCCACATGTTCTTAAACATCAGGGAGGTAGACCTTACATTGGGTGTAGAGAGAACATCATCATATGGATCAGGTATAGGCCCATCTAACTGAGGAATCCCTGAAGACTCAGACCTCCCATGAGCAATTACTTTCTGAGTGCTCCCTTTCCCCACCTGCAAAAATTATACAATGAAGTAAAGATATGAAAGAACAAAATATATAGAAGGTTGGGTAGTTTAACAATCCAGTAAAAAGGCTAGCACAGATGAATCATCAGTCGTAAAGGTCGAATAACTTCCATGGACATATATGCAAATAGTTCCAAATTATGCTATCGTGTATTACATAATAAGCTAAACTCTTTCACAGGTGCAACTCATTGAAGACATTAGTTCACAAATACAGTTGAAAATAATGCAGAGGACTACTAAAGAAGCCATTACAGAGAATTACAGCTTAACATGAAAAGGTTTACCTTTATAAGATCAGATAAAACATCTCCAGCTCCATCTTGCTGTGGGATGTATCCATCAGGACGATATTGTGAAGGGAAATCGTCTCGTTTCCGTTTTCCAGAGGATATCATGAAAAAATCCTGCATTAGTTTCTTTCACGTTATTCTGTTACAGGGTAAATGCAATAATGATCTGAATAACCAAATCTGTACAAGGCCAGTGATACAAAATAATAGTATGTGTTTTCTTGAAAGTCACAGCAAGTACTCACAAAAAAGTCCCACACCAACCACCCAGTTTCTGAAACCTAAATCAATAATGCCATTAAGAGAATCTTTAATAAATAAGACAAACCTAGAGAGCTATGGACATCTTACTAAGTCCAGTAATTCAATATTTTGCCCCAGCCAAATTTAAGTTCAGTAACTTGACATAATACTAAAGGAACTCATTATACAAATTAAGTTATTTCACCAAGAGCAGGAGAGCCCATCTGAGAATTCTCATCAGCAAAATTGTAAATTTTCATCATTATCCTGTACATTTGATATGATAAATAAGAACAGCAGTACCATAAATTCGAATACAAATGAGGAAAATGCATCAAACTTCTGTTAATATGTTCCTCTATAGATACACTGAAGTTACAACAGATTTTACACTTCTTTTAATCATTCGTATATCCAAGAAAGGAATCCATAAATATAAGCTTTGAAATTGCTGTTCGCTACCTTTACTTCAGAATCAAGAAAAGTGATCAATTATTAAAATAACTGAACATAAAATGTTCTTTTCACCTGTTAAATTGTATTTGGATATCCAGAATTACGTCAAAAAGCCATACACTCGAGACTTTCAGTTAAAGACTAATGAACTGTCATGCATATAACCTAGGGGGCCCTAACTTAAACCCAAACCATGGTCGAAGGTAACGAGCTGACCCCACTTATATCACTTCCTCACTTCGTATGGAACATAACAACCCATCCCCTCATGAACCGGACGAGGCATACTCCAGGTGGAAACCCACATGACAAGGCCTACAACTCCGGGTGGCAACCCTTGGGCCCATCATCAGGTATCCCATTTCCTCGGCCAGGCCGAGTGCAGCAGGTTGGACCAAGTTGTTAGGCATATAAGCTAGGGGGCCCTAACTAACCCAAAACCATGGCCAAAAGTAAAGGGTCCCCCACTTATATGCCCTTCCACACTTTCGTATGACCAATGTGGAATATCAGAACATGGACAACCAAAAGAACAATAAGAAAGACACATCTTATAGCACTATTTATATATCAATTACAGAAACACCATCACATGGCATATATTCAGCAAAATCTATAGTCTACTAAGGTATATCATGGCACAGCAAATAACTTTTTGCATAGAGTATCATCCAATAATACTAGCAACACATCCCCCACACATTTAATGTACATATTAAATTTTAGAGTCTTACCAGGGTGCACCAGGATTACTAGTGCACAAGTATGATCTACGCCGTTAAATTTTAAATTAATTAAAAAACGCCCTTAGATTAAAATTTAAATAATAAAAAGATTATAATTACTATTATACCCTAAATTTTACCGTATAAACCCTATTGTGCACTAGTGTACTAAGTGCACCCTTGAATCACACCCTAAAATCTAAAGGGAGTTATTAATGCTGGATCTGTACACTTATAGCTTAAAGTAAAACTGAAGATCTGACAAGCAGGACTAGTATTTTGGATGACAGGAAAAAAAAAAAAAAAAAAAACTTCGTTCAACAAATAAAATGTTGTTATTTTAGAATTCCCAATAAAGAAATAAAAGATGATAGATTGTATGTAGCATATATCTTCAGATGTTTCATAGATTCACATGCCACAATGCATAAATCTATCCGTTCTGATTTATCTGTAAAGTGAGGGTTAAGAGTGTATTCAACTAAGCTTCTATAGGAAATAAAATAGCTTCAAACCAGACATAACATCATTTCATCTCTGCCTCAAGGAAGAAAAAACTAACTACATTAAAACTAGTAATAAACCTTAACCACAAATGATAATCACCTGAGTTGTTGGATGATGAGGGTTTCCCTTCTCACCATCTTCCCGACCTTCCACATATGCTACAAAAGAAAGAGGAAAATGTGAACTGCAGAATAATACAGTCTTCCACTACTGCTATTACGTAATACTCAGGGCGATAATTAACAAAATGAATAATCAAATATTTATTAACAATAAATAGTATATTTTTATTCAGCTAATAATGATATTCATATTAAAATTGGTGTAACACAGTACATATCATAATTTTCATAAACTATTAAATCTTAGAATGTCTCTCTTACATATCTACAAAACTAATCAGCACGTTTTATATCAACTTCCTCTAGCAATTTGATTGCATAAGCTTAACAAAAGTTACAAAATATAGAAAATTCATCGTACATTATTATAAATGTAGTCCTGGCTTAAGTTTAAGATGAAGATTAATTTAGACTAATCAATAACCAATTAATAAGACAAATAATTATCTCCAACATTCAATAATTGTTTCGATAACTATACCTGAAAAGGAGACATTTGTTGCATACTGCAGTTAATTAACAAACTAACTAATATTTAAGTATTTAACTATGTGTATAGAATAAACTTACAAAATATAAAGGGGTTTCCTTGAACTCTATTTTATGTTGAAAACCAAAGAAAAATATTAGTGAAAGTATTAAAAAAGGAGATTGGATAGACTTGTGAGAGTGAAAAGATTTATCGGAAAGCAAAAGACGTGCTTATGTTATAACATTAACAAATAAAAAAGAAAATGATTCAATTTTAAATTGTTTCTAATAATAAAGTATATTATATCTATGACTCTTAACAGATTTAGAAAAGTAGACTTCCAATGAAGTATATTAAAACATCAATCAAAATAATTAACTAAATATTTCCTAAACTTATTAAATAATCCTAACAAATAAGAAACTAATGACATTGAAAGAAAACTTTATTAGCCATAACACTCACCAACATTTACATCAAGTGGAGGCCTTTGATTCATCCAAGGGGAAGGTGGCTGCTGCAAGAGTGGGAATTAAGTTTCAGTCCAACCAGCCACGATCAAAAGGTAAAGGAGGTATTCAAAAGACAATGTCAATCCAGTAATATCATTACGGATTTTGAGATAATACAAAAGTATCAAAAAGTCCCTAGACATCATTTGAAAGTGTCAACTGTTGCATCCAGACATAATTACTTCCTCAAAAGTGATAAATAAACTCATATTACTAACCAACAAAACAAAACAAAACATAAGGTTTAGTATAATGATACCATAAAAGGACTGGGTTTTCCAACTCCATCCTTCTCAGGAACACCACCATTATCATTGGTTGAGGTGTATTCACCAGGGGTGATTGGGGTGCCACCAGTGGGAATGTTATATAATGAACCACTATCACTTCCAGGAGTCTGAGCTGTTCCGGGCAATGGTGTCTGGGCAATCCCAGGTAGTGGTGTCTGCGCCATTCCCGGAAGCGGCGTCTGCATCGGAGTTTGCAATGGGGTCTAGAAAACCCCCAGCAAAAGAAGTAATGATTAAAATTTCACATAAGACCATAACTATTTATCTTCCAATCAGCTGATAAGAAAATGAACAACTCACTGGAGGAAATAGTAAATCAGCAGTAGGAGTTTCAAACTCCTCGGTGCCTTCATACGGTACGTTGAGGTCATGTACTGGATTAGGCGTGATAGGACCCCCTGCTCCTGGCGCTTTTTGCTTTGCCGACCTGTCTATGGGACCAAAAATTGCTCCAGCTTGCATCATTTTCAGTTCCCACAACTGTATATCCAAACCAAAAGAGGAAAAAAAAAAAAGAACTATTCAATTTATCAGCAGATCCAAAATTGTCAAACCCTAAAACTAGTCAATCAGGCACATCTTGTAGCGGCCCTATAATTTCCAGTATACAGCCAAAATTAAATCAAATATATATTTAATTACTAAACCCTAGAAGAATATAGAACTTCTCTATTTGATTAAAAATGAAAATTATTACTCCTTGGAGCTCAGCAAGCACGCCTTCTCCGGGGCCACCATCGTTTATGAACTCTTCACGGACCTTGTTGATGACATCCTCTATGACGTGAATATAAACATTGCTGGTAGAGGTGCTCGCCATTTCTTCGGGATTTTTTTCGATCAGAAAAGGCAATTAGAAGTTGTGAATCGATTGTTTTCAAACTGAACTCAGCGAACGTAAAAGTGAATCAGGGTTGAGATTTACAGGAAGGAAAGGGGGAAACGACGATAATCGACTGCGAAGAGAGAGAGAGAAACGGCGAGCGGAGGGGCACCGGGCATGAGTGTGAGAGAGAGAGAACGAGGCGGAACAGAAGTAGAGAATAAAGAATGGAATATAAATAGGTTTGCATCCGTTTTATGCTTCAAACACCACGTGGCATCAACTGATGGCTCTATCTCTTTTTATTTCTTTTCATTTAATCCTCCCAATTAATCAATTAATAATTAATCGATATACTTCTCTCGATTTAGCTTGAAAATGGAGTATAAGACTTAAAGACACAAGTATTAAATTTGGAAAGAAAAATGCGTAAATTTAAAATGGCTGAAACCATGTCTAACTCTTTATTAGTAATTGTGAAAGAATGATAATATTTAATAACTTAAATTAATAAAAAAAATTAATAGATAATAAATTATTTTATAAATAATTCGTAGTATAAATAAAAAGTTGGGTAAATCTTGCGTGAAACCGTCTCACGTGAGATCATTTTATACTTTTTAAAATAGTTATTATTTTCGCTATAAAATATTATCATTTGCTATTAAATGTTATCACTTCTCATTTATACTATAAATTGTTCATGAAATAATATTATTATTTTTTATTAATTTAGTATCACTTTTCAGTATAACAGTTATCACTTTCTGGCCGTCTCACGTAAGCCCTAATACGGTCTCACACAAGTCTTTTCCTAAAAAATTATATTAATATTTTAATAAAATTATTTTTAATATAATATGATAACTATTTTATGAAAATATTTTTGATACAAATCTTGTGTTGTCCATTTAAATATAAGAGAACTTTGTATAATAAACATAATTTAATAAAAAGTGCGTCACAAAACAAAACAAATTCATTTGATAATTCGTTTATGATTTTAAAAAATAGAAAATTATAAAACTACATTTTTTAGTTTTGATTCATAATCATAATTATACACTTAAAGATTTGAATGGGTGAAAATTCTTAATTGGTTATTTAGGTCACATAAATATAACTAAAATTTCCTTCAAATGCACGAAATTAACGTTAAGAAAAAGTGAATTATGTTTCTATATTAGGAAATTAAGCATGATTAGCGGTGAGTGGGATGTTTCTATAAACAAAATGATTTTTCATTTTAGTGATATAAGTAATTATTTTATTCATTCCTTCTAATTACATAAGTTGCCAATATTTATGATTACCTCCTCAAAAATATGTTTAATTTGATAAGTAACCCAAATTTCTGATTTTTTTTAATTTAAAAACAAATTTCGTTCATCTAATAAAAAAAATATATGTCTAGTAAAATAAATAATTAATATATTTTTTTTGAAATATAAAATTGATTCATATTAATACTTGATATAATTTTAAGAAATATATAATATAAATATAAATAATTGATTTGGACTATTGTTTCGTCGGTATAGTTGAGGGGGCAAAATGAAATTCTCCATTCTTTTTCACCGGAGCTGAATAAGCATTACTGTGGTTAACAAAGTAAACATGTCTCCGGCCATATACTCCGCCGCCGTCGTGTCCCTCAACCTCAAATCTTCGCAACGCATGCCAATATCTGACGGAATCCAATGCTTGCTTCGCTTTAAGACAACTGCGTCCGCCGCCAAACCCACCCGGTGGTCACTTAATGGCTCCACCGCCCTCGTTACCGGCGGTACCAGGGGAATCGGGTATGTCGGCCTCTAAAAGAACATTCTACGCTCACTCCAATTTAGATATTTTCCATTTTGATTTAATCTGGTTCGTAGAAGTTGCAATTTTAAACGTAGGTTTTGGATGGTGTGTGTATGTTTATGCTGATATTAATCGCACATTCTGCTATAATCAATCGATTCAAATTAGTTTAGCTTGCTGAAACTCAGTATTCTGCTTTGCCGATTATGCATGGAACATCACATTCTTAGTGAGTAATGATTCTTGAAAACTGCTAATTTAGTGGATTATGCTGTTTACAAGGTGGTAACTCGTAAGCTGGAGCGGGCTCTGGCTTTGATAAACACTACATTGTGATCACTACTTGCCTAATTTACTATTGGTAGTTAACAATTGATGTAAATTGTAATGCTGGTTTTTGCTACATTGCATAGACATGCCATTGTAGAGGAATTGGCTTCGCTTGGGGCTACTTTGCACACGTGCGCGAGGAACGAAGATGAGCTGGAGAAGTGCTTGAGGTGTTGGAGAGACGAGGGTCTTGGAATCACTGGCTCGGTGTGCAATTGTCACACCCCATTTTTTTTTACAAAGAGAAGATTTCATATACTTTCGAGAACTAGTGTTTAAATAGGGCATGACTAAATTTGCTTCAATAAATACTTAGTAACAATACCAATAAGAAGGAATAATTAAGGGTCTTGTCCCATAAGTTTCATCAACTTTAAGCAAATAAATCAAATATGAAAAATTTAAATAAGAGGTGAGTCCTTTAACTTTCTGCAAAGTTAATTTCAGAATTTTTGCAGAAATTTTCATAAAAAAAAAAAAAAAAAACTTAAACTATAAACATACATGACCTGTCAAAGGTTAAATATTAAAAATCCACCATGCCGGACATATTACTACCACTAAAATAAATAAACAAGTGATTAACAAAGAAGGAGGAATAAATTTCTTAAAGGTTAGTCCCGTATGTTATTACTCATTTGCTAAAACTTCCTCAAAGACATGTATAAGTGTACATTAAAGAAAAGAAAATAAATTAAGTGGGATACTAACAAGCATGTCACGTGTCCACCAACACCACTCCACTGTATTACATTAACAGTCATTCACTAACAGACCTTGGATTTAATTTAAATTGATATCAGTGCTTGTACTTCCAAGTACAAGTCGATCATCCATTCATACCACCACCTAAAGCATGCATGAGACTATTATAAGAGGAAGGATTACAAACAACAAAGTCGAATTTAAATACTTCCGTGCGGACAGCTAAAATCATGCATACTAACTCCCACTAAACTGCCTTAATAATTCATGGACTTCACGTGGCAAAAATCCCAAATTTCAGGAACCACTAAACTGTATCACATAACAAGAAAATAAGATCCGACAGTTCGAAGACCTATCACTCCAATCAATTTACATCAAATAAAATCCAGCAAACTCACGTTTTAACATTTAAAACCTGACTCGTTTACTCATACTGCATCACCAACATGCAAGTAACAATACTTCAGATTTAAATAAACCTTCGAATTAAAAACAAATATGCAGCCTATGAACTGCAGTTTCATTTAAAACGGTTATCTAGTCTCATCGCCCACAATCCCCCGCTTGTACGCTTTGCCACGCTCAACCTGCGATAAGAATATTTATCGGGGTGAGCAACCACACGCTCAGTGAAGCTTTAAACATGCTTATATGTGTCAAATAAAATCATGTGCGAGTATTCAAATTTTCACTTACAATCCTGTCATGTTAATATAGCACCTTACGGTCTATATTCGTGTAATGATACGACATCGCGATTCGTTCCGTGACAATAGTATGGCACCATTAAAGTCCATACCCGTGTATTAGTAAGGCACCCCTAAGGTCCTTACCCGTATAATTTACAATTTCATAAACTTCAAGTATGATCACAAGGTGATGATAATCCTTCATTAAATTCTAACAATCACATATGGGATAAGTTAACACACATAAGATGAGAAAATCCCCACCTTAAACACTTGTGAAGTTTAAACGTGTATACTAAACGTCACGCTCCGAGTCACCTTCGAAACCTACACGTATATAACTGATCATTACCAACACAATACTACTATCGTAAACTAGTCTGCAGAATTTACACGCAAGAATTGTGGATTGAAAACATTAGGGTTCTGGTTTATTGTTAGAAGTAGAAAGAAAACGGAAAAGAAAAGAAAAGGAAATAAAGAAGAGAAAGCGAAAAGGAAGAGTGAACCCTTACCTTCTCGCTCTTGATTCGCAGCCGTGAAATAGAATGTTTTTGGTGAGAATATGAAGAACAAGGCTGCCAATATATTTATTTATTGCGGCTGTGCAATTTAAAAAGATATATCTTGTTGCAGAATTTAACAAACTTCCTTAGATAGGGGAATTGATATGAAGGAAAGATCCTTTCCTTAAGGATAACGATTGTTTTCTTGGGGAGTAAGACATATGTTTTCTGCTTCTTATTCTATAAACTCACGGCTGATTGAAAAGAATGGGCTGGGCTGTAATAATAGACTCGTTTATGGGCTTTAAGAATCGGGCCACAATAGAATATAATGGTGAAATTATGGGATGTTACAGCAATGTATCATCTCAAACGGAACGAGAGAAGTTATTAGATACAGTTTCTTCTGTATTTAATGGGAGGCTTAATATTCTTGTAAGTTTATGATCTTTCTATGTTTTTCTAGGAAACTATTCCACATTGTGAACTTGGAGAGAAGCAACTTTTGTTGTATTATTGATGTGCAATTTAGATTTCATTTATTAATAACTTGAGGGGGTTAGGATGATTGTGTTGCATTCCGTTCTCCTTAGGTTATTCATACAAGTCTTCTTGAATTGCAATAGTTTTTTGTATCTCAAAATTCATCTGGTTTTTGAAATTTATTCTTTTATAAATGCATATATGCAAAGACAAGTCTATTTATACAATGCTGCATGATCCCTTTACAGCAAACATTGTTCTCCTACAATTGGCCTTCGGTATCCACGTCATCCTCAGTGTCTTGTTTATATCTGATGGGATTGTGCCATTGTGCTTTGTTTTCTCCTCAGAACATTCCTTCCCTGCTCTCGTTTGTATATTTACTGCATGATAAACTAACAGGGTGATCTTTTTCTACGTGTGGATTCAGTAGATAAACAATGTTGGGACGAACATCCGGAAACCTATGGTCGACTTCACATCCGAGGAATTTACAATGCTCATGGGAACAAATTTTGGATCTGGTTTTCAGATGTGCCAGCTTGCATATCCTCTCCTGAAAGCCTCCGGAGCAGGAAATGTGGTGTTCACCTCTTCTGTCTCTGGTTTTGTGTCATTGAAGCACATGTCTGTCCATGGAGCATCCAAAGGTATCACATTATGATGCCTTACCTAGAGTTGAGCAATGATTTTAATCTAAAAAGTGATTTGTTATTCACTTGTAGGTGCAATCAATCAACTTACGAAGAACTTAGCATGTGAGTGGGCAAAGGACGGTATCAGGGTTAATGCCGTTGCACCTTGGTACATCAGAACCTCCATGGTGGAACAAGTAGGTTTTCTATTCTTTTCCCTTTCTTTCAGCTTCATTAATATGTTAACAAGAGGTACAATCTTAAGGGCTAAAGAGTAACATTAATGGAAATTTAGCAAGAAAAGCTAGGTTGTAAGTATTATTACTGCCTATTTATTTAAAGTTTCATATAAATTTTAGCAAGAAAAAGCTAGGTTCTATAAATAGATCAAACCTTTGAAGAGCATCAGGACTCTTTGATGAGAATGTAAATAGCTGCATGTTTTCTCCTATCATTCTGATTGACTCAAACAAATTAAAAAAAATTTAACGCTTCCGCTCTAGCCATATTATATCTATTGTATCGTGCTTCTAGCCGTATATAACTGTAGGTTGGATGGTTCCTACTCTTTACATTAGAGAGGACCTCGGGTTCTAATCCTTTTCCATCTGTAAGCAGTTTTTGAACTTCTCTAATTCAGGTGCTGAGTAACAAAGAATACTTGGAAGAAGTATACGAAAGAACTCCAATGCAGCGGCTGGGAGAGCCAACAGAGGTGGCATCGGTGGTGGCGTTCCTTTGTCTACCGGCATCATCCTACATAACTGGCCAGATACTTTGTGCTGATGGAGGGATGTCTGTAAATGGCTTTTATCCAACCCACAGCTAAGACAATCTGAACCATTGATCTTTTCAGGGTTTTGCTCTTCTTGGTTGGTCGATTGGTTGTAATTTGTGAGAAAAGATTGCAATGACATATAAGTTGGATGATTGCTTCTGTATGGAATACATAATTGTAATTCCATTATTCTTATTTAAAATTAAGTATTTAGACATTAAATGCAGCCACCATTTTGGATCAAATATTTCAACCTTGTCACTCATAAAAAATTTTCAAAATAGCATTTTCGCTTAATTGTACGGTTGTACCCATCTTGCAATTAAAAACTCATTAGTCAAAAGAAATATTCTGAGCATGAAATACTCTAAATTCACAATTAGATTCAGGAACTAGAAAATAATATCTCCTCCCACATTCTAATATAGATCTTGGAGCTCTTTAAGAAGAATTGATGAAGTATTATCACTTGAGAATGAATAGTACAACAACAGCAGCCGAAAAACAAAGGTTAAATTTCATTAATGTCTATCGGAATCCACAAGTTAATCCACCCACACACAGTCCATGTCTAGAAACAGCAAGAGCTAGGTGACAACGTAGTTCTACAGGAGATGTTGAGCAATGATATTAGACGAATGAAAATGGTTGTCCAAAATCATTAACTTTCCCGCCATGCTATGCTCGGTTCTCAATCTTGTACGCTCTTCGTTGGGTGCCCGTCGCTCTTCAGCTCTTTAAGTCTTCTATAACCTTTATCAGTACCAAATATCCTGGAAAGTTGAAACTAGTTTTTCAGTAACTTTTTTGTTTAATGACAAATTCCGGACCAATCCGTAAGGAATTCAAAATGCATGTTAAAAGTTGAGTTAAAGAAATCTAACCTGTCCATGTAAACAAAAGTTGATGAGTAGTTGCCGCTCTTTGTGTACAGCAGCCTGTGATGGTAGTCGTGAAAATCAGCACTGGCAATGGATACAAGATATCAGACATCAAAATGATTTAAAAGCAAGAGAGATATCATAATATACTAGAATAAATGTAGAAATATAAGTACGGACCCCCCATATAAGGGCAAGAAGTTCGAGAGACTCCAGGGAAAATGGTATCCGCAATGAGCCTCAACAGTTTCAAGGACTCTTAGGACCATCCACAACCACAGCGTAATCAGATGGGGCCCAGTGATGGCAGGACCAACAATTGTAGCAAATCCAAGAAATAAAATCTCAGCAGGGTGGGCATATTCAGAAGTCAATCCAAAAGGTGTAGCATATCTGCAGACATGGAAAGCATTGGTGAACAATTTTCAAAAAGGTAGTTATCCTTGTTAGAGACAACGGAACAAAATTTCACGCCAAGTTCATTAAGGTGGTAACTCACTCATGATGTACACTGTGGACATGCTTATAAAGCCACTTTGTATGTAAAATCCTGTGCCCCCAGTAGAACACAAAATCCTCCAGGATGAAATAGAACAGAATCTGAGTTGAGATTACTTTCCTGCAGAAATAATGTCCTTGATGCAAGCCTAATAAAGAGTGTGTAAAGGATTTCTATTGCAACCGCAGAGACATCATACAGAAAACTTGAAAGAAATAGAAATGTAGCAAACAATTTTATTTTGGCTTCACTATATTCTACGTTTGCTGGTCTTAATTTGAGAGGGAAAAGGGGATGCCAAAAGTCACATTTTCAACTGCGTTGTTGACCATTCCCACTTTTCCAGCATTAAAACCTTCCTAGATGTACAACCCTATGTGCAAGCAGATCATTGAGCTTTTAAATTATAAACCAGCCAGAAACTTAAGTAAGCATGATTCTTTTTTATCCCCCTCTGGAGCAAGCTATATATATAATCCAGTGCAGGTAACTTTTAAAGAAATCAGTTAAGAGGGAAACGTAACATCTGGCAGAAAGAAGTGAAACCAACAACCTAAAGGTTCCTTAAATTATTTTATTTTCAAGAAACCAGTTGAGAGTGACTTCATGCGAATAACAAGAGCATCAGGAAGAAAACAAATTGTTTTTAGACCGGAGGTTTAGTTCGTGCTACGATCTGAAGAATTATACATATAAATGAGTGTATGTTGGTCAACTCGAGAACAGGAGCAATAAAATATAAAGAACCTGAATATACCAGGACGGCAATGGAAGAGTACTTCTCATTCCCATAGCTTTGAAGACAGGATATGATAGGATCATTACAGGTAGATTGACACAAAAATGATAGAGCAATAGCCGGGTGATGCATTTCTCTTGAGCTGCAGCTGTGTTGTTTTTAGTCTGCATGATCAGAGGAAGCATAAATAATACGTAGAGTAAAACAAAAGGTGGAAATGGCAAGAAAATAATAGATGCTTGAAAAATATGTTCCTAGGTACAAGACTTGCAAGTCTGCCACAAACAGATATATGACTTTTTTTTTTAATAATTTAGTAAATGAATAGAAAAATACAACTTTTAGATGATAATTTATTTCACAAGTTCTATTTAGATCAAAATAATCCCATTTCATTCTTAAAACTCCTCTTCTCTTCCCTTTGGTCCACCCTTCACTCTTCAATTTCATTTTTGTTGTACTGAGATAGAAAAAAGCTAATTTCTTTGGGGTAGAAGTTATACGGAGGAAAAAGAAAATGAATAACTCAGGAATAAGAGAGACCGCCATGAGTAAGGATTGCCACAAAATCTTATTGCCCCTTTACTGATATTTATAAAAAAAATAAAAAATAAAATAAAAGCGCAAATTATCTCAAGTTACAGACCTTCAACTTGACTTGAAATGCAAAATTCCTGAGACCTTACAGCAAACATGACGTAAACTATAATAGTAATAGGTGAATTTATTTCAGGAAAAAAAAATTAAAAATCAAGTACTGTTCTGCATTTTCCTCAAGAAACAACAAGCAATTCTGCATTTTCCTCGGGCCAGAAAGCACAACTGTGTAGGCAATGGTAGACCGATTACTAAGAACAACAAAAAACCTAATATGGCAAGCAATTAAAATATTTCTCATTCCATTCCTCGTCATCTTATAGAGCTGGTAGGAAAAATAACCTTGAAATCCAAATTCATTCTGAGCATTACACTTATCACAATTTCTAAAACAAGAACTAGTATCAAAGATAGTGGCAAGGACTAGGAGACAATTTATATTCAGGAAACAACCTTCAGAAATAAAGTCAATAGATAAAACCTGAATTTTGTACTTGCTCAGGCATCCTGTCCTTTCAAAAAATATAAATGGAAGCCCAGACAAAAAGAAGACACTCTCATGAAGAAAGAAGCTTCCGAGACTGGCCAGTTGAAAGTCACTAAAATGGGTTATGAGATACTGCAACAACAGAAAATGCAGAGTGTAAAAATAAGATGTCAAAAAATACTTATGATTAAGTGCAACAAAAGAATGTAAAAGTAAATAAATATTCACAAAGTAGACTAGGAAAGGGCAGGTAGAGCACCCTCTCCAAAAGACAAAAGGAAAACAGTTCAACTTCAACTTTCAACTTGAGTTATTATCACTATAGATGCCACGTATATTTAAAAAAAAAACATTTTTATAATGGACATAACACTTCTTAAAGCAGGTCTAATGAAGGGAGGTCAAGATTTTGTCAATTAACAAGTGCGGTGGTTATCATTTTGTTTCCACCTTTGAAGGGAGTTCACTAGAAGACTACTCTCCTTAATTAAGTTACATTATACAATTAACTGCTCAACGATGAAGACATTTTCTTTCATTTCATTTGTACAGACATACATCCCTACGTTCCCGTATCAGCAAAATCCTATATCCACAGGTGTCCAAATATACTATGCATCTAAAATGATGACAGATCAACAAAGTCTTGATTCAACAACACGTCTTTTTCCTATTTTCTTTTGATTCAAGATTTTGCCAAATGAACCACCCTTTATTATTCTTAATTTAGTAATACAAACAGAGAGAAATCTGTTTCTTCATTCAGACGAAAGGTCATGCGTCAAATATAATCTAGCATTTAACGAATCGACACATCAGATGAATAGTCCACATTTTATGTATATAAAAGCGCTACGATTTAGATACATGCAATGCTAATTCCCGCCACTTTCTTTCACAAAATACTGGATAAAATCCGAAAGATGAAAGAAACATTACCCATAAACACGAAAGAGAATCATCGCCGCATAACGGATAATACAGACGTTACAACAATAAAGGATGAACAGATCAAGATTTAAAAAACAAAAAAAAGGAAGACAAAATCTTCTAATGCAATAAATCAATTCTAGACGCAATGCCATCAATCTAGGGCACAAAAAAAATTTTTAAAATGGATTATTACCGTCCACGCGGACTCGATGACGAACGCCATGGTAAATGAGCGACTAAATTTGACTTGATCTCCAGAATGAGAGATTTGCGTGAGTTTGAGAGAAAATGAAGATTTTCGGAGTGGTGAGAGAGAGCGACAGACTGTCACGGGGAAATCTGAGCCCTATATCTGCATCAGCTCGAAAAATACACTAGTTTTTGTGCCACCTCATATTAATACCGGCCAATAGTATTTACTAAAATTTTAAAATATCTCTTAAAAATATTTTTTTTTTTATAGAAATAGATGTAATGTAATGAAATTCCAATAAAATTAGATTTCCTAATTATATTAAACATATAAATTTTTATTCTTATTTTTTTTACAGAAAAGTATATTGCTATTGATGGAAACTGGAAAGGGAAAAATCAGCTGTTGCAATATTTACGAGAGAATGAGTAGAAAAAATAAGAAATAAAGATAAAATATTAGAGAGCAATGGAAGCTAAATTAGTATGCTGGAATATTGTGCACCCCTTAGGTGCAACTGAAATAATTTGTTGAAACTAGGGGCAAAAAGGAAGGATATCTTTCACAATGGCACCAAACCAAAATATAATAGTAGATTGAATTTGCAATTATCCTTAAAAAAAAAAAAAAAGAGAGAGAAATCAAATTTAAAAGAATAATAAATTGTTGTATGAGAAAATGAATAATATATATATACATATTTAATATGCTAAAGGAGAGTTTAATTTTGATGAGGTGTCGTCACCAAAATTAATCTTAATTATTTTAATTTTTAATTAAAATTAAAAATCTCAATTATTTTAATTATTATTAGGGGGGAGGATTACTACTAGGTACACAAAAAAACCCTAAATTACTATGAGATACAAACATACAAAAGTATTACTACTAGGTACAAAAATATATAATGATATTCCAATATTACCCCTATTAATGTGCTGCACATAAATATTGTGTGCAGCAAAAGTTCATGTGCAGCAAAGTGTGTGCAGCAAAAAAAGTGTGTGCAGGAAAAAAAAAGTGTGTGCAGCAAAAAAATGTGGTGGTCCGGCGGCGGCGGTCCGGCAGCTTTTCCGGCGGCGGCAGTTTTTCCGGCGACCAGTTTTTTTTTTTCTTTTTTTTTTGGACGAACAGTTTTTCCGGCGACCGGCTGCCGGAGCTCCGGCGGCGGCGGCGCGGCAGCTTTCCGGCGACCAGTTTTTTTTTTTTTTTTTTTTTCCTGACGAACAGATTTTCCGGCGACCGGCCGCCGGAGCTCCGCCGGCGGCGGCGGCCCGGCAGCGGCAGCGGTGGTCCGGTGGTGGGTGGAGGTTGGGGTTAGTGTTTTAAAGGTATATGGGTTTAGGGGTATATTTGGTATTTTACTTTAATATTTTGTATTAAATAATAATTATTTTAAATCAATGTATCTAGTAGTAATTAGGGGTACAAAGTGTGTACCTATCAGTAATTATTTCTTATTATTATGTAAAATTTAACATAGATATATACATGTATTATTTTAAGATTTGAATATGATATTATAAATCAAAATTAATTACTATTAATTAAAAATTAATATAGATAAATACATATATTTACTTTAAGATAATATAATATTATCAAATCTCAATTTTAATTTTTTTACGCAATTAACTTTTTAGGTTAATTTTTACAATTTTTTTATGAATTCAATTTTGATTATATTTTATTTGTTTAGATTTTTATATTATCTTTTGATTATTTTGTTTTTTTTTTAGTTTTTTTTTTTAGTTTTTTTTTGTTAGTGTGTAATTTTTTAATCTTTTGATTTTTTTACGTAGTTAACGTTTTTTTCATGGTTAATTTTACAATTTTTTTTATTAATTTTGTTATGGTTTCACTTTTTATTTACTTATTTTATTTCTTTTTTTTATTATTAGTATGTATTTTTTTATGTTATTATTTTTTTCATGGTTTTAAAATTTTATTTAATTAATTTTGTTATGATTTCTTTTTCTTTTTTTATTTCTTCGAATCTGTTTATAATAATTTTATTTTTTATTTTTAATAATATATATTAATTTTTATTTATATTTTTAAAAGTTTTTTAATTTTTTTAATTAATTTTCTTTTAATTTTATTTGTTTTAATATTTTTAAATATATTTTCAACAACAATAAAATTTTATGATACATAAGTTTTTTTAAAGATGGAATATGGATGTGATATTTTTTTTATATAATTTTTGTTGTTTTTTTATATATTTAAATTATCTTTTGATAACTTTTGTTTATATTAATTTTTTTAAATTATTATGTTATTTTGTTTTTAATTTTTTATTAATATGTAATTTTTTTAATCTTTTATTTTTTATGTTAAGTTTTTTCATTGTTAATTATATTATTTTTTTAATTAATTGTTTATGATTTCTCTTTCGATTTTTTTTCTATGTATTTAATTTTTTTTTGTTTAGTAATTTTTTAATATTTTATTTTTTTATGTTATTAAATTTTTTCACGTTTAAATTTACAACAAAAAAAATAAATATGTTTCGTTACCTGAATTAATTTTAATTTTAATAATTACTAATTGAAATTTAGTGACAAATACATAAATTAATTTTATTATAAATTTTATTTAAAGTCGAATATTTGTATGATTATATCAAATAAAAATCAAATCAAAACTTATTTAAAATATATAAAAAATAAATAAATAAATTGATCCCTAACCACCTATATAACAAGACTCTTTATTCATTCGTTTACATAAATTATTCATCACATTGAACAAAAGTTGTCTTTATTTTCTAAAAAAAGTTTTCCGTTTTATTTATTTATTTATTTATTAGTTTATGTTGTTTATTTTATATTTTTAAATTTTTCTTTTGATTAATTTTTGTTTTTTTTTTTAGTTTTTCATGTGAATTTTTTTTTTGCAAATAACCTACTCTCCACCTATAAATAAAACTCTTTATTCATTTATTATATACACATAATGAACAAAAGTTTTTTTTTTCAAGTTCTATTCAAGATTTGAAGAAAGGTACGCATTTTCTTTTATTTATTATATAATGAAACTAAGCTTTTACCAACGAAAGCAAATTCACATTTGAGTGTATATAGATTGAATTTTAATTATCAATATAAACATATATTAGATTATAACTGAATAAATAGTTATATTAAACTCGAATTATATTTTTAAAATTTTTTGAATAAATAATTTTATTAAACTTGAATTATAATTTTAAAATTGTAACTTTACAACCCGTGTAATACAAGGGATTCATACTAGTATATATATATATATATATATGAGGAAAAGCAAAATCTTGTGTATGCCCGGGCACACGACGTGTGCCTTTAAAATTTTGTGCTAAATTGTGTACCCTTCAGTATAAAGATGTGTACCATTTATTTTACAAGGCAAAAACTTGTGTGTACCTGGGCGCACAGAAGTACACTCTGTGTGCCTTTAGAATTTTGTGTTAAATTGTATACCCTTTAGTATAAAGATGTGTACCCTTTATTTTCTGAAGAAAAATAAAAATATAATGAAAAGTGTATACCCTTTATAACAAAATTGTGTACTCTTATTAATTAAAGTCACTACAACATAAATGAGATTATATTACACTTCATAGTAATACTTTTATTATATATAACACGTAATTGTAACACTATTTAAATTTTAATAATATGTAACACTTGTTTTATATGCAACGTCAATAAGTAATATTTTTATGAAAGTAACTCTTTTTAAATAACATTTTTATAAATATAACATTTTTCAAATTACACTTTTTTATATGTAACATTTTAGTAGTATCATTTTTCATATACTATACCTTTTATGTAACACTATGAAATATTTAACACTATCATATTATATTTTAAATACATAAAATTTTATATAAATAAAATATGTAATATTTTATGTAGTTTAAAAAATTAAAAAAACTAACACACTATTAAACAATTAATATATTATATGAGTTGAAAAAAAAAATATGTTCATATAAATAAAATGTTTATTATGTAAAATATTTATCATGATATATAAAAATATTAATAATGTATGAAAAAAATATATTTTGTATTTATTTTAAATAATTTAAATACATATAAATTTATTTATAATAAAAATATATTTTAACTATATATAATATGATTATTTTTATTTATTTAAATTATTATATTTCTTGATAAAATTATTATGTATAATATAATAATTTTTAAAATTAGTTAATATAATAAAACTTAAGTTTAAATGTATTAGGTGGTAGAAGTAACTCACTCTAATTAAGAGGTCTAAGGGTTCAAACATGGTAAGTGTATTTTTTTTTCCTTATAAAATGTGTTACATAAAAAGAATATCACATGTAACATTTATAAAGTGTTAAATAAAGTTTTTCATCTATTGTAACATTTTTTTAAAAGTGTTATTAATGATCAAAATAGTGTTGCCTTAGACAATAAGCAGTATGGACAAACATTACACCATAAAAAATGTTACATATTATCTACAGTAACACATTTTTATTATTAAATAACACTTTTGACGTGTTATATAAAGCAAGTTATGTTGTAGTGAGTGTATAATCTTTATAACAAAATAATGTACCCTTATCCATAATACTAAATTCTAAAGGCGCACCGAGGTTTTTCATCTATTGTAACATTTTTTTAAAAGTGTTATTAATGATCAAAATAGTATTGCCTTAGACAATAAGCAGTATGGGCAAACATTACACCATAAAAAATGTTACATATTATCTACAGTAACACATTTTTATTATTAAATAACATTTTTGACGTGTTATATAAAGCAAGTTATGTTGTAGTGAGTGTATAATCTTTATAACAAAATAATGTACCCTTATCCATAATACTAAATTCTAAAGGCGCACCGCGTGCACTCGAATGTACGCGAGCCTCACTCATGAGGAAATTGGTATCTTTGAAGCTTCATAGGTAAGGTGTGGCTAGTTGAACTAAAAATCATAAGAGAAATGAATACTAAATCTTTACCATGAAATTATCATTGCTCCAATAATTATGTGTTGCCCAACTTTGTAACTATTGACCTTGTTTATAGCAAAGTTCAGCACTTTAATCCATACTCCTTCCGTCTTGCCTAAAGATATGTATTTATTTTTTACACGTAGATTAA
Source organism: Pogostemon cablin (assembly GCA_023678885.1). Lineage (NCBI taxonomy): Eukaryota > Viridiplantae > Streptophyta > Magnoliopsida > Lamiales > Lamiaceae > Pogostemon > Pogostemon cablin. The sequence goes on from CM042985.1 coordinate 8,656,761, forward strand.
AAAGTATTACTCCCTCCGTCCCAAGAATACATTCGCGTATTCTTGGGCACATAGTTTAAGAAAAGTAATTTTTTAGTAGTGTGATGTAAGAAAGAGAATGTGTATTTTGGGTAATTGAGTAGAATAAAGTGTATGATATAGTTGGCTTTGACTAAATTGTGTGTAAAAAGAAGGTGGCATTTTTGTAATATTGTAGTATTGTAAGGTTATTGATATTATGTATTGTTTCCATTTTTAGGGGCGAATGTATTCTTGGGACGGACCAAAATGGAAAGGACGAATGTATTCTTGGGACAGAGGGAGTATTATTTTATGTAATGTAAAGAGGGTAGATGTATTAGAGATATGTGATTGGTAGTAGTGTGTCATTGGTGGACCCTTTTTACTAAAAGAGAAAAATGTTGCAATTTGGATATGACGACCAATATAATAAAATAATTTTATTTGGGTGGGACTGAGGGCTTATTTCTTATAAGCCGTAACATATTATCAGACATGTCAAGGTACATTTTGATGGTTTAAAAGCCAATCACAAAAAGATCATTGTTATAATCGATTGTATATTCATTCGGAATATATTATCCGCACTAAAATAATCTTTTCCGAAAGATTCATAAAAAATATCATTCATCTTAGGGTGGCAATTCGTGTTAATGGGTTGGGTTTCGTGTCGACACGATAGTGACACGGCACGATAAGGGCAGACCCGAACACGACACGATAAGGATTCGTTCCAACACGACACGAACACGAAAAATAACGGGTTGACACGACACGATAACAACACGATAAGAAAATAAAAAATAAAAAAATATTAATTAAAATAAATAAAATTTTAAATTAATATATTTTAAAATTATTATTAAATATTTTTATCATATATTTTTCTAATTTTATATTTATATTGGGTTGTTAACAGGTTATTGGGTTGTTAACGGGTTAATGAGTTATCTGTTAATATTAATCGTGCTTAACGGGTTGACACGAACCCCATACGAACACGACAGGAAATTTTCGTGTCCTTATTGGGTTGACAAGAAAATGACACGAACCCAATAAAGTCAAACACTAACCCACAATTATCGTGTCGTGCTCGTGTCGTGCTATCGTGTCGTGTCGGGAATTGCCACCCCTAATTCATCCTATAATATTATTTTGAAATGCGAAATATTGTTTTAGCTTTGGCTTTAATTTAAACTTTCTATTATTTGAAAATTTGAATGATTAAAACGCGCCATAGCCCATAAGGACATATCATGGGACGTCATTAAGGTCCACAAATTCGAGACAAAATTATGGCATGATAATAATTTTTTTTAACAAACAAATCATCATGATATATTATGTATATGTGAGAAATTAATTACTCCACTTGATTGATTCCTTAAAATAAGAATCAAGTTCGATAAAGGTAATGCGAGACACATATTTCTCTACTTTCTTTTTTCCCTTTTTTTCTTTTCTTGATTATTAAGTTAATGTGGAATTAATTTTTATTTTGAAAATCAGTGTCAACTAATTGAATATGAATATAAATATATATTTGATAAAAAAAAGAATAAAAATATATATAATAAGTTAATTTAACAATATTTTATCAAGAGTAAATATTTGGTGCAATGTATATGTAATTTTTAATATGTGTATCAATTTTTATTTTTAGTATATGCGTTTCTCCATAAATACTCTCTCATTTATAAATTTTCATTTACTTTTCCACGTGAATTTATAAGTATTACTATTATTTTACGTGTAGTGGTGTAATATCAGGAGTGAATGGTTGGACATATGTTGATTCTTTTACTAAAAATGAAAAATGAGGAACTTTGAATGTGATACCTAAATAAAATAGAGATCTTTCGGTGGGATGGGGTATATAACTTTTTAATAGTATTTTGCTTTTTAATTTTTAAAAAATTAATAAAAAAATCCATTAACAAAATGTAAAAGTTTATAGACAAATTCTCACGTGAGACATCCATTTAGGGGAGACGGGTCTAAGACGGGTGTAACAACAAATTTTGTATTTATAATAAAATAAATACAAAAGAGATTACAATGATAATCCGATGTGGATTGAAGTTGAGAATATAAGTAGACAGTCTCTAACTATCCTCTGATTGCTCTCTTGAGTTGACTTCTTGACTTTTTCAACTTTCGAAGCCGGATCTTCGGATGAAGCTTGTCCTAGCTCGGGGTTGACTTGAAGCTTTAAAACGTTTATCCGGAGGCGTCGAGCCTTTGTTCGGATCAAACGTTGACTTGAAGTTTTATCGTGAAGAACGCCGTTCAATTTGGTAGAACACCGTCGACTTCACGAATATTACTGGATAAACTTGATGAACTTGACTTGAAGAAACGTTGAATCTGAGGGGCTTAACACCTTGATCCCAGATTGAATGGCGTTTCTAGATTGATCCTTCAAGAATAACTCGATCTTCTCAAAGATTCCAATTTTTCTTCAGAGCTCCCTGGGTTTTCAGGAGTTTCAGAATGTTTGGAATGAGGACTGAAGGTCCTTATTTATAGGTAGAGAAAATAACCACTTGAGAGATATTTTCTCCTTAAAAAGATATGTTGGGCTTTAAGCCTGCTGGACTGGATACGAGCCTATTTAATTTAATTAAACCCGTAGGATTTAACCTGGGCCTAATTAATTTAACTAGGCCTGCTGGACTTGATACGTGCCTATTTAATTTAATTAAACCCGTAGGATTTAACCTGGGCCTAATTAATTTAACTAGGCCTGCTGGACTTGATTTGGGCCTATTTAATTTAATTAGGCATACTGGACTTGATTTGCTGGGCTTGTTTGACTTGAATCAGGCCCACATGATTTATTTCCTGGGCTTACCTACTTGAATCAGGCTCACATGATTTATTTCTTGGGTTTACCGATTTGGGTCAGGCCCTCTTGATTTGAATTGAGCACATATGACTTGAATTAAGCCCATTTAACTTGAATTTTGGGCCCAAATAATTATATTAATTATTAATTGTATATCCATTTATTTTAGGAATTAATTTATTTGAATTCCTTAATAAATAAATATTAAATTAATACTTAATATATATTTTCTTTTTCATTTATATTTATTAGGCAATAAAATTTAATTGCCTACAAATGCCCCCTTGCATTTTGTTCACTAAAATTTTCTTTGAAGTGGACAAATTGCAATACACACACATCTTTCTTCTTCCTCTTTTTTTTTTAGCCTGGCTAATCCTTGAGTTGGGCTTTCAATTTCTTTCTTGGCCCATATCCTCCTTGAGCTTTTCCTTTCACTATTTATGGCCCAATATGTTTACTTAATCCATGACCTTCAAAATTAAGTAGACAACCCAAGATATACCTCATAGAATTAAAATTCAAATATCCACAAATCCTTGCTGAGCATCAACCTGTTAGTTACAAATCTTCATATATTCGCTTGCACAGCCCAACACTTTGCCCCCAAGAAATAACTTCACAAGATAAACTCAAATATATCGGCATCAAAACATATCCAACATCATAGATAACCTATCACAGAGAGAAATACATATTCTCAAAGGACTTATTCGTGTGAAACCTCACCACTATATAAGATGAGCTCAAGCCCTCACATCAACCAACTAAATCCTAGTTTGACAAAGCAATTTTCATCACCTGATTTGCTTCCCCTCTTTTTGTTGCAGACTCTTCCCCGTGGAAGCTACTAACTCAACAAAAGATTGTGGTATTGTATATTCCTTCCTCCTTATTTTCTTCTTGCATATATGTGTTTCTTTTCTTGTTCTTTTACTGCATATTTGCTCCCCTCATACAACCATCAAGGTAAGTGTCACCACCTGTACTCTCATACTTACATTCTTCATCATACTGCTGCTTTGTATTGTCTTGCCATTCTTCCTTTTCGAAAGAACCAAACCTCATCTTCGCCCTTCCGAGAGATCGTCGGTTTGAGAGTGCTTGATCACTGCTTTATCACTACGCTTGTTCATTCAGCGCAATCCTCGACGAGGGATTACGGCGGCTCTTCCAAAGGCGGCTACACGCCATCCCCGACAAGGGATCGGCGGCGGCTGTTCAACGTTCCACCACCACATCGCGGTTCGAATGAGCCCTACGCTATTCGTTCGACATAATCCTCGACGAGGGATTGCGGCGGCGCTTCCAATGGCGGCAGCACGCCATCCTCGACGAGGGATCGGCGGTGTCGCGCCTTCAGCCGCGACTGGTGGCGCGCAGCGGATTTCAGCGACGGTGGAGGCCATGGCTTCTTACTTCAGCTGGGTGCTCGAACGGCAACGAACAACTGGAATTGGGGGTGGGAGTGTGTGGCTGGAGCGCCTCCCAGTGAGGGTGGCGAAGGTGTGGCAGCGCGCACGGGGCGGTGATCCGGAACCTGCGGCTGATGGGCTCGGGCGAGTGGTGGTGCTTCGAACGGCGGCAGCGCGAGCGTCGGCACGGTGATCCGAAACCAGCGGCTGATGGGCTCGGGCGAGTGGTAATTGAAGCCCGGCTCCGACGGCTACTTGCTGTAGAATCGGCAGACGCCGACGAAGGATGGGAGGCCTGGTCCCGGCGGCTGCTTACTGCGGGATCGGCGGACGCGGCGACGCGCACGGGCGGCGGTAATTGAAGCCCGGCTCCGACGGCTGCTGGCTGTAGAATCGGCAGACGCCGACGAAGGATGGGGTGGCAGCGGCTGTCGGCTGTGCACCGGTGGACTTCAGCGATGGGACATCGATGACGTTTGTCCCTTGCGGTGTCAATTCGCGTGTTCCCAGCGGCGGTCGATGGTGGCCGTAGGCATCGACGGGAATCCGATCAGTAGAAAGAAGAAGATCCCTCCTTGAAATAAATTCACGCTGGAAAGATTTTGAGGGCTCTCATCAATTTTGACTTTCAAAGTTAATTTTGACCCTCTTTTCTCAATTTGGGCCTTTTTATGAAAACAACCTTGGATTAATTCCTTATTTGGGCTTCTATATAAATTGGGCCCATACCAAATTTTAAAATTTATAATCTAGGACTTTTGTCTTAAGTTAATTTTAACTACTTGTCTTAAGTTGAAGTGCAAATATGATTTTAGGCTAAATTAAGAGAACTTCTGAATGAACTAAATAATAGTTCAATCAACGATTCTTAATTTAACAATTTACAACTCAACTTCTTTCTTCTTCAACATAGCGAGAACTCGGATATCTCTAACCACCACAAGCTTTTGGCTTTCTTTGCTTCTTTTTCTTTCTGCAGCCAATCTCAACTTCAAAATGGTTAAATTTAAGAGTCATACAACAAATTTCAAGGAGCGCCAATTACTGATCCTTGATACCCAGCGTCCACTATCAGACATAGTAACTCACCTTCCCATTGAAAGACCTCTCATGGGTCAACCTATAGAGAAACTAACTCAAGAGGATAACGTCTTCAACTTAACGACGTGGACCCGAGATATGGAGTTGGATGAAACTGGAGTCGTAGTCTTGAGATCGGCTAATCACACCAATGAGAAGCTAAAAACTGGCCCTTTGCCCACACTAGGATGTCAAATAATTGAAGGTAGTGCGGCGTGAGACGACTCAGTGAATTTTCTCGGGGAATTTCATTACATCCCAGGGTATTAGGAGTGGACCGAGGTTATCTTAAGCAGATATCGCTCTAGTCTTGAGAAAACAATGCTTTATGACCCTATCTTTGCATCTCTATTTACATATGACTGCAATCATAAGATCATCAAAGCTTTCTGCGAGGCGTGGTGTCCTACCACTAACACCTTACTTACTTCATTTGGAGGAATATCGATTTCTCTATGGGATTTGTATAACTGGGTGGGATTGCCGCTAGCTGGTCACTTATACGAAGAAGTTGTGCCTGACCAACCAGAACTTTTGAATGAGCGTGATGCCACAGAATTACGCATCCCACCTAGTTGTCAACACTTATTTCATGCTTATCATAGACTCCGTAGTCGTGATGGTACTAACTCTATTTTACTTTCTCAATGGGTGAGCTTTTGGTCTCGTAGAACTACAAAGCATAAGCAACCCCCTCCACGTGCAGAAAGTAAGAGGAAAACACGCCTTAAGAGTACGCATAACCCCAAGGGCATTATTGACGACTGCAAGAAATGGACTTCCATAGAGATGGCCCCTTTTAAAATGCTCCATGTTGATGCCAAAGAACAAGAGGAAACATACCTAGCTGCCCATTTAGCTTACTGGCTTTGCTCCTTTGTACTTCCTAACGACGAAGTAAACATGATACGTCCTGGTACCTTCAAGGTAGCAAGCTTGATGGCTGCGGGAAAATCAGTTTGCCTTGCTGTCCCAGTTCTGACAAGCATCTACCGAGGTTTGAATGGAATCTCTAATGAACTCAGACCCTCTGAAGTAAAGTCAACATTCCCTGTACACTTCATTTACACTTGGCTGGCTCATTACATCCAAACTCATCACCCGAGCCCCCACGGATTAAAAGTACCTTCAATGGTAATCTATTCAGGTGAGAATGGAGCAAAATTCTTTGGTTCGATTGGTGCTCGCAAGAAGATTCAAAATGGAAACAAAACCTCATTGTCCTGCAACGTCCTCCCAACAACAGACCCCATGTGGTATATTGACCATGACAAGGCATCTTGGCGTAATTGGGCCTACTTCATTGCTATTCGTACCAATTATCTTACTTTGCGACAGAATGGAAGCTTTCTTATTGAACCCTACAGCCCACATCGGTTTAGCCGTCAATTTGGCTTTTATCAAGATACTCCGGGGAGAATGAAAACAGACACTCGAGAAACCACCTTGGAGCGAGGGCTTCAGTATTGGAGGCAATGCACATTGCGCAATTCTCAATCTACAGCAACTTTTCCATGTGCCCCTTCGGAATTTAAAAACTTCTGCTCCTCAGAATACGAACAGTGGCTATCTCAGATTCATGGCACTTACTTCTTGGATAACATGTTGAACCTAGTTGAGACTGCTTCAAACCAGAATATGGAAGAAGGAGTCGACATCATCAATAATTCAAACAACGCCAAGGCTGAGGAAGCTATACCGCTAGAGGCCCCACCCCTTCGAAAGGTGATTGTAGGGAGGTCTAATGGAGTAGGAAAAAGAAAGAACGACCTCTCTCATTCAAATGAGAGTACAACAGACCACAATCCTAAACGGATTCGGGAATCCAAATCTCCGGTGCTTATCCCGACAACTAAAGCTGAGGTTTTAATCCCCTCTGATCATAATTTATATACATCCACACCTGTACCTATTTTCTTACCATCTCTCTTTTTTTTTGTAGTACATGCGTACTGTATTTGGCTCTGATTATGATGACCTTGAAGAAGAAGAATCAGCTTCTGTTGCGGCCCCTGAAGACTTAATTGATGATAGCCTCTTGGATCATACTTCTCCTATCATAACTGAATCTCCCCTGCCTATTGCTGTGGTCCAAGCTCCGGACACTATAGAATTTATCTTTGATAAGGAGATTGCGGATGCTAGGAAATTAGTTAATTTAGCAGTGTGGAAACGCTTTCAAGATAAACTAAAAAGAACTCCTGTCAACTCACTATCTGCTATGAGGAATGAAGGTCTTAAGATGGTGGATAACTTCAAAGGTGCTCAAGGGATTGATGGATCTGCTCTCGAACAATCATTCACTTTCTTACTTTCTAAGGCCGATGCATATGACGCCGTGAAGATAAAACTTGCTGATGGGATGACCAAGAAAGACGTTGAAAAGCATCTAACCGACGCAAGGACGCGTGCTCATGAATACAAAGACCAAGAGGCTACCGAGGCCAAGCAACTGCAAGAATCCGAAATTAGGTTGAAGCAAGTTGAAACAGAGATCGAAATTTTGTTGAAGGAGAAGAAGATCGTGTCACAAACAATTGAACATCTTCACCAATCCGTTCAAAGTGCAAAGCTTGGAGCTCAAACTGCTGCAAGGAATATTAGTGTACTGAAGAAAACACCCATCTTAGAAGACTCCATTGCTGACGAATTGAAGAGCGTTACACAAGCTTTGACAGCCGCTCGAGAGGAGCTATCTACTGTGGACATTTTCCACTAGCTTCATTTGGAGTATCTCATTTCAATGCCCCCATTTTGTTCTGATTGCTTAATGACATCATCAATAAAGTTCATTTCTTTCCCAACTTCTTCTCATTTATCATTACATTGCATCTTTACTCTACTTTTTCTTCATGCTTACTTACACTGCTTTCATATCTCAATTTATTGCTTGCCTCACAAACTTGATAGACCAAAGACATGACTGAACTTAGCAAAGTACTAAGCTGCCTACGTACCTCTTCGCAGAGGATCAAGTCATTACGTAGTTCAAAGGAACATGATTTGATTTGGATGGGGGGTGTCGTGCACAGTTTATACTCATGCGGGCCAGGAGTGACTATTCTTTAACCACTTTAGAAAAAGTAGGATATTTAATGCTTTAACCACTTAAAATATCTGAGTGGGGTGAATTAATAGTTTAACCACATATAATTACCTTTGGTGGGTGTCATGCACAGTTTATACTCATGTAGACCAGGAGTTGGTCGTACACAGTTTATACTCATGCGAACCAGGAGTAACATGCAGTTTAGGCTCGTGCGTCATAGAGCATTCCTTGGATTTGACTGGATTACGCATAGTAGCGTTTCAGGAATTTGCCATTTATGGGGCCGATTCCTACGCCATCTTCAGATATCAACTTGTACGCACCATTCGTATACACTTCTTTCACAACATGTAGGCCATCCCACTTGGGCAAGAACTTATTTCCAACTCGGTGAGTGATGACAATAGGCCTTCTTACAGCAAGGACTAAGTCTCCGACTTGAAAAGAACATATCTTTACTTTCTTGTTAAACGTTCTGGAGAGGCGAGCTTGATAGCACTCAAGTCTTTGTTGTGCTTCTAACCTCTTCTCATCAAGTGCCTCTAATTCTTCGAGACGCAGTCGTGCGTTCTCTTCTTCAGTTAAACCTTCTTGTATGGCTATTCTCAAAGATGGTATTTGCTTTTCAAGGGGCACCACAGCTTCAACCCCATATACAAGAGAGTACGGAGTAGCTTGAGTAGGCGTTCTATAAGTAGTTCGATACGCCCATAAAGCTTTATGAATTCTTTCATGCCAGTCTCGCTTTGACTTGGAGACCACCTTCTTCAATAAATTACACAGTGTTTTGTTGAAGGCTTCGGCAAGCCCATTAGCTGATGCATTATACATAGAAGATTTTCTTTGCTTGAAGTCAAACTTCTCACAAAGCTTATCAATCAAAGAGTTACTGAATGGCCTCCCATTGTCTGTGATAATGTATCGAGGCACTCCATATCTATATATGATGTTGATGCGGATGAAATCAGCCATATTTTCTTTCTTCACTTCTCTCAAGGGTACAACTTCCGCCCACTTGGAAAAGTAATCAGTGGCAGCCAGAATATAAAGATGACCTCCGGAAGACTTCGTTAATGGCCCCACCACATCTAAGCCCCATACATCAAATGGCCACGAAGAAACTGTTGGATGTAATGGTTCGGGAGGCTGATGAATGAGATTTGCATGAAACTGGCATAGCTGACATCTTTGTGCATAATCTATGCAATCCTTCACCATAGAAGGCCAGTAATATCCCATCCTCTTGATTCTGAAATGTAACTTGGGTCCAGACTGATGGGCGCCACATATTCCAGAATGAGCTTCCTCCATAGCTTGAAGAGCTTCTTCATCACTTAAGCATCTTAAGAGAATACCATCAAACGATCTTCTATAGAGTGAATCTTTGTAATAGAAGAATCGTGGTGCTCTACGTCGGACATCCACCTTTAGGTGTGGATCATTAGGAAGCTTATCATTCTTCAAGTAATCCACGAACGGTTGACGCCAGTCTTCTTTTTCAATATCAAAAACCTCTATGGCGCAATACTCAACTTCTTCACCATCTTCATCTTCGAAGAAGGGAGGTACCACCCAACTTTTGCAGATCGGTACTTGAAAAAATGCTTCGGGCATTGCTTTGGTTGATGCTAGCTTTGCCAAAGCATCGGCTTGCTTGTTCTTGCTCCTTGATAAATGTTCAATCTCTACGTCTCCAAGCCAATTCATAAGCCTCTGAGCATAGTTATAATATGGAAGTAGTTCAGCTTTCATAACCTCATATAAGCCAAGCAGCTGGTTGATTATCAACAACGAATCTCCATATACCTTAAGGTGTCGCTGCTTTACATCCACTGCCATCTCCAAACCAAGTATAAGAGCTTGATATTCAGCTACATTGTTAGAGCAATTTTCAGTTAAACTGAACGAATATGGCAGAACTCCTCCATCTGAGGTTACAAATACTACTCCTGCGCCGGCTCTTTCTCTGTGAGCAGCTCCATCGAAATACATCTTCCAAGGATGAGTGATTTCAATAGCCAATATATCTTCATCGGGAAAATCATCAGACAATTCCCATTCGGCAGGCATGGGATGATCAGCCAAGAAATCTGCCAGCACTTGTCCTTTCACCGCTTTTTGAGGGACGTAGATAATTTCAAATTGCTGCAATTGGAGATACCACCTTACGAGCCTATCAGAGAGCACTGGTTTTGACATTACGAACTTTAATGGGTTGGCCCTCGAGACCAAGTAAACAGTATGAGCTTGAAAGTAATGCCTTAACTTCTGAATCGCAAATATGAGAGCAAGACAGAGCTTCTCAATTGGTGAATACTTTAACTCATTTGGAGTCATCGTTCTACTCAAATAGTACAACGCACACTCCTTTCCTTCATCATTATTTTGTGCAAGCAAAGCTCCAGCTGGTTTTTCTTGAGCAGATATGTAGAGAATTAATGGACGTCCGGCTATTGGAGCAACCAACACTGGCGGCTTCATCAAATATGCCTTAATGCTGTTAAATGCATTAGTGCAAGCTTCATCCCATTCAAATGGGCTGCCTTTTTTCATAAGATGGCTAAATGGTTGGCATCGACCGGCCAAATTTGCTATGAATCTTCTTAAGTATGCCAGCTTACCTTGCAAACTCTTGAGCTCATGTATGTTTCGGGGCACCTGCATCTTCATTATCGCATCAATCTTTGCTTTGTCAATCTCAATGCCACGATGTCGGACAATGAATCCAAGGAACTTACCAGAAGAAACTCCGAATGCGCACTTAAGCGGGTTTATTTTGAGTTGGAATTTTCTGAGACGTTTAAATATTTGCCTTAGATCCTTAAGGTGGTCCTTTTTCTTCTTTGATTTCACTACAATGTCATCCACATAACATTCGACATTCTTATGAAGCATGTCGTCGAATATCTTTTGCATAGCTCGTTGATACGTAGCGCCATCATTCCTCAAGCCAAACGGCATAACATTATAGTAGTATATTCCTTTAGGAGTGCGGAAGGCTGTTTTCTCTTGATCTTCCGGAGCTAGGCTAATTTGATTGTAACCAGATGATCCATCCATAAATGAAAGCACTTCATGCCCGGTCATTGCATCAATCATAAGTTCTATGATTGGTAGTGGAAAATCATCTTTTGGGCATGCCAAGTTCAAGTCACGGAAGTCAACTGATAGGCTTTTTCTATGCACTATAATTTAATCCTCAAGTATAAGGATGTCAATTGTAGCAACAAGTTCCCAAGTTAAATTATCGATCCCACTGAGACAGCTAATTATTTATTTTACTATGAATTACTAATTAATCAGAATTATGTAACCAAATTTCCAAGGTTTTGAAGTGAAATAATTAACTAAAATACGCAAATAATAAATTGCTGAATTATTAAAAGCAATAAAAATAAAAGCAAGTTTCTAATCAAGAGATGACGAACAGTTCTAAGGTATCAGGTAGAGACCAATTAATTTGGGTTATTAAACTTACGATTGTTCATTCATGCAGTTTCACTGAAAATACACCACATATCCCTGTTATCCCACCGAATATAATTCGATTCTAAGCTAACAGTATAATCTGGTTTAAATCTTAAGGTGCGCAAATATTACCAAGCCTTATTCCTAGATACTAATCAAAGCAAGCAACAATACCTCCGGTTGGTAAGCCTGACTAACAAGATATTTTCTGGAATTACTACAAGGTTCTATTCACTTCCTACTTGATTGTCTAATTGCATTGTTCCACTAAACAAATCAAGTATTTGATTAACCAGTTCATGAAATTAAAGTGCTTATAGCGGAGCTACTCTAATCCCTAACAGATAGACAATACCAATCATGAACGCACACAAGCTAACACAATAATCCAAGCATTATAGCGGATGTCATGAATGTATTATGAAGACGTTACGAAGCAGAAAAGCATGTCTTAGTAAAATAAGTAAAATCAAAAGCTCAACTGCATAAATCCCAATCTTTGGTCTAAATCCCCAAATCAATTAAATCAATCCATCAAACCCTAGAACTGTATAGGAAATTAGCCCATGAGATTACAAGCAATCCTCATGGCTAAGCAATTCATAACAATAATCAAAGTAATAGAAAGGAATAGATAAGAATTGTGAAACCCTAGTGTAGGAGCAATCTCACGTTCCTTCTCCGTCTCTTCAATTGCTTGATTCTCCCTCAATTAGCACTTGGAACCCTTGTGGAATTGGATGGATGGTGAAATCAGGTTGTAATCTGATATGGGTATGAAAGGAGTGTGGATTGATGATGGTTTATGGCTGGGCTCTCTCCGATTGACGTCTCGATCTCCCTAATTGTTTCTAAGATGGATGCAGGGCTGTTTTCGCGACGACTCTCCATCAGAATCGCGTCTGGAAGGTATTTATACAGTGTTGAATCGAACAGGCCCCGTCTGGGCTCTGAACTGGGCCGCTCGGCACCCAGCTCGGCTCGAGCGGGGTCTGGACCCAGCCGAGCGGCCTGCCACGTACTGGCCACGTCACTGGGGTCCAAGTGGAACCCCACTCGGCACTGTTTACCGCCGCTCGGCACCCAGCTCGGCTCGAGCGGCTCGCCGAGCTGCTCCCGAGCTGGGTCTGTTTTGCTCCTCTTCCGTTCCGGGTCTGTTTTGCCCTGTTTTCTGCCTTCGAAACTCACAAAAACACCTTAATAGCCTTAAAATCGTGTAAATACTTAAACATACACAATTCCATGCAAAAACGATCAATTTCCTAAGCAAAATGGTGTAATGTGCACACATAAAATGCGTGAAATTCCACTCTCAACAAACCCCCAAACTTACCTGTTGCTCGTCCCGAGGCAACAACATCAAAAACCAATAGATTAACTGAGAGGAAATTTCACAGCAGAAAAACATTCAAGACAATATAGCAATTTAAATATCATACTTTGGATACAAGATAACCATCCATTTAAAAACATACAATTCAAATCAACTAATTCACCTTTTCGGAATGCTCATCCACCCATTCTCACGGGTAGTATTTACGCTCAACACTCAAGTGTGAGATATACACTTTAGGGTATGGTGTTTACACTCATAATCAATCCAAACACACGCGTAACCATAAGCTTGACAATCATCTCAACTCTCGACTAAAGGAATAATTTCGACAATAGGATCACAAAGGTCTTGCATTAGGTTGTAATGTTGGCTCTTTGGTAAAGGTAGGAAATATATGGATATCGTGACTCAATCACTAGTAGAGATCAAAGAAGACTTACAGCTTTTCAACAAACAACTTTACTTTCTTCTTTCTTCTTCAACGCTCTTTAATGCTTCTTGCAATTTGATTCCTCCTTCACTTTTGAACACCACATCCATACTTGAATTTTTTTCTTTTCTTCTTCCCTCTTTTCTTTTCTTTTCTTTTTTCTTTTTCAAATAAGGGTACCAGTTTCAGGCACTACCCTTTTCATGGGGTACCAGTTTCGGGCACTACCCCTTTATGCAACAATTTACCCACTCTCTTCAACAAATTTCATCACTTCCAACTTATTCTCCTTTTATGTTTCTTCACAAGACACCAAATTGACTCCTTCAACTCTCTACTAGGTAGGAATTTTTTAAAGGCTAGCAAAGGGATCAATTGGCTAATCACGTAGGCTTCCAACAAATAAGGCTTTTCAGGCTCAAAAAGGTTAACTACGGATAGTTTCAATAGGTAGGATAATAATTTGGCTAGTGACTAATAAACAACAAAGATGGCCTAAGATCATTTCCTATTGTCTAGTCAAACACGTAGCTTCAAGCAAGATAAAAAGCCAAGTTCTAGAATACGTGTGTATGAACGACACTCACAAGAATAAACTGAATCATGAAATTTTTCATGATTTTAAAAGGCTCAAAATCTCACATGGCTATACGAATGAACAAGCAAACCTAATAAAGCTACATAGCTAATCATCCTTGCACATAATCAAATTTCAAGCATCTCAATATCAAAGCACAATCTCAAATTGCTTCTCAACAATCTCACATATAATCAAGTGCTAAGAAAAATCAGAAAATCATCATAGAGAACCAAAAATCAACTATACCAACACTAGGATTAACACAAAACAAATAAACACAAACAAAAACAACACGAAACCTGGAAAATCGCAAAAAATCGAATCCTCAACATCATCAAGTAAATTGAAAATATTAAAAATCCGCAAAAAATCGACCCTCCAAGCAACAACACAATGCAAAAATTTTACTTGGTACTACAAGACAAGGTATGTACGTAACCTCCCCCCAAACTTAGATCAAACAAAGTGAGAAACTAAGTTTGCAAAGAAGTATATACCGTAGTCGAGCAATACCTAATAAAATTATTACACCAATACAGACATAGAAAAGCAATTAAACCGGGAGGGACAGCCCCCAACAGGCGCTCATGTTTAACGTCGGAGAGTCACGACGGGATACCTCTTTTCAACTACTGGATCGGAGGATAGTCTTCTCTCATCTTTACTTTCAAGTACTTCCATCCTCTCTTATTTACTTCACTAATCATCTCACCCTTCTTTGTCACTCCAACATGATCCTTTGAATTCTTTTCCTCCCATGATTGTCTTGAGTCCTTCTTGTCAATCCTCCACTCAATTGTAGGCTCAACCTGTGTAGCAAAACAAGGATCAAACAAGTTAGAATTTTCAACAATATGAGAATAAAAATCAGGAGGTAAGTTTGGAGGCTTCAAATATGGATCATCCATCTTTACTGCAACCAAAAGATTATCAAATATCACATTAGAGTTAGTAGTAGGAAAAGTAAGAGATACGCCTGGTCCTGCGATCTCCTCTACCACTTCAACTCTTTGGCTCTCATGTTTCTCTTCCTTAGCAGCAGGCTGCATCTCCTCTTTAACAGGGGACTTCTTATTCTGATTCACTATGTCAGCAGTGGTCTTTCTTATCTGTTCATCCCTTGCATCACCTAATGCAAGTAACTTCTCAAGATAGTCAATACATGCATCATTGGACAAACTCTCAAACTCTGCATTAGGCAGGGTGAAGTCCTCTACTACTTCCACAGACTTGCATTGCTGCTTATCTGTAGGCCACTGCATTTCCTTATTCAAAGAAAAGACGATCTCCTTATCATTAGCCCTCAGCCTCAACTCTCCTTTGAACACATCTATTAGAGCTCTCCCAGTTGCAAGGAATGGACGCCCCAAGATCAGAGGCGCACCATCCTTTTCATCCTCCATGTCAAGTACAAGGAAATCCACAGGAAAAGTCAAATTCGACACCTTCACTAGCACATCTTCAATCACTCCCTCGGGGTATGTCAATGATCGATCTGCTAACTGTAGGGCAACAGACGCAGGTTTCAACTCCCCCAAACCAAGCTTCTTGAACACTGATAAAGACATCAAATTTATACTGGCTCCTAAATCACACAGTGCTCTCCTAGATGGTCCTTTTCCAATCTCACAGGGAATGATGAAGCTCCCTGGATCCTTCAATTTTTCTGGAAGCTTTTTTTGAATAATAGAGCTACAGTTCTCCGTCAAATTCACTGTCTCCACTCTGTTAAGCTTCCTCTTTCTGGAGATAAGTTCCTTGATGAACCTTGAATAATGTGGCATCTCTTCCAATGCTTCCGAGAAAGGAATAGTGACTTGGACATCCCTCATAACATCAGCGAACTTACGAAACTTCTCATCAAGGCTCTTCGACAAGAATCTCTGAGGGAAAGGAATTGGTACCTTTGTTATCGGAAGTCCCAAACTATCTTTCTCGAATACCTGTTCCGCTTCTCTCAGTTTCTTCGCTCTCTGCCACTTTTTATCAGAAATTTCCAGATCAGATTGACTCTGTACAGAATTCGGACACGCAGAAAACCCCGGAGGACAGCTCGTCGGCTCGCTCGAGCCGAGCCATGGACAAACTGAGCCGAGCAGGGTTCCAACTGAACCGGAGGGACCTTCTGAACCGTCTGGTGGGCCACTCGGCGGTGATTGAGCCCGCTCGGCAGGTTGCTCGGCCCGAGCGGGTGGCCGAGCGGCGTCTTTTCCGTTCTGCTCCGCCCCTGTTTCGTTCTGCTTCTGTTCTGCTTCATGCTGTACAAGTTCTGTTACATCCTGCATCAGTGTTGTACCTTTATACTGCTTCCCGGACCTCAAAGTGATCGCATTTGCAGTCTCCTTCGGGTTTATTTCTGTATCTGAAGGAAACTTCCCCTTCTGAAACTGCACTTGCTGCTGATTTACTGTAGTGGAGATCTGCCCTATGTTATATGACAAACTCTTCAACTGCTTGTTCACTTCCTCATTCTGCTTTGTCATATTCGCGTCCATGAGAACAATGCAATTGTTAATCTTGTCAATATCTCCGTCAGTCTTCTTCATATACCTGGCCAACACATCATCAATACTGGACTTCCCTTCTTCAGTTTTAGCGCCATGATCAAAATCAGGAGGATATGGAACAGCATTATTCGGATTTGAATAAGAGAAGTTCTCATGCCTCTGATTCTGCCAATTGCCTCCTTGATTATTAGGACCTCCCCCTTGGATATTCCTCTGGTTAGAATTACCTTGAGGGTACCTATTTCCTTGCCAATTCTGAGGAGCTCTCGAACCTTGAAGACTCTGCCCCATAGCCCAATTAGCATCCTCGACCTCTTGAAGGTTCATCACTACATCATCACTTGCAGACCCTCGGTTGCCTCCCCCATTATTACCTGATATCAGAGTAATCAGGTTCTTATTCATCTGTTCCAATTGAGCGACAACCTTATCATTCTTATCAGCTTCAGAAAATTTCTCTTCAACCTTTGCAACTTTACCAAGTATATAAGTCCCTCGGATCCTCTCAGATGGCCAATCCCTTGAGTTCAAAGAGATATCATCAAACAATTTCTCTACTGCATTGGATGTCTTGCCAAAAATTGTTCCTCCAGCAGAAGCATCAACCAACACTCTCGATTCGTTGTCAAGGCCATTATAGAAGACACTGATGAGTTGAGACTTTTTGAATCCATGCTGAGGGCATCTCCTCAACGCATCAGTAAACCTTTCCCAAGCCTCTCCAAACGACTCATCTCTCCGCTGCTTGAATTGATTGATCTCCTGTTTCAGTAAAAGAACCTTTCCTGGTGGCATAAATCGATCCACAAACAACTGCTGAAACTCAGTCCAGTTTGAACAGCTGTCTCCCTTCAGCTTATCATACCACTCCCTTGCCTTATCAACCAATGAAAATTGAAAAAGCCTCATCTTCCATCTATCATTAGTAGCATCAGCAGCTTTCACTGTATCCATGTAGCTGTTGAAACGCTTAAGATGACCATAGGGCTCATCAAAAACGCCTCCGGCGAAGGGATTTCTCTCCACCATATGAATCAGGGCTGGCCTTATGTCGTTCGTTTCATCAGCTTGAATGGCTCCAACTATGCCTGATCCTCCTAGATTGGTGGACTTGAATGTTTCTCGGATGACGATGTCATCCTCATCGACTCTTTCTCCCATTGATGCTGTTTCAGGTTCTGTCTCAGATTCTGATTCAAACTCCGATTCAGCCTCTTCTAGGATAGCCTGATTCTCAATCTGCACTTCTTCCTCCTCTAAAATTGCTTTAGGAGGTGCTTTGGTATTCTTTGATTTTACTCTTCTTTTTCTCGCAGAAGCTTCAATTTCCAGATCAAATTCGAGATCTTGTGCTCTCGTCTTTGACCTAGTTTGCATGCAACTTTAAGAAAAATCCAAAGTAAAACAATGAAATCCCAAAGAAAATATTCTAATTAACTAAGTAATAAAAGAAAATAAATAATTAAAACTGTCCCCGGCAACGGCGCCAAAAACTTGATAGGCTTTTTCTATGCACTATAATTTAATCCTCAAGTATAAGGATGTCAATTGTAGCAACAAGTTCCCAAGTTAAATTATCGATCCCACTGAGACAGCTAATTATTTATTTTACTATGAATTACTAATTAATCAGAATTATGTAACCAAATTTCCAAGGTTTTGAAGTGAAATAATTAACTAAAATACGCAAATAATAAATTGCTGAATTATTAAAAGCAATAAAAATAAAAGCAAGTTTCTAATCAAGAGATGACGAACAGTTCTAAGGTATCAGGTAGAGACCAATTAATTTGGGTTATTAAACTTACGATTGTTCATTCATGCAGTTTCACTGAAAATACACCACATATCCCTGTTATCCCACCGAATATAATTCGATTCTAAGCTAACAGTATAATCTGGTTTAAATCTTAAGGTGCGCAAATATTACCAAGCCTTATTCCTAGATACTAATCAAAGCAAGCAACAATACCTCCGGTTGGTAAGCCTGACTAACAAGATATTTTCTGGAATTACTACAAGGTTCTATTCACTTCCTACTTGATTGTCTAATTGCATTGTTCCACTAAACAAATCAAGTATTTGATTAACCAGTTCATGAAATTAAAGTGCTTATAGCGGAGCTACTCTAATCCCTAACAGATAGACAATACCAATCATGAACGCACACAAGCTAACACAATAATCCAAGCATTATAGCGGATGTCATGAATGTATTATGAAGACGTTACGAAGCAGAAAAGCATGTCTTAGTAAAATAAGTAAAATCAAAAGCTCAACTGCATAAATCCCAATCTTTGGTCTAAATCCCCAAATCAATTAAATCAATCCATCAAACCCTAGAACTGTATAGGAAATTAGCCCATGAGATTACAAGCAATCCTCATGGCTAAGCAATTCATAACAATAATCAAAGTAATAGAAAGGAATAGATAAGAATTGTGAAACCCTAGTGTAGGAGCAATCTCACGTTCCTTCTCCGTCTCTTCAATTGCTTGATTCTCCCTCAATTAGCACTTGGAACCCTTGTGGAATTGGATGGATGGTGAAATCAGGTTGTAATCTGATATGGGTATGAAAGGAGTGTGGATTGATGATGGTTTATGGCTGGGCTCTCTCCGATTGACGTCTCGATCTCCCTAATTGTTTCTAAGATGGATGCAGGGCTGTTTTCGCGACGACTCTCCATCAGAATCGCGTCTGGAAGGTATTTATACAGTGTTGAATCGAACAGGCCCCGTCTGGGCTCTGAACTGGGCCGCTCGGCACCCAGCTCGGCTCGAGCGGGGTCTGGACCCAGCCGAGCGGCCTGCCACGTACTGGCCACGTCACTGGGGTCCAAGTGGAACCCCACTCGGCACTGTTTACCGCCGCTCGGCACCCAGCTCGGCTCGAGCGGCTCGCCGAGCTGCTCCCGAGCTGGGCCGTTCCGGGTCTGTTTTGCTCCTCTTCCGATCCTGCCCTGTTTTACCCTGTTTTCTGCCTTCGAAACTCACAAAAACACCTTAATAGCCTTAAAATCGTGTAAATACTTAAACATACACAATTCCATGCAAAAACGATCAATTTCCTAAGCAAAATGGTGTAATGTGCACACATAAAATGCGTGAAATTCCACTCTCAACATCAACACACACTCTAAGCTGTCCATTTGTCTTCCTTACTGGCACAATGTTAGAGAGCCAAGTGGGATACTTGACTTCTCGTATCTTTCCCGTTTCAAGGAGCTTATTAACCTCAGCTTCAATCAATGGAACCAGCTCTGGTCGAAATCGACGTTGCATCTGCTTAACTGGCTTGACTCCTTTCTTTACTGCTAGATGATGAACTGCCACTTTTGGATCTAATCCGGGCATCTCCTTGAATGACCATGCAAACACGTCTCTAAACTCTTGAAGAAGCTCAATGTAAGCTTTTTCTTCTTCAGATGTCAACAAAGCACTTATATAGGTTGGACGTGGATCATTAGCATCACCTAAATTAATCTCCTTCAATTGATCAACAGTAGATTTAATACCCTCCTCAAATTCTTGGGGAGCATCATCGGCATCTTCCTCTTCAGTTGAGGTTTCTTCTTGTATAGTGACATGATTTACTGCAGCAGCATTCTCCAGAAATTCTTGCCTTTGAAAATGTGGATTAGACCTAACTTGTTCATTTTCTCCCACTTCTCCTCATTTCGACAATCTTGCCTCGTAGATCTCTTTCTGCATTGTGTAGATTTGTTTGCATGATAACGGAATGAACAATATCTGATGAGCCTACACTTTCCCGATCATCTTCTTCACTTTGGGTGAAGATTATTGTTTGCTTCTTAGCTTTCAACACTGTGTCACATGATATAGTCAGGAAATATCGTCTTTTCATGCGAGATGGGATCCGACTACGTATCTTTGGGCACCTTGGGAACTTAGAAGTCCTTTTAGCTCCAACTGGTTTGAGTCTTTTGAATACTGAGATTCTTTCTGCCTTTCTATCCTCTTCATGAGACTCTTCTTCTTCAGAAAGAATTTTATCTTCAGTGATGTAGTTCGTGTTTGCCCTTTTGATCGCAATGCGAACAGGTTTCTGTGGAACATATCCCAACCCTGTCCTAATATACTTGGAAGTGCGACCATTACTCTTCAATGTCTCTTGAGTGGTATTAAATTCACTAGGAGTCTTATGAGACTCTTCATTCATCATAGCTTTTTCTTGAGGGTTATAACCAGCCTTCACAAGAAGTTTGTAAGCTTGTGGGCTATATGATTTGGAAACTGCCGCCTCGAATACATCTCCATGCTCAGTTTTAGCTCCTTGAATTGGGCGAGTGAACCCTTTGAGTAGAGGAGGAAAGGGCTTCTTAGTGTCAACCTCAGTCAGAGGTAGTGTCAACCCTTCTATAGTCTTGATCAACTGTTTACCTTCAATAGACTTTGTGGATGAAACATCATCTGCATTCTCTCTTTCTTATTTATCATCACCTTTCTCTTGCGATGAACTTCCTTCGGGCTTGACAGCCTTGCTACTCTTCAGAAAATATCTAGCATCTGCAAAATATGACTCAGCTTCTGTGAATGGCCTTTCATCGCCAAGAACCTTTTTTATGTTGCCTCCATCGCAGTATTTGAAGCATTGATGTAGCGTAGAAGGAATCACTCCATTTTCGTGCAGCCATGGGCGCCCCAAGAGCATGTTATATGATGTTTTAGCATCAATGACATGGAACAGAACTGTTGAGACCATCTCATCTATCATTAAGTCCAAGACTGTTGTACCAAGTGTTCTCTGGCCTTCTTGATTGACCATGAATTGTCAATGGACTACTGCCGAGCTCGTTGGTAGGAATTCCTAACTTCTTAAGCGTGGATAGGGGCAAGATATTGACAGCTAAACCTCCATCAATTAATATTCGATTGACCCTTTGCTCTTGGGTATAACCAGTTACAAATAAGGGTCGGTTATGAGATTGTGAACCGAGCAGTAAGTCTTCCTCTGTGAAGGTTATTTTTATAACATGGGTCTCACTTTCATTCCCAGATTCACCATTAAATAGCTGAGCTTCGCTTGCCATATGACATGAAGAATCACCGCCTGCAGAAATAGAATTTGCAGTTGCATCTTCATCTAGAAAGATCTTTCCTTGCTCAACCAATCGCATAACTTTGTCTTTAAAGACAAAGCAATCTTTAATAGAATGACCCACCAGTCTATGATACTTGCAATATTTCGGATTGTCAGTTTGTCCCGCCTCTTCTGGTCGCTTCATTTCAGGAAGCTCGATAAGTTTATCTTTGAACAAATCATCAAATATGCCTGAGACAACTGAATCAAGGAATGGGTACTTCCTTTCTTGCATCTCTTTCAAGGTCAATCTTCTTTGCCCCCTTTCTTGGGGATCATTCCTCACTTTATCGTCCTTTTCGTTCTCATTCCTTCGAAGTTTGACAGCTGGTGCATTTGTCGCCATGGACTCCTTTTCAGAAGATTTGCTGTAGGGTTTACCCCCTTTCTTGGCCTCTCGTTTTTCTTTATACTTGTAGGATCCTGGAATCGGTGGTTCAACCACTCCACTTATCCCCATGCTTAGCTCCATGTCATGAGCTCTTGTGGCTAAATCTTCAAAGGTTTTAGGCTTAATCCCTTGAAGTATGTAACGAAGGCTCCATTGCATTCCTGCTATGCACATCTTAATGCCAGAAACTTCAGACAATCGATCTTTACAATTTAGGCTCAAATTTCTCCATCGATTAATGTACTCAATTACTGGCTCTTCTTTTAACTGACGAGTGTTAGTCAACTCTATCATGCTAACCGTTCTCCTAGTGCTATAGAAGCGATTAAGGAATTGATATTCCATCTGATCCCAACTGTCTATAGAATCAGCCTCCAGGTCGGTGTACCATTCAAAAGCATTTTCCTTTAGAGAACGAACAAATTATCTCACCATATGATCTCCGTCAGTTCCAGCATCATTGCATGTTTCAATGAAATGTGCTATATGTTGCCTTGGATTACCTTTTCCATCAAACTGTTGGAACTTGGGGGGTTGATAGTTCGGTGGCATCTTCAAGTTGTCAATCCTTCTAGTAAAAGGTTTAGCATACATGAATGAAGGTTTGGAGCTCTCTTCAAATTGGTCCTTCATTGTCCCGAGTATAATACTTTTTAGTTGGCTGATATGAACCATTCCATCATGTGAAATGTTCAATTCTTCTTCAATCACCCTCTTCCCCGTCAACTGGCGTTTCGCGGAGTTATTTACTTCATTTTCAGCATCTTCATCTTGCTTTTCATTTGCATGGCTAGTTTTAGCACCAGTCATTTTCTCCATCAGTTTGAAAATCAAAGTACTTTGTTCTTGGTTCTGTTTGGCAAGTGCAGCAACGGATTCAGTTAAGCTTGCCAACTGCTCTTCGACAGACGAAGTGTTTGTTGCCATCGTCGAGGCTATGGATGAATCAAACGATGAGCTTTCTTCAAGTATAGGAGTTGAGCTAGCTGATTCGTTTTCCTCATCTTTATCATCATATGGTATTACTCCAGAGGTAACTCCAACTGAAGAATTTATCTCTGAAGAGGCTTCAGATCGTGCCATCTTTGACATGCTTCTGGTCGTAACATTAACGTCTTCAACTTGTAGTTCCGAAAACTTGGAGACAGAAGCTGATCTGTTGACTTTGACTCTTAGTGGAGTCATTTTACTTTGCTTATGTGAAGAGGAGATGAGAGGTAGAAACGGTCCCACCGGGCGTGCCAAAATTTGTAACAATAAATTTTGTATTTATAATAAAATAAATACAAAAGAGATTACAATGATAATCCGATATGGATTGAAGTTGAGAATATAAGTAGACAGTCTCTAACTATCCTCTGATTCCTCTCTTGAGTTGACTTCTTGACTTTTTCAACTTTCGGAGCCGGATCTTCGGATGAAGCTTGTCCGAGCTCGGGGTTGACTTGAAGCTTTAAAACGTTTATCCGGAGGCGCCGAGCCTTTGTTCGGATCAAACGTTGACTTGAAGTTTTATCGTGAAGAACGCCGTTCAATTTGGTAGAACACCGTCGACTTCACGAATATTACTGGATAAACTTGATGAACTTGACTTGAAGAAACATTGAATCTGAGGGGCTTAGCACCTTGATCCCAGATTGAATGGCGTTTCTAGATTGATCCTTCAAGAATAACTCGATCTTCTCAAAGATTCCAAGTTTTCTTCAGAGCTCCCTGGGTTTTCAGGAGTTTCAGAATGTTTGGAATGAGGACTGAAGGTCCTTATTTATAGGTAGAGAAAATAACCAGTTGAGAGATATTTTCTCATTCAAAAGATATGTTGGGCTTTAAGCCTGCTGGACTGGATACGGGCCTATTTAATTTAATTAAACCCGTAGGATTTAACCTGGGCCTAATTAATTTAACTAGGCCTGCTGGACTTGATACGGGCCTATTTAATTTAATTAAACCCGTAGGATTTAACCTGGGCCTAATTAATTTAACTAGGCCTGCTGGACTTGATTTGGGTCTATTTAATTTAATTAGGCATACTGGACTTGATTTGCTGGGCTTGTTTGACTTGAATCAGGCCCACATGATTTATTTCCTGGGCTTACTGATTTGGGTCAGGCTCACATGATTTATTTCTTGGGTTTACCGATTTGGGTCAGGCCCTCTTGATTTGAATTGAGCCCATATGACTTGAATTAAGCCCATTTAACTTGAATTTTGGGCCCAAATAATTATATTAATTATTAATTGTATATCCATTTATTTAGGAATTAATTTATTTAAATTCCTTAATAAATAAATATTAAATTAATACTTAATATATATTTTCTTTTGCATTTATATTTATTAGGCAATAAAATTTAATTGCCTACAACGGGTATCAAATCAATTTAACCCATTTTCATTAATTAATTAATTAATTAATTAATATAATCCCTAAAAATTTGCCTAGTTAGTTTAGATTTAGGAGTGAGAAGATGGTCTTCCCAAATTCAACCCCTGTATCAATCGAGGAGAGAAAAAATAGTCCCAAAATATCTCCCAATCCATCGGAAGAAGAGAAAAATTATGAAGGTATTCTGCTCAAATTCAGAATGTCCATTCTTCAAATGAACGAAGAAACGAATTAATCCACGTTGAATGAGAGAAATTCCTAAAAGAGTCCATTGAAGAATAAACGAAGAACAGAAAGATTGAACAAGGTATTTTTTAAGTCCTCGTTGATGATGAGTAGTCCAAAGTTTTCTTCACTATCTCCATTCTCGTGTTGAGTAGTTTGGGGTGTTTGTGATAAATTATTAGAGTGGGTACTTATGGGGGGTTTATGTGATAAATTACTATAGTGGGTGTTTATTGGGGTTTAGAGTTTGGGTTGGGGTAGAGTAACTGTGCCGGCAGTTGTGTCTAGAATGTTTGACGGCATTATGTATGATGGCGGTGGTGCATTTGCTAAAGTTTTTATTTTTTATTGGATATCTGATTTTTTAATAATCAGCAAGATATTTCACAAGTTTCTAATAATGCTTGATGATACTCTCGGAAATTCATATTTTTGTGTAATGCTTGTTGAAAGAGATGGCTCTCATCATGAAGGTAGAAGATCATTTGCACTGCAAATGGTCATGAGAAATATGGAGGTTACATATGAATGATTTTTTTACTCGTATTGGTCCTATTTCTGAATTTACCTACTTGGTGCTTCAAGAGTTTTCACTGATACTTTAAGTGAGGGGAAGAAAGCTACAATTTATGATATGTTTGAGTACTATGAAAAAGTTAAGTTGGAGAGAGTTTATTTTAATCTTTGCTGATTTTGAAAAGTATTCTATGATATCTGAATGTGTTGTTGGTTCGTTGTACTACTATAATTGTGACATCCAGTTTCTTGTCCCTATTAGTAATAGAGTTTTTTACTTCTTGTACAGTACGTATTAATCTTCTAGTGTGGCATGGCTCGTCCTAAAATTTGTGCGAAGAAAAAGGAAGTGGAAAAGTGTGCGGCACAGGATAACATTGGCAAAGCACAAAGGTATAATGCAATATATTCGGCTTCAGTATAAATTACAATATATGTATAATAAAATATTTTTTATTCTTTTCCTTTAAGGGATTTCGTTTCACATTCCAGACCAAATGGTATATCTGAAGTGGTTGTAAAGTTGAATGACAAGCAAAAGAATGATATAAAGAGGGCAGGTTTTAGTTAGAAATTTCAATAGTCAAAGTCGTATGCTCACCATCAATGAAAAGGTAAATTTTGTCATTACTCCTGAAGATGTTCATGAAATTTTCCTTCTCCCTAATCATGGTGATAAAGTTCTTTTTGACTTAAGGCGTAATGAAAGTCCACAATATTTAACTGATTTTACAAATAGGGTTGGTGTTCATTGTGGCTCTACTATAAGCACAATAAAAAATAAGATACTAGAAAACTATGCAGAGGGTGGTGATGATTTTGTGAGATTATTTGTTATATTTTCAATGTCCTCTTTTTTAAATCCAACAGCAAATGGTACAGTAGATTTAAGCACTCTTAGATCATTGTTGGATGTCAATAGTATCTCAAAACTTGATTGGTGTTCCTATGTGCTGGATAGATTATGTGCTGCTGTTAAATCATTCAGTGAAAATCAAGGTAGGAAAAACATAGGGGGCTGTATATTAATCTTACTGATTGCATACTTCCATAGATTAAAATGGAAAGGTAAGCCCGAGCCTTGCATTTTACCACTAGTCAAACACTGGACTTCTGAGAAACTTTTTGAGAGAGTTAGGGAAGAGTTACAAGCGGGTGGGTTTGGGTTAGGAGAGTGCGTAAGTATATACCCAATTAGTGGAAAGGATAAATTGGTTGCATAAACTTCTATGAAGAAGCAAAATGATGATGGGGAGAAAAGTTGTCATCCAATTAGGAGAAGGAAGTCAAAAGGCACAATGGTGATATCATTTGAAGTGTTGGATAACAAGGAGATGAACGATGCTATACAAAGGGAAGCAAAAGATGTAAGTTATTGTCATCATTTTATGTTATATACACGCCAAACACACTTTCATTTATGCATGTCGAAAGTATTATGTTTACCTTTTACTGTATATGACATACGTACTTAAAGTATCATCATAACACAATGTTCTTCTTTTTATGTATAATATTTAGGACCTACATGAAGCATTCCTCATTTGGAAGAGAGACATGGCAGTGGTGAACAATTTTCACATGAATAAAATTAAAGATATGATGTGCCAAAGTCGTGAATCCATGAAAGATGAAGAAGAGAATGACATATCTGACACCCAAAAGTTTTTCTCGGATGTGGAGGTTCATGAGTATATTGATGACATCATACGGAAATTTCAAAGAAAGAAATTGGAAGAGCAAATGTTGTTTGATGGTCCCAAATTTCAATTACTTACACCTGAAACTGAGACTCCAAGGAGTGCTACTAAAGAAGAAGAAAGTGAGAGCGAACAATCTGAAGGAATAGATGTTAGTGAGGTGAAAGGAGTCATTTTATCCATTAGCAACAAGAAAAAACGACTATATCATGACATGGACACAGAAGCTTAGCCATTTGTGGAAGATGTAGGCTATGTATGCAAATTTGTGAATGCAAATGCGAGCTTGTTGACAAACATGGATTGTTTCAGTAAGCACATTGTTGATTATTGTTTCGATGAGAATCCATCATTTGATAAGTTGTAAGTGTTACTCTAGTTTATCTATTTGTTATATTATAATTTTCTTAGTCACATCCGTTATATTCTAGTCAATCGGTTTTATAGGGAACACATATGTCACTTTGGTGGTGTGAGTTACGTATCAAAAGAAGAAATTCTATCATTGATCCTAAATGCTCACATCTATACCGGTATCATCGATGCATGGTCCATAATTGTCAATGCAAAGTACATCATAGAATGTGTGCGAAGATTCTACTTTAGTCTTGGACATACGGTAAGTTATTAACAAATGCTATGTATCATTGGCAGCACTGTACTAGGACTGTTATGACATAATAAATTTTGAAATATTATTCTATAAAATAGCATTCATTGAGCAACATTTTGGGGGGTAAAGGCCACAAGGGACAAATGGAAGAGAATATCATAGGGTCATTTCAGTTATGGATGGAACGAGTGTCTGTTGACATAGACAAAGTTTGTTTGGTATGTAATCTCATAGCCACTGAAAGAAAGTACTTATATTATAACTCATGTTGTTTGATATATTTTTAAACGATTTTTTTTTACTAATTCTTTTCAGATTTTTGTGCCAGTGAACTTGTACAATCATTACTTTGCCATATGCATCAACTTTAACATTGGAAAAATTCAGTATTTGAATAATATGCATCATGCGGATGAGTCAAACAACGTTGAAGCTATATTGATTCTGGTATGTAATTAAACTATACATATATATACATATTATCTTATGCGCATGTGCTGCGGCATTAATTTTTTTAAAAATATTGTCGCAGGTTGCATTAATGAGTCGTTTCTTAACTACTAAGGGACATCCTAATGCTCAGACGATGCTACGTTATGATATTGAAACTGTACCTTTTCCATGGAGAAGCAGACGTGGTGATGGTGATTGTGGGGTTTACCTAATGCACCATATGCAGTTCTTTGAGGGAGCCGTATATGAGCATACAAATCTTAAAAAGGTACTTCCCTTCATAATGGTAATAACCGCGTAAAGTTTGTGTGGTATATATTTATATTTCATTTTTTGTAATGTTCAAGAGGATGCTATGGTTTATTCATTGTTTATTATGTTTTTGTTGAAGTATGTTTCATTGTTGCGAAGTTGATTTGGCTTTTTGCATCTTTTTGTGTTCAAGGTATCAATTCGAAATGCAATAAGGGCCCAAATTTGTGCTACCTTGGTCACAGCAGATCAGAACCTGTTGAAAAATAAAACGTTGAAGAAAATTTACACTTCTGTGAAAGCAAATCGAAGATGCTAGGAAAGAAAAAGAAGAAAAAATAAACTTATTGTGTTTTATGGTTTTTTGTTTTAATTCGTTGGTATTCTTATGTAGGTTTGCTGAAGTATTTGAAGATACTTATCTATACTTGTTTTTTAGACCAAGAAATTAATATTCGAACTTTTTAGCTTTTATGCACTATTAGAAAGAGTTCAATATCTATACTATATAATAAACTAAGAAATAAATTACACCATGTGTACTTGAATTGTATGATATAGTAACGTGTTTCTTGTGAACTGGAAAATTATACCAGTTTAGCTCCTACAATCTTGAATAACCTTAAAATGCCTCCACATATATAGCAATCTTACTCAAACTACTAAAATGTATGCACAACATACTTTCACAAACAAAAAAAATCGATATACGTTTGAATAAAATTTAAATGAGTTACTCTCTTTTGAAATGGTTGAGAGACGGGTACATAGGTAAAGTATGCTTATTTATAGTTAGAGTATGTAAATAATGAATCATATAATATCACCTTAACATCATACTTTAATTAATAATTTATAATATTTTTAAAAACATATTCTAATGACCATTAAGCATACTTTATCTATATCACATACATACTTTAACAGGTGTCACAATCCCTCTCCCATATATAATGTCTCACAATTCGTCTCATTATTAAAGTATCTTATTATATAGTTACAGTATGATTACTTGTAGTTCGGGTATGTCAATAATGAATTATACTGTAAAACCTTAAATAAGATACTTTAATATATAAATCATTTATCATTTATCATACTTTAGAAAATATTTATCATAATTTATTTTTTAAAGTATGTCAATAATACATTCTTTAATATATAAATCATTTATAATACTTTAGAAAATATTTTATAATTACCATTTAACATATTTTATCTATATTATAGACATACTTTAACATATTTCATAAAACCTCTCACATATATAGTGTCTTACAAATTGAATCATTACTAAAGTACGATTAAGTTTAGTTAGAGTATGTAAATAATGCATCATATCACAACACCATAAAATTCTACTTTAATTAATCATTTATCATACTTTAAAAAAAAAATTAATGACCATTAAGCATACATTATCTATATCAGAGACATACTTTAACACGTCTCACAATCCCTCTCCCATATATAATGTCTCACAATTCGTCTCATTATTAAAGTATCTTATTATATAGTTACAGTATGATTACTTGTAATTAGGGTATGTATATGTATTATAACAATTATATTATAACATCACCATAACTTCGGGACTACACACTGTACACCGTTTTAGGCACACTGTAAATGCGAAAAGACATACTTATTAGATTGTATATGTAGTGTATGCTTACTTGTAGTTAAAGTATGTCACTATTAAATTATATTATTCCACCTTAAAATTATATTTTAATTAATCATTGATCATACTTTAGAAAACATATTTTAAAGAAAATAAAGCATACTTTATCTATATTATAGACATACTTCAACACGTTTCACAAATCCTCTTACATCTATAATGTCTCACAAATTGACTAAAGTATGCTTAGGATTAGTTAGAGTATGTCAATAATCAATTATATTATAACATCACCATAACTTCGGGACTACACACTGTACACCGTTTTAGGCACACTGTAAATGCGAAAAGACATACTTATTAGATTGTATATGTAGTGTATGCTTACTTGTAGTTAAAGTATGTCACTATTAAATTATATTATTCCACCTTAAAATTATATTTTAATTAATCATTTATCATTCTTTAGAAAGCATATTTTAAATGCTTACTTGTAGTTAGGGTATTTTAAGAAATGAATTATATTATAACACTTTAAAATCATACTTTAATTAATCATTGCTCATACTTTAGAAAAAATATTTTAATGAAAATAAAGCATACATTATTTATATTATAGACATACTTCAACACATTTCACAAATCCTCTTACATATATAATGTCTCACAAATTGACTAAAGTATGCTTAAGATTAGTTAGAGTATGTCAATAATCAATTATATTATAAAGTCACCATAACTTCGGGACTACACACTGTACACCATTTTAGGCATACTATAAATGCGAAAAGACATACTTATTATATTGTATAGGCAGGGTATGCTTATATGTAGTTAAAGTATGTCAATATTAAATTATATTATTCCACCTTTAAATCATACTTTAATTAATCATTTATCATACTTTAGAAAATATATTTTAATGACCATTAAGTATATTTTATCTATATTATAAACATACTTTAACACGTTTCACAAACCCTCTCACATATATAATGTATCACAAATTGACTCGTTACTAAAGTATGCTTAAGTCTAATTAGAGTAGTTAAATAATGAATCATATTATAACGTCACCATCACTTCAGGATTTCATACTTAGAGTATGCTTACTTGTAGTTAGGGTATTTTACAAATAAATTATATTATAACACTTTAAATAATCATTGAGAAAACATATTTTAATGACCATTAAGCATATTCTATCTATATTATAGACATACTTTAACACGTTTCACAAACCCTCTCACATATATAATGTCTCACAAATTGACTAATTACTAAAGTATGCTTAAATTTAATTAGAGTATTTAAATATTGAATCCTACTATAAAGTCACCATCACTTCATGATTTCATACTGTAAACAGTTTTAGGCACACTATAAATGCGAATACACATACTACATGAAGAATAATGCATACTGTTATGTCTAACATTTCATACCATCACCATGATATACTTAAATTATGAAACGACAACTATACATACCTTATAACACGAACAAACCAGCATATCATGAGAATCTTTAAAACCATTGAACAAGTTACATCATCATTAACTAAGAGAAAAAATAAATATAAAACACAACCGCACAACTTCATTCAAAAATACCATCATATGTCTCTAAGAAATTTAAAAAGAACTTTGCGAAGTTCGTGGTTTCCTTTTAATCTCTAGATGTCCTTTCCTTCTCTTATTCCTACCCTTGGTCCTGGCAATCACCGGATCTTTCACTGTACCTACTGCAATTTCAGCATGTTCACAATAATCTGATTCTGATTGCACAACAACTAGCTCATCTATCATTGATGAAGCTCTACTACAGACATCTTCTAAGACCTTCCTAGCATCTCCACTAGTTTGAGCTTTTAATACAAGATTGTACATTTTACGTAGCATATCATGTCGCCAAAGTATAGAAGCACTAGAAGTGTCATTATTAGATGACCCATCAATGAACTTATCCCAAACCTCAGACTTCACCAGTTTTGTCCATCTTTTCTGAATGTATACCGAAGGAATCTCCATAATAGAATGTAAATGAAAGATCCTCAAACTATGGCTGCACATTAATTCACACTCCTCGAATCTCTTACAGGAACATGCCACATAAGCACTATGCTTATCAAACCAAACTGTATGTGAATCTCCATTACACTGATTTGATGAAACTTCATACGTCTTGACTGAGTTTTCTTCATGAATTAACTTACAAATAGTAGATATCCCATAAATGAACTCCTGCTCAAAATCTTTGAACACGGTTAGTGTGTATACATCTGCAGCATGCTTCAATATTCCACTTAGTCCGATTCGGGATGTAGGATTTGATCTTGAACACTGGAACTCATCGTGTTGTTTGTTTGTCCTCCATGCCTTCACAGTATCATTGAAAATACCAAAGAATTCAGTCAAACATGTTGTCTTCTTTGCCCTAAACCCTATTGCATTATTTGTGCTTTCACTCCTTTGTGAAGACAAAATCCCAGCTGAGAAGAAGTCTTTGTTTAGTGCAGTACACCACTTCTCCTTTGTATTATATAGGTGTTGAAACCAAGTCTGTTCTTTCAACTTAAATCTTGAAACCATCGAACTCCAACAACTCTCAAACTCATCCATACTAAAGCATCCAGACAAACACTTATTGAATTCATCCTTAAATGCAAGATTTGATTTTAGATTTTTAAAATTCTTCATACAATTCTTATAGAGATGCCATAAACAAAACCTATGTCTTGTACTTTGAAACACCTACACATAATAAATAAATGGTTAATTAATATACCTAAGAGTGAACATCAAAGTAGACAAATTAAGATAAAAAAGTATTTTTATACCTCATCAATTGCACCACACATTGCTACGTCCTGATCTGTGAATAAACTTATTGGGCTTTTACCTCCCATGGACGCAATAAAAGTCTTGAACAACCACTTAAATGTATTACCCCTTTTATCTGATAAAAAGGCACAAGCAAACATCACATTCTTCGAATGATTGTTTACTCCAACAAATGGTGCACATATCAAACCATATTTGTTAGTTCGATACGTGGTATCAAAGATCATAACATCTCCATATATATTATAATCCTCCTTCATCATTGAGTCTCTCCAAAACACACAACTTAATCTACTGTCATCATCAACAAGGAACTGGAAGTCAAAGTCTGGCTCAATTTTACTCCGTTTATACAACGTTTCGATCAATTTTTGTGCATCCCCGGAACCAAGCTCGTTCATTTTCCACCGATTCACATAATTTATATGATCTCGCATGGTGTGGCCAATAAATTCATCTCCTCCGGCTTCCTGTGACATGCAACGAAAAGAATCAGATGCTCTCATTCCAGATCTCATCATATTCTCAATCACTTTTCTCTTTCCTTCCGAGATTGATCGTTCTGAACGATGAAAATGACTCCATTTTGGCCTTGTACATGGGTGGTTATGATCAGTATTATGATGAACTACCATATACATTCCTTCTTCCTGTAACCTTACTCGCATGAAAGCCCCACACTTCGTACGTGTAACGAGAACATTTCTTTCATAGTTTTGAGACGATTGACTTGAATCAACTGAATGACATATATCAGATGTTTTTGCTCCTGCAGATGAACACACAAAATATTTCTCTAATACAACACTGGATCCATCATTATAGGTTCTTGTTGTAGATTTGCGTACGCTAAATCCAACTCTACGTGCATGAAGACAGTATAGATTATATAAATCTTCAATCTTCTCAGCAGTATAACCCATAAGAGATCCATTACTATCATCCATGACTTCTTTGAACTGTTCATCATTTGTGTCATTTTGCTGATCCACATCAGATACAATGAAATCCTCTTCAACATTCTTGTACTGATCAATTTGTACCTCATTTGGCCCTTGGTATTCTGCGATGTCTCAACACATACCAATTTCAAACAATTAATAGATAACTAATACGTTATAACTATTAGTGATGATACTCTAACACAAAATTGATTAGCATTCAACCACTTTTACATTGACTACAAATAAGTTTTCACTCATTATACTATATCATAATATCAACATAATATAGGCAAGTCTGGGCACACTGTAAGCTCATATCGACATATATTGAGCTGTATCACGCACTAATTAATGACTGACATATGATAACATCAAAGTGATATACTCTAACTTAGTATAAAAATAATACAGATGCAATGGTTACCTTTACAAATAAGAGACATATCCTAACTAATGAAATACATACTAGACCATGAAACAAGCATAAATAAACATACGATAAGTGTACCAAGCTAAACTATAACACCAAATAAACATACTTTCTGACGTATCATTCATAATTTATTAATTACATTAACATTTTATTAACATACTATAGAGAATTAATTTCTACACTATAACGCCAGATTAACATACTATATGTCAGATCTATAAGCTTCAATCTAGATACGATACAGAGTATCAGACATTGATTAAGGCAGAACATGACATCTTATAACGTCACACTATAACACAACAGACGTCATATATACTTTCAGAAATCAGAGACATACTGTAACATAAACATACGTACTACCCCATTAAATTACACACCGAATCGGAGTACTTAGGAAGAGTTTGTACTAACAACGACGTAACATACTTTAAGCATAAATCAATATACAAAACGCAATATCAAGCATGAATTAAGACCTACCATACCATCAACATGACATACTATACCTGAAGACAATAGTACAACAAACATAACTGATACTTTAGGAAACAAAGGACATATTATACAACACTAACACACCTTCAATAACATCGTAATACGGAATAATATCCATTTATTTCACCAAAGATGACTCGCCGGAGATGGGAATGACGACCACCCTCACGTTTCATTCTCCGGTTGACAGGAAAATGGATATCAGAAGTCAGAGGGGAGAATATACGTGGGTTGATAATCTAAGCAGAAAACTACTGAATAGTCGTCCCACTAATTTAGCAACTACTTAGGATAATAAGGATAATGGGTTGACTATTCCTAATAATAATATTTAATATATACTATTAAATTATATAAATTAAAATGGGTTAACCCGTCTCAGGATCCGTCTCTATAATAATCCGTCTCACAAGATACTGACTCAAGTTTATATTCACTTGTGTATAATGTGCTTTTCTTCATTAATGTATAAATTCTGCTTGCATAAATCTGAATTCGTGCACTCAAGTGTACTGCACAATCTCTTCCCCTTCCCACACATGGAGTATAATTTTAAGTATTACGCATATATGCAAACAGTTGTACACCACGTGTGTATATATATATATATATATATATATATATATATATATATATATATATAGTATAGTACGTGTTACGCATATTACAAAATTTTTATTTTAAATTTAAAATATATTATTTAATAAATACAAATGTATTAATATATTAATAGTTAAATACATCCGTATATTACATTTTTAAACTTTATAATTAATATTTTATGTTTTTTATATAGAAAATATTATTATGTGATATTTTTTTAATCTTCTAATATAAATAAATTGATATTCTATGTATTCGTGGATATTTTTAAATAAAATATAAATCAATTAAATTAAATATTAATTTATGCACTTTATCTTTTAAATGTATAGATTATTTCCTTTTATTTTGGATTTGACAAAATTAATAAGAATCAATTTTACTATTATATGTTTTAAATGTCTTAATTAATTTAATATTTATTTTTATTATATAATTAATGTAAAATAAAGAAATTAATAAAATATATTTAATCATTAATGCTTAATCTATGAGAAGAACAACACATAAAAAATTTGACATAATTAAATGCAATATAATATTGATAAGTAAATCATTATATTACACAAAGTAAAAATAAAAAGAATAAAATAAATACCAACCAATAAAAAAGTAACACATATGAAAAAAATTCAAAGAATGCACCAAATATTCGCATATATGTTAACGACTATTTATACATATTTTTAATTAAGATTTTAAAACATTTAATTACAATAAATAGAAATCAACCCATAATTGAACAACATGTGTTTGGAAAAATACAAATCATTCTGATTATGACACATATGTTTTTTAAAAAAAATATTTTAGAAAACTACTTCCTAATTATATATATTAAGATTTAAGTATTAGGCATGTGCGAACATTAATATTTGTGTGATAGAACGTGTTACATAAAAAATTTCGAATAAGAAGTTATAATTATTTAAGTGTACTAGTATTTTATGAAAAATTTATAACATTAATGAAAAATGTTAAATAAAAAGTGAGAACAATATATTTAATAAAAAGTGGAGTAATAACAAATTAAAAAATAATAAAAATAAATCATTGGTTTAATACAAATATTGTTCTTAGCCATATGTATATTTTTCTTTATTTTTAAATATATCTTTCTTTATTTAAATATTTTTGGTGTTTATACTATGATGATTTGATTAATGGCACAACTAATTCATTCCTAAAATTTCAAAATATAACTTTTAACATTTGGGTATAATATATTTTACATATTTGGGTTCATAATACATGGTACATATATCTGATATTTTGTTTTGAGTGAGGCTCTTGTGCTCCGGAGACACCGTGCTTCTTTGCAATTTTTGTGTCCCTTTGCAATTTAAACCCCTAACAATACATATATTTAAATAGAATATGAAGTGGGAGGGTTGTGTTTACATGAGGCGGAGGAACTTTTGCCTTTTGTTTTTTACCTCTCTCTATATCAAATATGAAAGTTATAAACTAATTCCTTTTGTTAGATACGAAATAGGATTTATGTCCATTCTTTTCATTTATATATATATATATATATATATATATAAATGAAAAGAATATACATAAATCATATTTCGTATCTAACAAAAGGAATTAGTTTATAACTTTCATATTTGATGACATTAATGTAGCCAGGAGTGCATGTAAAGAAAATAATATATATGATATAAATAACGTGATTCTAAAGTATGAATATATCTTATAATATCCATTTCAAATTATAAATGAACGTTCATTACAATTTACAAGCGCACACAAATAGTAACTTTTGGCTGCAAGAAAACACTTGAATCACACAAAAATGAGAGAAACATATAAGCAACATAACAAGCCAAAATCAATCGAATCACTTCAACAGCATGCTCAACTAATTATGGATTACCCACCATCGCCGCCTCCTCCTTCGCCGCCTCCGCCATGAGTGCTGCCGCCCGTGTCATCTGCATAGTGACCTGCCGCAAGCGCAACCGCTGCAGGGGCAGCATCGGCCGTGGAGGCAGCGGCTCCGGTGCTGCTGAGTCCAGCGCGGCCATCAGCCGCAGACGACGGCGATTCTCTCCGGCCGGTTGATTTTGAGTGGGGCACATCTTTTTGTTGATGAGCTGGTTTCTTCTTTCTAGCTTTACAGGGTGTGAGGCAAAAGCAAATGTTCTTCCTCCACATCTTTAATCTACCCACAATTAACGTTTGTTTTCTCTTTTGAGTGTGTAGCGGGTCCTATATATTGACAAATTTGCTACCCCTCCCTTCTACTCCTGTTTATCACAACTACAGTATATTTTATACACTCATCTGTTGATTATGCACATGTTATTTCACAATACCCAATTTATAGGTCAGGTATATAATATACAGGGTCGGACGTACGTAGGGGTAGGGGGTGGGGGGGCATTGGCCCCCCGAAATATTTAAAAATTATTAATACAGATATAAAAATTTTCTTAAAATACCTTTGTGTCCAAGTGGTGAAGTGAACATGTTTTAGTTTTAAAGGTCTCGTGTTCGATTCACTAAAACATCTCTAGAAAAATGTGAAAAATTGGGCCCCTCATCTCATATGATGATATGAAACTATGAAAGGCAAATTCTCTGGCTGCACCCTAACCCACATCCAAAACTAATTATAAATAAATAAAAATTTATATATTTTGTTAGCAAATTTTTTTAATAAAAATTAAATACCAAAAATTTACACTATTGAATATATATATATATATATATATATATATATATATATATATATATATATATATATATATATATATATATATATATATATATATATATATGACCGTTAGCGCGCTGCACAATTTTTCAATAACTAGCTTTTTTACCCATGCAACGATTATGTGTAATAAATAATTTTTTTAATATTTGATACTAATGGTTTAATGACGAATAAAGTTATATGATCGATTTACAAAAATATATAATCGTGAAGATTTGCTAATTAACTAAATTTGAAGATTGCATATTTATTTTTATTTTATTTTCTTTGAAATATTTGATTATTTTACCCTTAAAACGTTGAGTTTTGGGAACAAAGCTATTCATACATACAAACATATATATATATATATATGTGTGTGTGTGTGTGTGTGTGTGTGTGTGTGTGAAATATGAATAGCTTTATATTCGTCGAATTTATTTTATATCAATTTGATAAAATTATGTATTTCATGTATGTTTCTATGTCCTATTTGTTTATAAATGTTAAATACAAAATGAATGACTGAAATTATAAAATTATAAATCAAAACTTTTATTTAATTAAATAATATATTAACAAAAAGTATTAATCTTTGAACAATATAATATTTATAAACAAAATACGATCATTAATGTAATGAGATTATAGCCTATTAATTTTGTCTCTCAGAATTTAAGAATAATCAGAAGCAATAGGGTTATTAGTAAGGATTGAAGTGTCTTAAAACTGTAATTCTGGCATGTTGATCTGTGACTAAGTATAGTCAAAACCAACAAAATGTTCCATCCAAATTTAACTAAAAATGAATTAACTGGAATCATGCTACAAAAATTATTATGGTACATAGAAATTGAAGCACGTAACAATATCACAATCATTCCCATTAGCACTTCCCTACATATAATCCTCTAGCAAGCATGTTTTATGAACTTAAACTACTCAATCTATATAAATGTCAACATCTCAATATGCAAAACTAAATACTAAATGGAGGTGCTGAATAATGCTAAATAAAATAACTTGAAAATTTTCACTGAGGTATTTTACGAACACCTGACATACTTGGGTTTTGGTTGTTCAAATTTTGAAGAGCAGCAACTAAACCCAAAATACTCAACAATTTACTAAGCCCACTCAATATTGGTTCGTCATACATGAATGATTTCCTCAATACAACTTATCTTTTTGAACAAAATTTCAATCCAGGAAATAACTATAAAATAAAATTGTGAACATGGAAATTTTCAAATATTTTTTGTCTACTAAATCTTGAAGGTTATGAATAGTAATGTAAATAGATGAATAGCAGGAAGTTTCAAGAATATGAACTTTTTGAGATCAATGATTGGAAAGAGATAGTTTTTAATCAGTTCAAACGACAACAGTTTGTTCCTCTCTCGCAACTGCAGTATATTAATTTAATTATTCAATATAAATTGAAATAATTAAATTTGATAAAGAAAATCAATTAGATGGAATAGTTAGGGAACAAAAATGTTAAAAATCAAATTAAATTCAAAGAAAGCAACCAAATCAGCCAACCTTTTACCAAGGGTCGATTTTTTCTATTATAATATAATGCATAGTAAATAGTACTCCCTCTGTCTTATTAAAGTTGTAATATTTTTTTTGGACACGAAGATTAAGGAGAATAATATTTTAATGGATAGTGGGTTGAGAATATAATATCTTAATGTGTAGTGGGTGGGTGTATTAGTGGTGTGTATGGAGTGTTTGTGGGCCCCATGTGCATATATTAATATTTTGTGTGGGTCCCATATGCTTGATAAAGAAAAGTTCAAATGTGTAATGGGTAGGTGAAATCTCTTGCTAGAGTAAGAAAAAGTTCAAATGTGTCACATAGAACGACATCAAAACCTTGTTCTTTTCCTCCTTTTATGAAATGTGAAATAACTACTCAGAAAAAACTTCAAGATCATGTGTAAGGTTTCACTATTGCATCACAAAATTATCACTTACAAACAGGTTGCAATCTTACTTGATGATGCTTTTTTTATTTTTCTTCTCAGCTACAACATCTAAAACTCTATATAAATTTAGTGATCTCAATGGTTTGCATTGCTGTCACTCAAAACTAAGTAATTTTTCCCTATTAACCTTTGAACTTGAGAAATAGAAGGAAAAAAAACCACTAATCATTGCCCCATCTAGAAAAGTCATTGTGTTTCTCACTCCAAGAGATTATAGGCTCCACTGTATCATAAAATAATAATCGAATATGGAATCATAAAGCGAAAGATGACATGAACATAATAATTCTATTCAAAATATAGCCCTAGCTTACATGACAGATTGCATGACAAAAGCATGAGAAAGAAAATTGTGATTTATAAATATAAAAAAGAGATTGACATGTTGAAATTCAAATTTAATTCATCAAAACTAATAAGATTTCCATGTTTTTGAACTGAGCTTGTAATATCCATAGCTTTCTCTTTGTCAACCCAAACTACAACGTCATGAAGAGCATTGCTCTCAGACAAATGCTTTCATGCATGCAACTCTTTGAACAAATATCATCTAATGCTCCACAATATATGAAAAAATTTTCAAGGTAAAATAATTCTTTAAATGTAATAGAAAGTGTAAAATAGAGAAAAATGAAAAATAATTCTGCAACTCTTTATTTCTTTATATGTTTGAATATCTTAAAAAGTTGAGTTTAGCCGCAACTCTCCAAGAATAATACCTGAATCAGTCATCCTCTACTGCTGCTTGCAGTGGCCATCAAAAGATACGTAATGTCGTTTCCTTGGTTACCTTCAAGAGTCATGTGCGTAGAATATTTAAGATAGATTGTCAAATGAAATAAGTTATGAAAGATCCTTAATATTTTTTTTAACCTAATCTATAGAATTGCCCCATCAGATCTTTGATATAAAAGATAATATAAAAGAAAATACTAAAACAAACTTACATGGAATACGAATTTGTAAGGATAACATGGAATCACAACTCAATTTAAATCATTTATGAATCATGTCCACTATTTTGGAAAGTAGAAGTACTTAATGTCCATACAGATTCTTGAAAAGCAAAATTCTGCATTATATATAAATATTACTTTCATTATGAATTATGGGAAAAACACAACAAATTTAATGACAATTTCTCTGAGAAGAATAACATCATTTGATCAATATACGTAAAATAAATTCATTATTTATCGCTCAAGACATGACTACATAGTATTATATATGACATAGCACATTTGTTGGTGTCACGGCTACATAGTTTGTCATCATTATTTTAAAAAGCTAATATTGCAAAGTAATGAATTCTTCTAAATATTGCGAATGGAAAGTATGATAACATTACTTTCTAGACACTGATGTGATGGAAGGCTTTGCTGCTTGATTATAACTAAACATGAGAAATTAAGTTAGGATAACTCACAACTTGCAGCTTGATTGTTTTACCATCCAGCTCCACTGTCCTAACTTTCTACAAAGCAAGTACCAAAATAAATAGAGAATCCAAAGAACAACTTACAAAATCAACTCCGATTGTGCTTATGTAACTAACTGTCCACATATGAATAATCCTAAAATCATCATAGAAAAAGGATTACTTCATATCTTTAATTCCCCCCATAAAGTGAACACAACAAAAATAAAAATAGAATACATGAGTAAAGATGTGAAGTTATTCCAAGAAAGTAATTAAACCCATTTAAACAAATTTAGGAACACTACAATAGGCCATCTTCCATCTGTCATGCCAATTTATAAACATAATTTAGAATATAAATATCATAGATCTACATCAAAGAATTAAAACAGATGAAACTTTCTTATCAGCACTAATGGATAAATCAATGTGTTTATAAAAATATGAATAAACCGAATATTAACCAAAGAAATATT
Organism: Pogostemon cablin; assembly: GCA_023678885.1. Lineage (NCBI taxonomy): Eukaryota > Viridiplantae > Streptophyta > Magnoliopsida > Lamiales > Lamiaceae > Pogostemon > Pogostemon cablin. The sequence continues at coordinate 8,698,655 of CM042985.1, forward strand.
TGCAAAACACTAGAAGGAAAATTTGGTCATACTTACAAAAAGATCCCAAGTAGAAGTAATGAGGTAATTTTCAAAAAAATTGAAACTATACACACGTATAACTTTCAATATAAATATGCAGATATACCAAGCGACCCACTGAAAGAAAACAAAGATTTACTAAATTTTATCAAATTTTAAATGAACCTAGAAGATCCTTTAAATTTAATTACAACAAAATTTAATACATAAATACGGATCATAGCAGATAGAGTATGCAGCCCAATTACCCGAATATGTTTACGATTTCATCATCTCCCTCTTCTTGAGCAATTTGGCAAAGTTGGGAACTAACCTTCTAGGTTAAACAAATAAGTTACATCTTTCTGAAAAGCATGCAAGCACTAAATAAGCCTAATTTATTATCCATAAAAGGGAAGAATAATAAAAGACTTAATAGAAACTTTTAGAACAAATTATGGCTTTGAAAGATAAATAGTTAAACAATAATACCGACCTGATTATTCATAAAGTCAAAGAGAGATTAACATCTAAAAGAGAAGATACCATCATTGTTTTTTATCATTAAGAACTCATTCTCGTTTTTTACGCGTCATGACAATCATCAAAGTATATTTATATCAAGCCCAAAAAAACTCATTCTCATTTTTTACAGGTCACGACAATCATCAAAGTATATTTTTATCATTAAATTTGGAGTTAACTGACTATAAAATATACCTTTACTTAATGGAAAAAAACTACAAATTTGGCAATTGCAAACTAAACCTTATGGCACCTACAAAGTCAAGTCAGATACACGTCTACACATAATCTACGAAAAAAATATAGACAATACAATGCAACTGCATTTACAAAATATTCTGTCACATAAGTTTTGATATGTTACAACAATCTTATTCTCAAAGCTAAAATGTAAGGACACACTATTCAATTCAAGATAACAACAACGTACAGACAAATTTCAGGAAACATCACACTTCAATACACCACCCTAGAATTGAGATTAGAAAAATGTAAGCTCATATTTCTACACTTCCACTTTCACTAATTTAGATTGTTGGAATGTATTTATAAGTGCAAAAGATAAGTATCCTATTAAAAGACATTATTAGTCAAACATAATGTCTTACCTCAATTCGATTGAACTGATCCCACTTGGTACACTTTATCCATAACTATGATATAATTCTTCAATATAATGTATTGTTTTTCAAATTGTTGTAGATGTTCAGAAAAGATTCACCTTATAATCTAAAAATCTTTATCAACCAATAAATAACAATCATTCATCATACATGCACAAACTATTTAAAGCTTACAAAAAATGAAGGTGACAGAACATGAGAATATGTATTACTTGTGGTTACCCATTCGGAAAAAAAATAGCGTTGGAAGAAGCAAGTTTAAGGTAATAAGTAAAAAAATAAAATAAAAAATAAATTCTACAATTCGAGAATAAAACCATAAAATCTATCATATTTTAGTGCAAATTGACAGTAATAAATATAAAGGTTTGCAGTAAATTTGCGCAAACTCTATGAATTTTAGTCAAAGTAGGACCTCTTTTGACCCAAAGATATAATATTCATCATTGCCTAGATCCACAAAACTTCTCTAATTACCTGCATACAAAAACCACATTCTCAAGATAGTCAAATTGCAGCTCTCATTCCTACCCTTGTGTTTTCCTTTTTCCTGCCAGTACCACCAAGTTCACCTGCAAAAATTAAACACTTAAAGCACACCAGAAAAAAAAAATCAAACTTCGACAAAAAATGTACATAAGAAGATTCAATAGTAGAATTAAGATTACGAAAAGGTAAAGCTTAGATTCAAAACCTGCCATTATGTCCAATATAATTCTACATATATCCTTTCCCCAATGCAAAACACGTACATACCCGTAAAAAAACTCTATTACTTAAGACATAACAATGATCAGTGCATACTAAAAACTAATTCAAATAAAATTCAGTAACCAAAATCTCAAGCAAATTATTTTTATTCCACAACAATAACATCATTAATCCAATGAATGCAGATGGGGAAGAAGGCTTTTCAAATTTGAGAAGATGGAGGAAGGGGGAAAAAGGTATGAGTAAATCATTTACACACAATAATATTTGGGTGACCTGCATCACATTATACCGGAATTGCAGTAAAAAATTAATGAAGATCACCCAGTGTTAGTCAATAAAACATGCGATAAAAAGATAATCTGTAAACAGAAAACTGATGTAAAATAATGAGTGTAAATGGCAAGCGTGTATGGGGCATATGTATGTAAGTGAAGTGGGAGTTTGCATATGTATGCGGCATTTTGATGTCTCCATAAGAGTTTTTCTTTCTCTTTCTATTCTTCTTCTTATTTTTTTCTCCCGTTTCTGTTTCTATTGTCTGCAAGTGTGTACAGACAATTCCTCAAGCAAACCAAGTAAATAGGACTATGAAAATTCAATATAATAGAAACATAACAGACCTTAAGAAATTAAATTAAGCATCACTTCAGAAATTAAATTTTAAATTCACAAACCCCAGTAACTTAAATTGTTTAATCAAGAAATATGAATAAGACATCGGCTGAATTCATATGGTTTCAACCATTAGAAATCAGAACATCAATAACATGAATACGAAGATTATATCATGTATTATTTCAATTTCGGAGTTTTCATTATGATTATAGTAATTGCATCTAGTGGTGCGATAATTCAATTGAAGAGAATTACTGAAAAAAGAACATACCTTTCCAGAACAAAGAACCAAACTTCTTATTCTCTCTTCAACAGCTTCTATGGGGAGTTGTTAATGCATTGTGCTGCTAAGTTTGGCTGGAAAGAAATAATGGGGAGTTCAAAGATTAGAACAGCTCTCTCCTTTCTAACACTGAAGATTTGTAGAGTGAGTGAAAAGAATTCAATCTCCATGAAAGCAGAAGTAAGAAACTATTGAAGAAATCATCAAATTAACTCAGGATCTGTATGCTGTAGTAGTTGTGTTGTACTTTAACATAAGATTTCACTTATATGAACACAAATGTATTGATTACATTTTTTTTTGTGATTTCACATAAGTTTTCACTTAAATGAACACAGAGTGCATTCTTTCACAACCATGAACATTATTTTAATGTCGAGATTTGCAGCTAATGCTAATTAGAAACGTTCATCTGAAAATTCGAAAAAAATTTCCTATGAAGTAACTTTACGAAATCCTGCAGAGCACACATTCTATATATATATACCTGCTGCACTTTCTTAATACAGAAGAGGAGGGTGAAGCAGCCGCTGCAGTGGCGGTAGGCTAAGAATCAACATCTTGTCATTCCCTCCCAATGGAACTTGAAAGTCCCCTTTGCACACATGTGAGATTGACGACGCATGATTGCGTAAACATCACAATTCCTTCATCACTCCAAATGCCCATGGAATGAAAACGTCATAGACGATGCAGTTCACGGGCCGGGTAGAATCCTCCAGACCTTAGAACAACTTCCTTCAAAGTTCTCATGCGAAGCCTAGAAATCTTAAAACATAGAAATGCAATTAGGGCTTTCGTCAATTAATATCATCATAATTCCGGTCAACTGAAATAAATAAAAAGGAGAAAATATCAAACACTGTCGATGATATCAACATCAACATTGTTGCAGTCAAGGCTTGATAAGGTATTCATACTTGATATATGAAGAATGCAGAGAATAAAACGATCACCGAATGTGGAGATTTATTTAAAAAAGAACTTTATTTAGAGTAGAACTTTACACATATAAACAACAATGGAACCACCCGTTGTTCGAAGACCTACAACCCTAATTAAATTGACAGATAATTATGCAGAAATCGACATATCGGCTCAAAATTATCGTAAATTCAGATTTTTTTTAAAAAAAAAATCTTGATCCACGCATAAGGCAAAAACAAAGAGGAGAGGGATAAAAATTTTTAAAATAGAAGAATGAAAAGGCGAATTGAAACCTGATTCCATAGAGGAAAGAGATGATGCATATTTCTTCTGTATAAGTAGCTTAATGAAGCAGCTGCCAGTTTGCAAGTAGAAAATATCATCATAAATATTGTAGCAACCTATCAGAATTGTATAGAATGAGAAATGGATTTTAAGAACAAAACTATAAAGAAGACTTGTAATGATACATATTCTTGTAATTCAATTCAAAGCAAGAACGTATATATGTATAATAAATACAAATGAAATGAAATGAAATTTAAATAAATTAGACTAACCTGCATGTTATTGTACCTATTGAAGGTCATGCTGCAAACATTGCAAGAAAACTGCATGAGCCCCACAAGAATCTGTGTAAAGGATGAGAAAACTCAAAAACAATATTTTTTATGTTTGCACATATGATGAACCGTGAATGTATGAGATGAATGCTGCAAAAAGAGTTCTACTTATTCAATAGTCAATTATATTTGCAAAAAAATACTTTTTTCATAAAATTATTGTGATTCCACTAATAATTTCTAAAAAAATTAAGATGAAAGCACTAATAAATTTCACTCAAAAAATTCAGTGCATTATTTTGACACCTATTGCTTGAATCTCTTTGAAGAAATTTTAATCATGAGACAAAATTTTGAAATGAAAGTTCACGTGTACAAAACTACCTTTTAGTGTACTAAAAAATCAAGACACTAACCAAAAAAATCCAAAATAATATATAGGTTCACAGGCTGAATGGAAACAACAATTAAAAATCCAAGCAATTATTTGAGGAAATTGAATCAAATTCTCGTAACAGTTATATACAATTATTTAGGCGCTGGAAAATTTAAAAAAATGATGTTGTGGACTGTGGAGGGAAAATTTATTGGACGGGCTGAATGCAAAGAACAATTATCTATAGTTGACAAAATTAGAGTATTGACAATAATTAACATGCATAAAAAAACAAAGATAATATAGGCTTAATGGAAAAATTAAAACAACTTTAAATTACAATAGTCAAATAAATATAGTCAATAATACCATCTTCTTGAGCAGCAGAAATCTTTAAGTCTAATATCTATCTTTGTCAACCATTAATAAGTAAAAATGAATACTCATTGTCACTTGAATAAGGTGACCCGTTGAGACTTTGGAACCCAGTTAAGGGTTTTTTTTTTGGTATATATTGTTTTTGTATTTTGAAGGTGAGAAAAAGAATTAGTCCTATATACAAAGAATCAACACATTAATAATTGTAATCAACATTTAAAAGAGAAAAAATATGGCAATTTCACCCATCCTAATTAAAAGAGGAAAATAATTGGGAAGAAGTTTCCCTTCAAAAATAACAGTGCAACAACTACACATCTTACAAAATCGCACAGAATCGAAAGCATCCCCACTTTCAAAATTTGAAGCATATCAACTGAAAATAGTGACTGAGCATTTAGAAGTAATGGAAAGAATCATGAATTAAACATTGCATGAAAAAAGAGTATTATTCATTTTATGAAACGAACACATATAAACATTGCATAAGAAAAGGATATTATTCATTCAAATCATAATTAACGAAGTACATGATATTTTTCTCCACAAAATTGAGCACATAACATTCTATAAAAAAATTGGGTAGCATAAATAGACACGTTAAATATGCTTTGTGCAGCTGATGTAATTCTAATACTATTCCATATTCTGCTTGTTACGTAACTGATGCATTAGGAACAAAAGAAATTCCAGGAAGTTATTACAAAAAGGAATTAATTGGGAAACTAAAATTATGAATAAGAAATATATACGAATTATGAGCATATATTAAGTTATGATATTTTAAGAGTTAAAATTTTGAACAGATAATGATATCCCAAAGAATCAAAGAAAAAATAAACAGAAGATGTATTCTAACAATGATATTCATCATCAAGGCTTGGCATAAAAAAACAGTACTTGAAGAAGAAAAATTCTAGAAATTAAAGCACTCTTAATTTGAGGTAGATATATTTATTTATCTTAGGAACTATGGTACACAATCAAAATTAATTTAATATGAAAGGACTTTACAATATGAAAGGAATTTCACAGCACCCGTAACTCTGTATAAAACATTATCCAAACAATAATCAAAGGGGTGAATGAAAATGGAAAAGCACTCACAGGTCACAGTAGCAGCTGATTAGTTGTTTGGGTGCTTTTCCTTGTATTGTTTCCTAAAATCTTCCCTGCAGCCATGTAGAGCATCATATATTATCAAAAATTTAATATATAAATGCATTGCATCTGAAATTATGACAGGATGCAATGGGCTAGTAATGTATCTGCATACATGAAAATATAAAATCACACAGGATTAAGAAATCATCTACATAATCAATTACAGAAGGGGTTTACAAACCTAAAGGAACTGGCATATGCAAAGCAGGAGCAGCAAGCCCATTATGCAATTGAGAAGAGATAACACCCATTGCAACAACATCACCTTCATTATTCGCAGTATATTGACTTTTTCTTGAAAAGCTCTAATAATGTATATGTGCATTAGGCAACGAAAGAAATTCCAAGGGAATCTCTTTTCTACATAACACAACATATAACCTCAGCATACCACATCTGTATAGCGTGCTTTCTTCCAACGGCGGCCACTCTCTCTCCATTCACGGAATTAATTGGGAATCCCTTCTCTACATAACACAACATATAACAATTATTTGCCAAGAATTAGATGTAAAGATTTTTAGGGTTATAGGGTTAAGAAACAAATTAAAACTCGAAAACCACATGACTGCTTGCAAATACTCAATTCAAGAAATGGAGAATTTACGGGAAGTTGTGTGAATGACAGATTAGGGTGTGTAATAAAATTATGATGTATACAGAAATGTTAAAAAAATCGGGAGTTAACTGAAATCTAAATGTAAAATTCCTTCGATAAATCCTTTAACAAAAAAAAAACACATGAGAGAAAAATGGGGCAACAAAACAGCGATGATAAAGAGTGAGAAATACAGAAAATCGTGATGCAGAAGATTGAGAATTGCAAACAATAGATGAACGAAGTAGAGTGATTTAATTACCTATCACAGAAGAATTGGGAATCGAGATATAGTAACTCCATCACGCAATTGAGATCTCAGAGAAAGGAAAATGATAAAAGGAATAGTATAATTGAACTTATCATAATAAGCATTATAAAGTTAAATTTTTCTTGAAAAAAAACTGAGATTTTCTTCTTCTTTTATCCTGACATATTAGTAGAACAACTCTTTAAGCTTGTGTTGTACCTGCTCACCTGGCTGATATCCTTCGTCATTCCCAACACCCATGGAATGAACGCATCATAAACGACGCAATACACGGCCGACCAGAATCTTGCAGATCGTAGAAGAAAGTAGAACAGCTTCCTTCAAAGTTCTCATGCGAAGCCTTGTAATCTTGAAACATAGAAACGAAATTAGGGTTTTCATCGATTAACATCACCGAAATTCCGCTCAATTGAATTAGAAAAGGAGAACATATCAAATACTATCAAAGCTTGAATATTTACCCATGGTGAAAAACAGAAATCGAAGACTCTACTTTGAAGAAAAAAGAAAAATAAATTCACATCCGTGATTTCGAATGACAATGGTTGATACTTCTTTTTAACACCTCCTGGCTCAAGAAATGCTTTTCTCTTTCTCAAACATCTGAACTTTCATCACATAACGCCTCATATCACTGTTTTCCGAGCCAAAAGAAAATGTGTTGTTAGAGAATTATAAGCCTAAACATGAGAACAAAATTTATGAAAAATCTAAACATAGTAAAAGCAAAATAGGAAACCTCTTGGCTAAAGATCAATTGCGTTTCTTTGTCTTGGACATTTGCACTGGCATCTTGACAACTTATATATCGTTTTGGGGGCAAAAAAAAAAAGAGAAAAGTAGCGTCAGTTAAGGGACAATTCTAAGCAACGGATAATCACATACCAATGAAAAAATGTGAAATAAACTTGTAATGGTGTTTAGGGACAATACATTCTCTTAAACAAATCATGTGTTGCTAAACATGCAACTTTCAGTTTTCAAGGGAGAAAAAGGAAAATTCCTTCCACACCAACAAACCTATATAAAATATTTATGACTCTTTAAATCTAACGAAATCTAAATTAAAGTATGAACACAATATTTAAAACATGTATGCAAATTCAAGTCAAACGAAAATGAATTTGAAACTGCCACCATGTGGCTGCAAGGATCTACATAAATTTTAAGCTAATAATGCTATCAAAAAACATTATATCCACAAACAGAAGAGAAACTCCTTTTATCCAGAAGAATTCAGCAACCTTAGATGATGTTACATATGATTATATTGAACAATCCAACACTCAAGCATAATTTGTATATACAAAAAGATATTATGAAATTATTGTATCACATGTAGCATATTCAGAAAACTCAAATACATTACAAAATGAAAACACATAATTTCAATAAAACAAACATAAGATCGCCATCAGAGAACACGAAAAATCATTGAAAAATCAGCAAATATTTTTTAGGCTTAGAAACAAAAAATCACTCATTGAAAATAAAGTTAGTCATACACATACCTATCGTATGACTGGATTGTACAATATCAATCTCTTTCAAACTTCAACAACAGCGATAGATTGGTCCTAAAGGGATTTTCGCTGCGTTAGGAACAACATAATTCATTTAAATAACGGTGTAGATAATAATATGAATTCAAAATACTTGTCCTTAGAAAATAACCATGATTTTCTCATGCTCTACCCTGTAAGAGTAAATAAGAATGCATTAGGTGTTAATTATGTGTACCACTTATTAAAATAAAAATGTCATAGAAACCAGAAAGGTAAATAGAGGATATCATGTTATTTTCTGAGTAAAAAAAGTATCTGAAATCGGATTGAGAGAGAGAAAGATAATTTATACCATATCTCGCACTTTTTCTGACACTCTTTAACTTTCTTCCCCAACTTATTTAGTCTCATGTTTATCTGCCAATGTGAAACAAAATGTTACATCTCGAGCCTCATTGAAAACGCACTAAAATGTTAACCAAAATATAGTTTGATCTAATTAACCAATTAAGTAAAATATAGTTTGATTTGATCAGATGAACCTGTATGAAAAGTATACAAAATGAGATAGTATATCTTACTTGACATAATTCTCACATCTTTACATATTTCACTAAAAGATTAATAAAAAAATTGGATTTGATTGGTTGTTCTATTGTTAGTACAAAAGGCACATCATAAGAAGTTGGAGGACAATACATGTGTTCTCTAGATGCAGTATACGCAGTATACGTGTTCTTTAGATACTATACAAACATGCTAAAGTAAGTTATGAGAAATTAGATAAATAAAGTTATATTAGCATTGAACAAAGTATGATTTGACATGCCTCACTCCAAGTATTTGTCATTCGTATCAATTATTGTGATATCAATAATAGAAATCAAGATACACAACACTTCCAAGATTGGAAAACTTAAAAAATCGATAATAAACTGCACAGAGATGAATTTGAATGAAGAAAACAAATAATAAATAAGAGCACACATCAAATCGACTATTCACTAAGTAGGGATGAATTTCAAACACACAAATAGAAAATGGAGAAGAAAATGGAGTACAAAATAAACGATGAAGGAGATCGATAACTCAAAATTGCACAAAGATAGCCGCCAAAAAATGCTAAATTCAATCGAGGACACCGTCTTCTCCCAACAGTGATTTTAAATGCAATGAGATTATTTTAGCGGCGTGTGGACCTGGAAACAAAATTGTTGAAGAATGGTGAACAATACAACATATAAAGTAACAACCTAATTAAATCTACAAATCACCACACAGAAATTGATTAAGAAAATAAGCGGTGGTTATAAGCGAATGAGAACGGATAAAAGTATGTCACCAAGAAATTCTAATCCTTCGAAGAATCTGTCAAAAGAAGTCTTGGCTAATACAAATATCTGAGATAGAGGAATCTAGTTCTAGGGTTGATATGTATTAGGAATCTAGTTCTAGGGTTGATATGTATTGGGTAGTATCGTTTTAGCAATAATTATAGAATTTAATTTTAATTTAATTAGATTAAGAACAATACAATCATCAATGCATGACTGAGATTAATTTGGATTAAATGAGTGACCATGATTAAGAATAAATTAAAGTTTCCTAATGTGGAAATCAGCTTTTAAGCAAGAAAATAAGATGTTTCTAAAATGAGACAATTACTGCTATTATATTAAGATATAGATTTAGATAATGCAATCTTTTATACATTTGCAAAATTTATCAAAGGCAATCTTATAAAAGATGCAAGATGCTTACTTTTGATGTTCTTCAAAACTCGTAAGAATAAATTACTTCAAGAACATGTTCAAAAGAATATTTCCATCATTATTAGAATACCTTCCACTGATTATAATATTATAAATAAAAACCAAGGATACTAACCTTTATCCAACTTATCAAATAATAGAATTCTGTGAATCTACAGCCATTAGAAAAATAGTAGACATACATTGTGAGTTTAACAAAATAAACTAAGGAAAAAGTTAAATAATCTAACAATCTGCAAACAAAATGAATGAATACAACAATTTGTCTCAATTGGTATATTCTTTATTGAAAGTTGTTCTCTAATTGGCCAATTATCAAAAACCAAGTTATGCACAAACATTGCAGCTATATATCTTTGATTCAGAAAAGTTCCCAAGTGTCATTATCATGCTATTATAATTATTGGAGGATGAGACCATCTTTAGCCTAAAATATCTTGACGAAAGCAACAAAGTAATATGAACCTGCAATTTATGATTTTCGCCAACAATGTGTTGTCGCTGGTTAACCCCCAAGAGAATAGACATTCACGAAAATTCCTATGCAGATACGCCCAGCTTCAGTGATCAGGTGAACACGTTCACAATGTTCAACTCTAATGGCCTGTGGGATATAAGCTCTGTAATGAAATAAAATTGTGTTTCGATATAAAATTTTGTGTTTACAATCCATATAGATAGTTCATCACATTTTAAGAATTTGCAGCATATACAGTATAACATCAGACAGCTGCAAGCATATTTCCATAGTTGCAAATGTAATCATTTTAAGAATTTATCTACATCAATATCTGTACCTCGCCAACCGTGCCAATGACTATGGTTGCATCAGAGCATCCATAAACTGTAGGAGAAATATAAATTACTGATCGTGGCAAATTCACAACCTGAACAAACAAACAAAAGGATACAAAGGAGACCAAATTTGAGTGAATTTCTATCCCAAATCGTAATATATCATGAGAAAACCAATACAGGGTGAAAACATCAATTTTTTAAGTTAAATTAATAATTCAACAGAAGTAGTAATTCAAAGAATTGTAAAACCTAAAAAAAAAAAAGTTCATGACTACAATAATTAGAAAAGAACCTATTACATTTCCTAAAAAATTCACATGAGAGATTCATCTTCACAGAATCTCAAAAATCTAATAACAGAAAACAAAATTGGAAAAGAAATTGGCATTACCTGTTGGCGTGCAGAAGTTCATCGAGACCCAAATACGACTCTGGATTCTACCAATAGCGGGAACATGATGTACTACAGCAGGCACAAATGCACTTGTACATCCCTCAAGCTTCTTTAGATCCTCCTTACTTTACAAAACCTCCTTCCGCGCCTTCTCTGGTGTATTCTTCATCTCCAGCAATGACCCAATAATCCAAAATTGGGTTGGAGAAATAGAAAAGAAAAGAAAAGGAACGATTAAATCTAAGAAATAAGAATGAAATGAGAAACGAAAGAGAAAGGAAAAGGGAATGAAACCTAGAATGTATGCGTCGTTAGCCGCAGAAGTAAGATTTGAGATAGAAATGATGACTGTAGTTCCCATATTGATATTGCACAGAGTCGAAGCAAGAGAAAAGAGAATACTGATTTTGGGGTTTAAGATATTGATTGGGGGCAATATTACCTTGCTGAGGGCAGAGGACGTTAATCAGTGCTCAATGATTTGTATTGGATGAACAATACGGAATAGTGTGAATTAGTACTTATTAAAATAATAATACTAATAATATTTCATCATCTAAAGGTTGAGATTAATTCAAAAGAATGGACAGTCAAGATTCATCTAAAAAACATTCCTAAAATACAAAACCGGCTTTTAGGCGGGAAAAAGAAAATGACAAAAATGCCACAACTTGTGTTATTATATAGATAAAGATAAAGATAAAGATAAAGATATGATTGTGAACAGGAGAGATATACGTATTGCTCACTCCCACTTAGGGATGGCAATGAGACGGGTATTTTCGGGTACCCGGTCTATCCGAACTCTAATGGGTAGGGTACGGATAGTTGTAAATGGGTTTGAGACGGGTACGAGTAGTTGTGAAAAATACCATTAGGGTTTGAGACAGATACAGGTAATGCCTCAAATAGCCGCGGGTAACCCGATTATATATTTTTTTATAAAATTTAATATATATTATATAATTTATATATGATAAGATATTTTATATATTTAATTAATAGTTATAAGTTTTATTTAATCATATTTATTAAATATTTATTTAAAATAATACAATTTATATTATATTTATTTTATAATAAATTAATAATAATGTAATTTTTATTATTATACTTATTTAGATAATAAAAAATATAAATATATATAAAATAAATGAATATTAAACGGGTATGGATACTCGCGGGTATTGATAAACGGTAATGAGACGGGTACGGGTATCATAATGAATTTTTTAGACGGGACGAATACGGATACGGGTATTTATTTTTTAATCGGATACGGATACGGGTACCCCAAAATAAGCGAGTATCCAAATTTTTTTTTTTTTGAAATGGATAGAATTTTTGTAATGTGTTAAATTTTTATATGCACTAATAAATTTAGAGTCTGATGCACCCATAAAATCTAATCCATAAATAAATTTTAAGAATATCAATCTTCACTCTTAAATTCTACTACTTAATAACTAACTTTTGAAAGTATGTAATTACCAATATACCAACAGGTACACCCTATAATTACCCATAAATTTAACAAAATTTTAAATGACCAATCTTTAATAACAAAGTTTAAAATGCTTAAATTATGAAAATATCATTGCCTCAATTCGATTTAAATATTTTAATCAGGTCATAAATATATTTAATTGAGCCATAATAAGTACAATTAAATCATAAAAATAATATATCATAATCAAATTATTAAATCACAAACACTCTTATAAATCTGGTATACATAGTTTAGCTCAGTATATATGAAGGTCTTTTCTCACCTTAAACATTGTGGTCTTCCCTTCCAATCCTTTTTTATCATATACTATATTGCTAAGTGTTTAAATTAAAGGGAACCACTACAAACCCAATTCACAGGAGACTAGCTTATATAAATACTCCCTCCGTCCCAGGCTAAGAGGACAATTTTTCCATTTTGGTCGTCCTACCTAAAGAGTACCATTTTCTTTTTTACACACATGAGACTCACATACCCCCTCTAATACAATTAAAATAGGGGACCTACACTCCCACTAATACAACTACCAACTACACATTAAATAATAATACTCATTAATTTATGTGAAAAAAAAAACAAATGACCCTCTTACGTTGGGACAGAGGGAGTATATATGTGCAATCGAGAATTTTTTTTATTTTATTATTATTATTATTATGTTGGGTTAGAAGTGTAAACCTTGATCCATTATGTGTGTGTAATGGGTGTAACTTAATAACTAAGGGAGATATGAGTTGGACGTAATGCATGGTACTATTTTGTTAGAAATGCATCAAGAATCATTAGTTTTGACGGTTACGAGACAAGCAAGCTTAAGTGCAGCCATGAGGGACTAAGGAGTGTGTGATATGTCATCAGCTCAATTAGAGCCCTTTAAAGGCATGCAAGGGCAAGTTAGATAAGTTTGTTCTAGTTTATCAGATTTCACCTTTTTCTTCTGCTTTGATTTGATCATTAAGTATAGATAGCTTAGTTGATCATTTATTCTCCATTTGTGTATTCAAATCATCAATAAAGGCTATTTTGATTAAGTTATTTTAAATTTAATGAATTTGAAAATGAATGTATTTCAAAATTCATTCATTTAAATTATATTGTTCGGATGAATTTTCAATTTATGAAAAGATTTTTAGATCCATGATTTAATAATTATTTTTTTAATTTTTTAAATAAAATTTTATTTATGTTACCCATTACACGCTATTTTAAAACTATAAATACTAAGTGCAGTGATATACCAATATACCCAAAAATCACCTTAAATTTTACTCCGCATATTAATGTTAGGTTTTTCGATCCAGTTCAATTCGATATGTTCAGTTTGGTTTTTGGTACGGTGCATCAGATGACATCAAGTTCATACCGTAAAAAAATTTAGTTCAGTTCAATTTGAAAAAGTTAAATAGTTATCAGATTTTTTTCGAATCATAACTTTTCCGAATATAATTTTAAAATGAATTTTTATTAAATTACTGCCACGGAGACAACCAAACATAGTTTTAGGGTCGTCCTCATTTTCTTTCGCGTGCAAGAAATTTCGAATTTTCGTGTGCCCTAATTGATTGATTGTTGTTGAAATTGAGTAATTGAATTGAATTCACGAATTTTAATTTTTGATCTGTTAATTCTTATTGGTCGTATAGTCTGATTATTCTTTATTGAGTTTTGAGTCTCCAGTTATCCCTCCTTCAAAAATAGCTGCAAATATCGATTGATTATAATGGAGGGTCGTCATGCATCTCTTGGTCGGCGAACGGTATTGATTATCACTCTCTTTTGGCAATGAAGAATCTTTGTGATGATTTCTCTCTAATTTTTGTTTTTTTTCACATTTTTACTCGATTTTCATCTATTTATTTCCTAATATTTTTAACGAAATTCGCAGTTGGAAGAGATTCGACAGAAACGCGCAGCAGAAAGGTTGAGCAAGACCTCATCTGGACTAGATCTCACCCAAACCCCAATCGGTATTATATCTATTTTAGGATTATCGTTATTTTTTTGTCAAAAAAATAAAATAAAAATTATTTGTTTAATTTTCTTCACATTGCTGTGGTTTTATGCATGTTAGATGCCCCAGGTATCAAGAAATCGGAGAGCGCCAATCGACTTGCAGAGGTACCAATAGCATGCTCTTCATTTTTTCAGAAATAGATAAATGAATGAATTAAATATAAATGGAAGTTTGGATCATGTTCTTGGTTTTATTCATTTTTGCAAGGTTTCCATTGCTGTTTGATATTTTATGGCTATTTAACACTATAATGCAGAATGATATCAGTGGTTTAGTATCACAACTGAAAGACATGCAACATAAGAATGCAGAGCTTGTGGAAGCGAACAAGGAATTGACCTCATTGGTACCTTATTTGACTGCTGAGTAGTTGTTAAAATTTTCATCTGTACAACTCTGGCTTTTTTTATTGTTAGTTTCTTGAAATCTTCTCACTCATCAGCTACAGAAGAAAGAAGTGGAAAATGATATGATGCAGAAGCGGTTAAATGAACTGGTATCTTTCTTGTCTATATAAACCACAAAATTTCTGACTTGCTTGATATGTTTTTAGTCTTTATAACCATGTTTTCACTTTCACTACTTGAGAGGGACACCAATAGTTGGATTAAAAAGGATCATTTAATTAGTTTGATACTTCTAATTGGTTAAGTACCGCCCTTTTAGTCATATGGATTTAAGGGTTTCCATTTATTTTTATTTATTCAATGCTTCCAAATTTTTATCTGTTATCTCTCTTGACGTATGGATTTAAGTGTCTCCTTTTCCCTATCAATGGTTTTAAAGCATGATAAAAAATTACTTGTAGGGTTTTTATCATAATAGTTCATAATTATGTTTATTAAATTCTTTGAAAAGCCAAATCATAAGATGATTCAATACTGTTTCTTTTGCTTGCTATCTGCAGGAGAAGAACACAGTTCCGTCACTGAGAAAAGCTCTCAAGGACATTGCTATGGAAAAAGATGCTGCTGTTGTTGCACGGGTACTGAATAAATCCAGTGATCTGCTTTTTTGCTACACATTTCGACCTTCCTCTATGCTCATCTTCTAATAAACCTTGATTTTGTGTAGGAGGATCTTTCTGCACAACTTCGCACTCTGAAAAAACGTATGAAGGAAGCAGAAGAAGAACAATATAGAGTAAGCCATTAGCCCTCTGATTGTATTTAAATCATTTGCTCCCGTTATCCTGCAACTCTTTGTTCTACATTGTTATGATATTCTTGCATTAGGCTGAAGAGGATGCGGCTGCATTAAGAGCAGAATTAAACTCGTTGCAACAACAAGCAATGCATAATCCTTCAGGGGGCTTTACGGCAACCGGATATTCAGTTGATCAGATCCAAGTCATGGAAAAAGAACTGTCTAATTTGAGGTTCAAGCTTGAGGTCAGATTATTATGTAACTTCTTTTGCATGTCTTATGGGATTTTCTTTATGACTGCATAAGATATTTTTTTGTGTTGGAGTTTTTCAGCAAGAAGAAATATTGAGACAGCAAGAGCATCAACTCTTAGCAGAGGAGCAGGCCCGTTCTTCTACCCTTATTGTCCAGAAGCAAGAGTTGGAAGAAAAACTTGCTTCTACCTCTAAAAGGACGTCAGGTATCACAAGCTTTTTAAGGGTTTTCTAATTGAAATGGCTTTTAATCTTCTAGCATTTCGTCTCGAGAGTTAGTTTATCGAGAAACCTATTTGAATAATCACTTAATGAGCTGATTAGCAGAAGTTGGAACACTGGAAAGTTTTATGAAGAATATTGGAGGCTTTTTTTTTTATGTTTGAACTTCTTTGGATGTGGGAGTAAAATATCTGAAGAAGATGATCATATAAGTAAAATATGATCATCTTCAGACAATGTAGTCAAATCACACGGATTTCCCCATATAAGTAAATATTTTCTTTTCAAAACATTTTCAGCACTACAATTTTGATTTGTTGCCAATTACTGTTTTACTAATATTCTTGACCTCTTCTCTCTTTCTGTCCTCTATGAATTTCCACATAACCTTTGCCTATTTTATGTGAATGCAGAGAGTGAAACAGAACAGGCGGCATTCACATTGGTAAGAGTTATTTTGATTAATCCTTTCCGGTTTTGACTGTTTTGTGTTTCCACTAATGTTTTGAACCTTGTATGTTAGTTGCCATGAACTGAACTTTTCTTTTTACCACTCTTTTTTAAAATAGTTTAGCTCCTCTTTAATCTATTTAATTCTACCAATCGTTTATGGTGTCTTGGATTCAAAAGTTTCTGTTTGCTTAAAATATGCTGAATATGATCTTAGGAAGACAAGGAGAGACTTGAGCAGCAATTGCATGATATGGCAGTAGCTGTGGAGAGATTGGAAAGTAGCAGACAAAAACTTCTACTAGAGGTATATGACTTTGATATTGCCCTTTTAACATCAAGAACAAAAATGCATCTCACAGTTCATTTCTTGCAACAGATTGACTCCCAGTCTTCGGAGATAGAGAGATTATTTGAAGAAAATTCAACTCTATCATCTGCTTATCAGGAATCAGTGGGATTAGTAGCACACTGGGAGAATCAGGTTTGTAGCTTCTGTCACTTGTATTATTGCATATATTGACTTGCCATTTTCCACTAGTTGTTATGATGACTATTTAGTTGTCTTGAACTTCTTTTATTGTGCTCTCATTCTACTCATTATTGTGTGGTGCAATAAGATCTGTCACTACTCACTATGTCCAAAGACTTGATATAACTCTTTCTGTAGCGCATCACTTAAATCAAACTCTACCACCTGAAGAATCACAAGTTAATTGGTTGTAAATAGTTAGACCTTAAACTTCCATTCGCGTAATATCACTTAGCCTGTTACGAAAATGAGGTGTCCTTCTAAATGTTCAGTTTTCTTTGTGTGTTTCGTATAGGTGAAAACTTGTCTACAACAAAATGAGGAACTCCGTAACATGTTAGATAGGTTGCGGATGGAACAGGCCAGTATACCAGTTTTACATGATAAGGCTTCTCAAGCCCTCTCGGATTCGAGCCGAGGAGATAACACAATTGAACCTCAGTATGCGGCTGAAGTTTACTCCCTCAAGGTTGTGAAGGAAATTATTCTGTTAATATCACTTATCCTTTTTAATGATGCATTTTCACTCTCCTTTAATTAAGAAGAGTGTCCAACTATAAAAGTGTTGGGCTGCTTGTGTACTTCTGTCCAATCTCTATCTTCTTTTCACTTAAAGAGGGCTTAGCTTGAATTAACAAGTTATAGGATCTGGAAATAAGTTTAGATGTGAATCATCTTTTTTAAGATCCATTAGTTTTTATTTTGGAAAATTTTCTTTTGCATTGGCAAATTACATGATCAGTTACTTGACATTGCAGAAGTAATTCCCATGGTAGACATCCAGCAATAATGGCTTTTCTAATTTTTGCTTATTACAGGCTCAGCTAGCTAAAGAGCAAAGTAGAGCAGAAGCTTTATCTGCGGAGGTCTTACGACTCTCGACACGCCTACAGCAAGAAACGCAAGCTTTGAATAATCTTACACGCCTGTAAGTTCTCTGCTTCTACTTATGTTGTTTAAGAACTTGCGCTTAGGGGTGTATTGAGTATAGTCAGCGACACCTCGTCAGGGTTGATCTCAAGCTCAATGGGAACACGGGATCTTGAGCATGAAACCTATCAATCTTATATTTATGAGCTCCTCAAGTTTGACTGGGTTATATACATAGATGCATGTTGTGAATCAATCGAAAAGGCTCATTGGGGTCTCAATACATTAATATATGTTGATAATAATATATCAAGACTAAAAAAATGAACTGGGTACAACCTTTACGTTGCTTTTTATCCGTAATTTGACTCGATTATCTGTTCTTTATGTTACTGATGCAATTTATATGCAGCTATAAACCTGTGTTGCGAAACATCGAGAATGGTCTTCTGAAGATCAAGCAAGATGGCTCAGTTGTTGTGCAGTAATGATAGAAAAGTGATATCTTGTTTTACCGGATTAGGCTTCCCATTTGTAGAAATTTTGACACCTGATTTATAGTAATATTCATTTATTACCATTGGATTTTTCACTATGTATTTGTAACTGTAACATATTCAATTTTTTCTTCCTTGTATTTATAACTGTAACATATTCAATTTTTTCTTCCTTGGTAAACAATTTCAAATTAAAATCCTTTTAGTTTCTTCTTTTGTTTTTCATTTCGTGTGATTGATATATTTAGATTAACTCGACACGTATCGATTAAGTTCCAATTAAACAACATCTTTATATCTGAGGAAGTGAAATTTGAATGTAACTACAAAATGATTAAGCTTAGATTAAACATTTATCGATTAAGTTCCAATTGAAGGACTTAAAACATGAACCAAGCTGATTCACAAAATTTGACTATTATTTAAAGAGTTAGTC
Source organism: Pogostemon cablin (assembly GCA_023678885.1). Classification (NCBI taxonomy): domain Eukaryota; kingdom Viridiplantae; phylum Streptophyta; class Magnoliopsida; order Lamiales; family Lamiaceae; genus Pogostemon; species Pogostemon cablin. Next base: position 8,718,092 of record CM042985.1, read on the forward strand.
TCTTGTGAATCGAGTTTACCTAGCAATACAAAGGGTATAATAAGATTGAAAGGGAGAGGACTTAGAGTGAAAACAAATCAGGGTTTAACATAATAAATTATATAAATCGGGTTTATAAGAATGTCTGTGTTGTTTAAAAGGCGCAATAATTGTGTTTATTGTTTGCTAACCAACAAATATGGAGTATAAACTATAGCTAAATTATGTAGATATAAAAGATACACTAATCACTATCAATTAGAGGTGCTTCAAAATTAATTTTTTAATATCAGAATAATCTCATCAAGATTTGGATATTATAACATAAATTATCAATCTTCTGTTCCATGGTACAGATCTAAATACAATAAGATAAACACTTTCGCCGATCTAATTTTCACACCATTTTCATGATTGTAGCCAGCAGAAAGTAGCACGTGCAAAGCATCATTCTTGATGTTGGCAAGCCCCGGAAATATGCAGACGACGCTGATTTTCACATTTATCGTTTTTTTCCTCTAAAAAGAGCACACTTGAAATCCCCAAGCATATCATGAGGTTGCACCTGGATCACTAATCACACCCAGAAAGTCGTCTTTTATGGTGCCAATGCAGAACTGTTAAGGTGATCAATAAGCAAACAAAATGTTAACGCTTGTATGTTACGGTGATCAATAAGCAAACAAGGAACATGAAAACTCTAGACTTTCAGAGTTCAGACAGATCAAGATATTATAAAGTTTGTGATCGAAGGTCAATGAACAACATACAACTTTTTCATCAAAATTAGTCAAAAGCAAAAGCACCCCAATAAAGTAACAAAACATGCAGAAAAATGAGTATTTTCTGAACATATGTGAATAGATTATGAAAGAAGACAAGACATACTATTTCTGTTGCATCAACTCGAGTCCCAATTATCTTCAGCCTAACTTCACTGTCTTTCTGAATTTTTACCTGTCAATGTTAAATGAAACAATTATTGTCCTAAATTTCTTTTAAAGAATTATAATACATTGCCATGACAGGAAGAGGATTGCAACGGGTACATACAGATCCATCGGAAGTTGTGTAGTTGGGAATATCTCCAGATTGGAACTCCATGTCATCCGGAATTAACTACAATTAAAAAAAGATATAAAAATTTATTTATAATCAAATAGAAAAAGAAAATGCCTTCTGAATCAGACTAAATGATAATCAGATAGCCAAATCTTGGCAATTTGCTAAAATATTTATCCGCAAAGAAGATAACGCATATATGAAAAGACCTAATGAAAGATGTTTCAAATTATGTGAACACATGATAGTTGATTGTTTCCACCACAAAGCTTTAGGTAATAGAGCAGAACCTGTGCTGGTAATATCTGAACGAAGCACATGCACATCATATATAGACAAGTAAAACAACAACCAAGAGAAAATTAGGATTCTTAAAGCTAACAAAACATAAGAGATGTCAACTAGATACACTCCGTCGCCCTCAACCCATATGACCAAGTTTTAACATCTTGGTAGTAATGTGTACATTGCAGCTGAAAACTGAGAGAAGTGGGTACTCAAAGGATTTAATTATTTTGTCAAATGGTATACGAATTATGGTTTCCAAGTTCCCAACACCATCAAAGTATAACCATCTGCAGTTAGATTAACGAGGTCTTCGACTGATAATAGAACTGATAGCTAAAACTAATTGTTTATTTCGTCTAAAAGAAACCCTATAGCCTGGTTCATTCTGATGTTCTTGTAAATTTTATTAGCTGATCATCATATATAACACATTAATCTATGTTCTGAAGCGCTGGGGCATTACACAATATACACATCAAGAAATAAATTCAGACCAGTTTTACAAGCAAATGGCCACATGCATAGTATACCACAGCAAATTATCAAGAAAAATAGTCTCTAAATCCTACATCTCCATCAACTAATACAAGCAAAACCAGTTTTATCTCAAGTACGATAATAGTTTATACAATGAGACAATGGAGCCACTTACATGGTTGGACACAAAGATCTGAACAGGCCCTGCTTCCGCAAAGAATCCCATCTGCAACAATCCAAAAACACTAAAAATCTCAAAGATGGAAAAAACAACAGGGCATAATCAAAACAGAACAAAACAAAAACCCAACCTTGTTAACCATAGTAACAACAGCTTCAAGAATCTCTCCCTTAAAGGGTCGAAAAACAACGCACTGATACTTCACAGGGAAGGTAACGAATCCCGTCCCATCACGTATCAACCCTTTCCCAACACTTTCAATGCCAGTAATCGCCACAATGAAACCATGGCGACCACTGCAACAACATAAAACAATTGCCAAACTGGTAAAAACATCGTACACTCCACTTGCACACACAGATTTGATGGGGGGTAATCAATAATCATAGGGGGGTTTTATAATCGAATAACCTGCAAGTGCCCTCAACATCTTTCATGAGCTTAGCCACAAGCTTATCCCGGAGATCGCGGCCGAAGTGGCGAGGGTGTAGCTGCATATTGCGCTCTAATACTATGTGAAAAAACATCGTTTCTTTTCTCTTACTCTTTCGATTTCTTGTTTAATGCGAAATTGTTTCTCGATATCGTACTGGAAACCTGAAACAAAAATTAAGCCTCAAATATCTGATTAATCGCTACCAGAAAAGGGGGGGGGGGGAGAACTTTTGGTTCTGCTAGCTCGTAACCCTAAATCAATTTCAACCAATGAATTTAGGATTGAGGAGTAAAATTGAGCGAATAAGACAACTACTAACAGAAAATCGATAGCAATTAGCAGGCGAAATTACGGCACGATCGATGATAGTAGCACCGCACAGGTTAACGTTTCAGACAGAATTGAATCCTTAAAAACGAAAGGGGGAAGAGAGGTTTGTTATGCAAGTTTAATTTCATTATGGGCTGGGAATAAATTCACAATAGGCTGGGCCATTTTACATATTTTGAGTTGGGCTGGTAGTGCTCACGAGTCCAAGTCTTAGTATCCACTTATTAAATTGTTGGATCATAATAATAGTACTCCCTCCGTCCCAAGAATACATTCGCGTATTCTTGGGCATGGAGTTTAAGAAAAATAATTTTTTTGGTGGCGTGATGTAAAAAAGAGAAGGGGTATTTTGGGTAATTGAGCAGAATAAAGTGTATGATATAGTTGACTTTGACTAAATTGTGTGTAAAAAGAAGGTGACATTTTTGTAATATTGTAGTATTGTAAGGTTATTGATATTGTGTATTGTTTCCATTTTTAGGGGGGCGAATGTATTCTTGAGAGGACCAAAATGGAAAGGGCGAATGTATTCTTGGGACGGAGGGAGTATAATGTATTTTGGGACGGTTGAAAAATACCCACTTTTTTACATACAAATATCGTTTACCAACGATCAAATAATTTTTTACTTTTTTTTTTAAATCATTTTAACCAATATAGATAAAACATTACTCTCTGTCCAATGAATACATGTACGTATTTCGTAACATAGAGTTTAAGAAAATTAATTTTTTATTGTAATAATGTAAGAAAGGAAATGAGTATTTTGCATAATTGAATAGAATAAAGTGTATCATATAATTAATTAATTTTTACAAGATCATAATAAATGTTTTTTTTATATATAATTTTTTTGTTAAAAAATTAATAGAAAATTTGCTAAAGAATTGCTTAATAGACTGTATAAATTCTTATTATATTTCTATGAGTATTTTTTAAAAGTGAGTGTATAAATTTGAAATCGCGAACTCAATAGTATAGGAGAACTTGTTATTTCCAAAATACTTTCTACAATTGTTTCTTTTAAGATTTGTTGTCCATACTATGCAAAACTTGTTTCACGCAAGTTTTTGTTTATTCCCTTGGACATACATTGTATTGAGTCATTGATATTATAGGCCAAGCTTATTATTATTATTATGAGTTGTTATTAGGTGCAACCAGTACACCCATGTATATATAACTTTTTATTTTATTTTGTATATATATTATTCTATTTTGTATACGTGTTTCTTAATAATTGTATATTTTTTTCACACTATATTTTTTATTAAAAAAAATTAGCATATATATGTGTATAACTTTTTATTCAATAGTGTACATGTTTTTTAATAATTGTACATTTTTTTCGCTCAATTTTTCATTAAAAAAACTAACAATTAAATTGTATACATTTTTGTTTATAATTATATATGTATTTGTTTATATTTGTATATATTTTTTAAAGTGGGTGCACTATATCTTAGGGTGCACCCGGGTGCACAATATAATTAGCCTATTATTATTAGGGTAGGTCTTGCGTGAGACCGTCTCACGTGAGACAATTTTTCATTTTTTAAAATAGTTATCACTTTCGCTATAAAATATTATCACTTTTTATTTATACTATAAATTATTCATGAAATAGTATCATCACTTTTCATTAATTTATTATCACTTTTCTGTATAAAAGTTGTCACTTTCTGGCCGTTTCATTAATTTATTATCATTTTTATGTATAAAAGTTGTCACTTTCTGGCCGTCTCACGTAAGCTCTTATTGAGCTTACTTGAGACGGTCTTACACAAGTCTTTGCCTTATTATTATTGTTTAATTACATTATTGTTTTTCTTTGGAATATAATTATTTAAATAATAAATAAATTATAAAATATGTTTTTTGTATTTGGTGAGGATTATAAATTTTTTTAATTAAGATATATTTCTAGGATATACTAGAATTTAGATAATAATTCTATTTTTAAGTAGAGATAATTTCAGATAAAAAGGAAAAAAAAAGTGTAAAATTTATAAAAATTATTGGTAGATAAATGTTTATCTAAATGCAAAATTAGAAAATTCAGAAAATAGGCAGGAATAAAGGTGGGCTTCTGTCTACCTCCGGAATTAAGGGTTGGACTTATTTTAACCCTCTATCTATTTTTAGAAAAAAATAATAAAATAAAATATTTATCATAATAATTCTTAGTATTTGCTTATTTAAATATGGGTTAATTTTTGAGTCAATACTATTGTATGCATGTGGACAACATAAAAAATATTTTTTTATGAGTTGGTGTGAATTGGATTTCCATACAAATCCTCCTATTCAAAAGTTATAAAGATAACTATACAATTAAATGGAGTATTTTAAATTTTAAGAATAAATATTAAACCCAAAGATAATAATACACCAATAGAGTTTATATAATTAAGGAATTTTTTCATTAAAGAACCCAATGATGAGTCAACTATCAATTCAAAACTTAAAAGATTTTCTTTATCGATTAAAAACCTCAATCATATAAAATTATCAATTCAAGACTCATATCCCTAAAGCTTGTTTAGTATGTTGTAATTAAAAAAAAAAAGAATATTGACTTTTGGTCTTCTTATTTTCAATTAGTGGGTTCAAAGGGTTAATTATTTGAAGGAATACATGTAATAATGAGTTTCTTTTGCAATGGAGAAGTAATGGGGAGAGAAAAGGAATTGGTGGCTATTCATGGTGTGATTTGGAGATGTTTGATAGGGTCTGTCAGGGCTCCGATTCTTCGGTAGTTTCTCTTCGTTTTTTTTTCCCATTTTTTCATCTCCAATATTACTTTCAATTTGTTTTTCAATTAACATTAAATGTTTAAATAGTGGAAGAAGATCCGATTGTAGAAGATAATGAGAATTAAACTTTAATATTCTTTTTCTGTAATTACAACACACCAAACAAGCTTTTAAGGTTATAAATCCTAGATTGATAGTTTTAGATGATTGAGGTCCTGAAACGATAAAAAAATCTTTTAGGTCTTAAATTGATAGTTGACTCATCTTTCGGGTTCCTTAACGATAAAACTCCTATAATTAATTATGTTAACTCGTTTTTGAATTGAGTTTAATGAGTTGATTTAATAAATAATGAATAATGCTAAATCATATAGTTGTTTGGACTTTGGTAAGATAAATTTAAATTGCATGTCAAATCACGTACTCCCTCCGTCCCGTTTGAAACTTTACGTTTATTTTTTGCACGTTGATGAATGAGTATAATATTTTAATAGATAGTGGGTGGAAAGATATAATATTTAATATAAAGTGGGTAGGTGTATTAGTATTGAATGATATATTAATTGTTTTAGGTGGGTCCCGTATTTTAAAAAGGAAAACATAAACAATGAAATGAGACGCATAAAATAGAAACATAAAGTTTGAAACGGGACGAAGGGATTATTGATTATTGTGAAAGAAAATATGAAAAATGATAGAGAAATGAAGAAAAAATATTACTTCATTCATTCTATTTTTGTTCTAATTTACCTAGTGTACACACGCAAATTAAGAAAAATTAATTTTTTTTATTTAATTTTATGGTTATTCTAGTATTTTTAGATAATAAATAATAATAAAAACACATTATATGTTAAAAAAATAATGATAATTTTGATATTATTTTTTTTTTTGAAAAAAGCAAAAGTATAATTGATGAAAAAGTAGTTATAGAGCATCAGGTATGCTCATTAACTCATACAAGTACAAGTAAAATTTGTTACCAATCAATACATAATTGTAGCTCCCTTATCCATTCGCTAAATGAATTCCCAAATCTATGCCTCTCCGATACTTTAATCCACAGCCAAGTAATATTAAAGTATATTAGAGTGGTATATTAGTCGTGTGTCCTATTCTTTTATGAAAGTTTGTAGTAAAGACCAATTAAAATAAAAAATGTGAAGTTAAAGTTGAGATTGAACAAAAATAATATAAGAAAGATAATGGGGGTAGATGCAGGATTAGTCCCATTGGAGTAGGTCACTTGCAGAAAGGGTCCCGTAGCCTGCGATTTTGGTTCCGTAAAAGTTTTTCTAAAAATATAAATTTGCAAAATTGACCCCAAAATTTGCTAAATTAGTTCCAAGTAAGAATTTATACTATATCTATCTTATGCCAGATTAACTCAACTTTCCATGCTTCAAAATGGTATCAGAGCCCTAGGTTTATTTATTTATGAATGGATAAATTATTATAAACTCATATCATTTAACGAGGGGAGAGTTTCAAAGAAATATGGATTCGAACGAAAGTTCGACATCCGAGAGTGACAGGACTATTAGCCCTGTTCCAAGTTGGAGCAATCGGGACTTCTGGCCCGTTGGATATGACGAGACAAGCAGCTCTATACAATAATACTATAATGTGTTGTATAGACAATACGCAGAGAAGGAGTACGAGGACGCCGATCGATTTTGGGATAGTCTCGATCGAAGGTGGAAACTGGTGGATGCCCATGCAAACCACACCAAAGAGGAACACCTGGAGGATATCCGCCAGGATCAAATAAAATACTCCAAGGAAGTTTCAAGGAACATAGTGGAAATTCGAAGCTTCACCTAGATCCATGGACATATCCCCAAACAAGAACAATGGAGGAGACGACCAAACAGGATCCAAAAGAGATCTGCAAGTCTTACCACTTTTCATACTGGACAGAATGACAGAGTGGAAGGAGATCGAGGCAGATAACTCTAAGATGAACCAAGATCTTAGAGAATTGCAGAATACGGTGAGATTTTTGGAGAATATTGCCAGACCATGTCCAAGACAATGTTCGAGATCAGCCTTAAGATGGACAAGGTGGAGAGATTGCAGAACAAGCAACTCGACCTCATCATAAAGTTGACAGAACAAGTGAAATCCCTGGAAACCAAGGGGACAGGAAGAAGGCCAGGAGGAAGGTTACCACTAACCTTCGGAACAGAACCCCTTTTACACCAAAAGGGGATAACGACGGAGGTCATAAGACCAAAATCAGAAAGCGAAAAGATGATTGCCATCCTTCGAGGAAAATCCACATCCTCGGATGGAAAGAGCAAATCTTGAAGATCTACGAGATCTATATGAGCCCTTCCAAGGACTATCGATTGTAGATCTAAAAATGAATGTTAAAGATGCATCAAGCTCATAACAATAGTCACAGGCTCATCAGACACAATGAGATCCGGGCCTAAATGAAGGAACTTCTGGATCACATAGAATCCATGAAGGGAGACAAGAAGAGACATTCCAAAACCCAGGAAATTTCAAAATGAAGGCGATTGGACTATCAACAGGAGCAAGTCAAGTTCGAGGATCTAACCTACACAACTCCCCATATGGACGGTCTCACCTTGAATCGTTAAATCCATACGGGTTGATCCTCAACCTCGACACTCTAGACTTCAAGAATAGAGAAACCTTGATCGATGAATGGATAAATGCCATGAAGATTGCAGGTGGCGCATTAGAGTTAGATAAAGAAGGGTTCATAAGGTTCCTAACTATGAGCCTGGAAGGATAAGTAAAATGCGTCTGGGAGGTACTCTCAGACGAAGTCAAGAAGGAGACCATGGAAGGTGAAGATCTAGGCAATATCGTGGATCGAATGGCCAAAATTTTCAAGATCCACTTCATCGGAGTAGGTTACTTCGAAGGAATGGAAGAAGAAAAGAAGAAGAAGTATAGGAATGCCCTATATAGCCTAGAACTACTTGACATCTGTCACGTAGATAAGTACATCGAACTCTTCACAGAGTATAGATGGAAGTCGAAGATTAAGGAGGAGGAAGTATTCCACATGTTCTTTGCGAAGATTCCAAGCCCATGGAGGGAAATGCTGATTAAAGAGTATGAACCATGCGAACTGGACTCAATAGCAAGAAGGATGTCCTTTCTCAAAGCCAAGATTGCGGAGTGGTGCCATAAAGCATCTCTACACAAGAACTACAAGAGACTAAGGAGAATTAACAAAACCGTACCCTTATGTTGTGAAAACAATGATCTTCCAAAAATCATTGGGAGAAATCCAAGGAAGCAGAAAAGGATGAAGAAAAATCATCCTTACACACAAAGAAGCGGAGGATGGAGGTCTCGAAGACCAAAGTCCTTTTGGTCCAAACAAAAGACCCGAAGCTATAAATCAGGGCGGAGGTCTGGACCATCCAAATGGAGTTCAAGAAGTCAAGCTTCATCCTAAGGATCAAACCAGAGGAGTACAGGAAGAGCTCCCACAAGAAAGACGTTCCGAAGAGCAGCTACACGAGTCAATGAAAGATTCAAGGATTGTAACTGCTACACTTGTGGAGCTAGAGGGCATATCTCACCTGATTGCCCGGAAAACCAGAAGAGAGTAGTACGACAGTTCGAAATAACTCCAGAAATGAATGAAGTTGTTTACTTCCAAGATCTAGTGTAGGTATATCAGTTTGAAGATATACCCTCAGACGAGAGCATTTATGAAGAAAAATTCTTCAGCCAAGATGAATCTTCTGAAGATGAGTCGGAGTGAAGAAGAAAGCTTCAGACAGGAGATGCAAGAAGATATGTCGGGGTTCTTTTCCCAGACATCCATTTCTCATAAAACCCTTATGAAAATCATGAAGGAGGATCCAAGGCTCAACCTATACGATGGATTCACCGTAGGAAGAATGGACAAATTTTTTCCAAGCTTCAAGAAGAGAAAGCACAACATCATATACAAAGTGACCGAAGGGGAAATTGTCATCCCAATGGAGCTCACGGGAAATGTGATGGAAATGAAACTAGTTCCTGTTGACGAAATCAAAAGGGAACTCAGTAAACTCAAGGAAGGAATAGCCAAGACCATGTCTTGGATCCATATCGGAGCAATTTGGATCCTCATCAAAGCTACATTCAAAGAAGGTATCGATACACCAATCGATATTGCAATCTTTGATAAAAGAATCAAGAATACAAGAGAGGCATGCTTGGGAGGAATCTCAGGAAACATGTATACAGGCAAGGTGGCATCCTACATCTACCCAAGGATTGCCTATAATCTTGCAGATAAAGATTTCAGTAGGGCACTCACCCTTCATCAAGATTTCAAAAACAAAGATTTGATGAAAGAAGGGAATAAGCCTTACTCTATCACTTACAGTATCTCATATGCTCTATCCAATACTCATCATTCGGATCTATTCCAAATAAAGGAGTATATCGAGATACCAGAAGTATTCGAGAGAGTTGCATGTGCAACCAGGCCAGAAATAATGGAGTTACCGCCAATCCACGACATGGATTTTCGAATCAAGGATAAGCTGGTCTGGAGTAGGCAAGACAGCCTCAGATTCGAACAGAGAAGGATTTCTTTCCAAGAAGACAGAATGATAAGCGAAAGATGGGAAAAGAAACCTATTGTGGAGGTAATCCAGGAACCAGAAAAGTTCACAACCAAAGGTGAACTAAAATGCCCAGAAGGATGGAGAGGAGTCAAAGTAATATTCGATATAAAAAAAAAAGAGAAAACTTTATTCCTTGTGATGTCTTGTATTATCTTCAACAGCCAACAATTGGGAGATATCAAGGACAGCTCAAACTCGGAGAACTTGAGCTATTTATTGAAGGAATAGCAGGAAGATTCCTAGAACAACTAGTGCTGGGATTGGAGTTTCTCGAGGATCACAACCTTGAGAACGACTACAAGACGGAATAGAGTTTACGGTCAAGGAGAAAAGATACAAGGTCTACTAATAGAGGCTAGGACTTATAAGCTCTGATCCACCCATGACCACAAGTCCATTCTCAATATATATCACTGTCGGGGTGATATATAAGGAGCATCGTGCTGAATACTTTGCAGCGTATATTGATTCAGGAGCCGGAATCTACACAGCAAAAGAAGGAGTCTTTCCTAAAGACTCAGGTGAAGAATTGCCAACAGTACTAGGAAAAGATTTCTCTCAAAGGGTGCTAATCCTTAACAGAGGAATCAAGAAAGCAGAGATCATGATCGGAGGAGCGGATCGTACCCCATGGTACAAGGTGAAAACTCCACCGATATATTTTCTCGATACTGGAATGGATATTCTGTTAGGAAATAATTTCCTACAGACATTCAAGCGTTTTACCCAAGAAAACGCAACAAGAAGGCTTATTTTCACAACCCTTTGTGAACATAAGATTATCGCACCAAGACTGCGTAATGCATTTCAAAGAAAAATGCCAATCAGATTTCGCAGCAAGCATGGTGATGAAGAAAAACTGAGCCACCCAAAGATGAATAATCGAAGGAAATATGGCGAAGCAGTCCTTCAGATGAGAACCGAGACTAGAGGAGGATGGAAGATGGAGAAATTAAAGGAAAATACAATCCACATTCTCAAAGCAAGCCTGGGAGAAAGTATACAAAGAGACGTCACAATCGAAGAACAAAAATCTTTGGAAGACGTCAAGAAGAAGATACAGAGGAACTTCAATGAGGACCCTCTAGCCTGGTGGGATAAAAACAAGCTCAAAGCTTCACTCAAAGTAAAAAAAGAAAAGGAGCATGAGTTCGTGAGATACAAGCCTATCCTGATGAACCAAGAGGATCGAAAGGATATGCAGCTAATACTTAAGGAATATCTAGACCTTAAGTTGATATCACCAGGAGTATCTCCATACAGCAGTCCAGGATTTCTAGTTCGAAATCATGGAGAAGTCAAGCGGGGTAAGCCAAGACTTGTGATCAACTACAAAGGGATCAACAACATCTTAGAGTTTGATGGATACTATATACCAAGTAGGGAACACTTGGTCAACTGTATCAAGAATGCCTAGGTATTCTCAAAGTTCGATTAAAAATCTAGGTTCTACCAGATTATGATGGAAGGAAGCAAGAATTTCACAGCCTCCTCCACACCACAAGGACATTATATCTGGAATGTCATGCCTATGAGTTTGGCAAACGCTCCCCAGATATACAAAAGAAAGATGGATAATCTTTTCAAAGATTATTTCTCATTCATGTTTGTTTATGTGGATGACATTCTCATAGCCTCAAAAAACGTGAAGGAGCATTTGGCGCATCTGGAAGTATTTTCAGAAGTATGTCACAAGGAAGAATTAGTGCTCTCTGAAAAGAAAGCAGTAATTGCAACAAGACAGATCGAGTTCCTTGGAGTCGAGATCGATGAGTCCGAAATTATTCTACAGCCTCATATTGTAGAAAAGGTTCAAGGATTTCCGGAAGATTTCAAGGACAAGAAACAACTCCAGAGCTTCTTAGGAGTTGTCAACTTTGCTGGAATGTTCATCAATAATCTAGCACAATACAGGAAGGTGTTCAGTCCTCTGTTGAAAAAATATGCCGAGTTCAAATGGGAGGAATCACACCGAGCAATAGTAAAACAACTAAAGGAGATTTGCAAGAAGCTCCCCAAGTTAGCATCTGGTACTTTATACAGATGCCAGTGACCATTGGTGGGCAGCCGTTCTTACGAAGTCCACACCAGAAGGAGAAGTGCCATGTAGATACTGTAGCGGGCTCTTTGCGGAGAATGAAGCAAAGAGGTGGCACATCAATGAAAAGGAGTTCTTTGCAGTTCGAAAGGCATTCAAAAAATGGCCGCTATTTCTTCTCGTGAAGAAATTCATCATTAAAATTGATAACACATGCATCAAAGCCTTTTTGAAAAATAAAATCGAATCTAAACCTGAAAAGGCTAGACTACTAAAATGGCAAGTAGAATGCCAATATTATGATTTTAATATTGTCATTATTAAATCAGTTGATAATGTTTTGGCAGATTTCCTGACGAGAGATGGAAGGAGCTGAGATAGACTCCATCCTGACTGTTTCAAGGCACCTGATGGACAACCTTGAGTTGCTCCAGAGGGAATTCGAGAACCTGGCACTCAATGCAATGCGTGCTGGAAAATTATAAGAAAGTGATCGGACCAAAGTGTTTAATCGGATACGAGTTTGTATTCGCAACAATGCGAGTCTCTTAGAGTCCTTACGAGAGCCACTCCTCCGGGCTGTTGATGGTAATAGCAAATGAAAAAAAGGAGAGTAGTCGAGAACGGGGCTCTAAACCCGGAGCAGGAGATTCAAATACCCCTGACACGAGTTCTAGATTGGAACCTCCAAAAGAGGAACCAATCCAAGAAAAAGTCGAGGCTTCTGAGTCACATCTTGAGCCTTCGAGTCAACCCAGCACCTCTGGGGTCAAAGAGGGAGAGATTAACCTTAGGCCTATGACAGTCAATGCTAAGGTTGGTATTAACTTAGCTGATTTCTCTTATTGGCAGGAATACCAGGCTAGTTGGGAGAAATTGAATACCAGACAAGGAATCCGACCAGAGAAATGCCGGGTGGATATATCTGGGGAATACCCCCGAGTTTAGATGCGAGAAGGCTCAAATCCAATGGATGTAAAGCAGTGGTATGACTTTAGGGCACTAGCCTCGATCTACACTGTTGCACCAAGTTTTCCAGAACTTGCAAAACTTCCAGATTGGCTGGGAGAAAAGGTTTTTAAGGCATGGGAAAACAACTCGACTCTATCCAGAGACGATGTATTAGAGCTGTACTTTACCAGTGCGGCCCCAGAACCAGTCGGGAAAGGCAACCACGAGGCCTTCCATTTTATCAAGCTAAGAAGACCCGATGTTTCAGCATCAAATAAGATCAAAGAGTCTTCTGGAAAGGAACCAGTCTTGGTTTCTATATTTTCTGAAGAACAGATCTCTACACGTAGAGCGAGGGGTTTGTATGCCTGCATCAAAGCAATGGTGGAGGTGAAGTTCCCATTCAAGTTCGAGCATAAGTCTTTGAATGGGGTCTTTCCTATTGAATACTTTAATAGGGAAGAAGACAATGTTCGCTGAGAAGTCTTTCCAGGAAAAATAAGAACTTCTCTGGAGAAATAAGATTCCAGTGAGTAAACAAACTCATCTGAGATATTGCAACATGGCCCATTTTGGGCAATGGACGAACAAGGTATGCACAAGTTGTTCCACCCAAATAGAACCAGAATTTGGGAAAGGGATAAGATTGGGCATATGGATGATCAGAACTGCTGATCCACCCCTAACAAAGGAGACACGTGGAAAGAAGAGGGTGAAATCTCTTCGGAATACCCAAGAGCCGGGAGAATCATCAGGCACCAAAGAGGACAAATGACTCCTCAAAAAAGCAAGAGCCAGGTGACCTTTCCGAAAGGGTAACAGACATGTGACCGACAAGGAAGATGACCCACAAAAGGGAATCCAATAAAGAGAGACCAGCCAGCTGATGAAAAGATGGCATCCAATGTAAAGTGATGCAAGCAGTGACGTCACAAAGAAGAATCCACTAAAGAAAAGAAGACCAGCCAGCTGCTGAAATGTTGGCATCCAATGTAAAGTGACGCAAGCAGTGACGTCACAAAAGATTGAGAGGCTTTGAAATCCAGATTTCAAATCCAAAAGCCTCTATAAATAAGTGTGTTGAGGAAGCAGAAGGCATCGACCATCACCCTCTGTTTTCTCTTTCTAAAATAAACATTGTATCTCTTTCTTTTCTTTGTATGAGTGTTCTGAGTGCAGCTACAATAGGTAGCTAAAGGAGTTATCTCCTCTTGTTCGGTGAGGATGAGTGTGTAATAAATTCTCCATTCAATAAATAAATAATCTTGGGCTACTGCCCGCATGTAATCTTCCATTTCATTCTGCAACTTCAATCTCCATACTTTTCGACGAGAAACAGTAGCAGCATCCTGTACACCCAGTGTAGGAAATGAACCAGGGTTATGCTGAGATCCGCTGAAGGAACAGGATTGATCCATCATACTGCGGGGCGCGTGGTTGGCTGTGAGGAGCAGTTGTAAAACCTCCCGGATAACCGGTGGATTGACGGTCAAAAAAGGTACTGTTACTGTTTTAAGTTAGTTAGCTATGAGATTAATGTTGTTTAATTAATGTACGGAAGCATGATGGGCCTGATATGGTCGTAATGGATTATGTCTATTTTGAAAAATAGAAGGATGATGAAAATCTGGCAATATAGATATGATATAAGCTGACTAGGAATGAAAATTTTCGGTAAAACTATTTTGGGACTAAAAATGTAACTTTTGGGACTAGAAAAAAGGTTCGGGGGCCAAAAATACAACTGGGATTATCCAATGGAACCAAAAGTGCAATTATCCCAAAGATAATATATGGTATGGAGTGAGACAATGGGTTATAGGTCTGTACAAGAAATATTTATTATATCTAAATTTAGAATAATAAATTAAAATCAAACATAGCCTAAATGTCCAAGAAAATTAATCCATACCTTTCTGAACTAGTTTCCTCTTAGGGTGTGCGTCGACTCTCTTTATTTAGGTTAAAAAGATAATTATAACGTTAAAAATTTTAACACTTAAAAAATAAATAATACTCCTTCTATGGGTTTTTTTAAATAAAAAGTGGAAATAAAAATGGTTGATTTAGAATTAAATGAATTCAATAAGTTTAACAAATAGTGTTAATGTATGTTTGTTTTAGGAATTTAATTAGAGTATGATTTAATTTTATATGAAATAAATGTGTAAATGTAGGGTGATGTGCATGTGAGAGAGTAGGTGTTGAATTATTGATGTATGTAAAAGATATGTGAGTTTTATATAAACTGATTTTAGTAAATTCCAACAAGAAAAATGAAAGAATTATTCTCCCTTCATCTCGGTATTTATGCACAAGTATGTGTGTATGTGGATTAATTTATTTTTTTAAAGTGTATAATGTAAGAAAAAATATAGATCAGTTAGATAATTTAAATTGAAAAAATAGATAAATTTGGTGGGAATAATAAATAAAATATAAAAATAAATAAAAATAGTTGTGATTGACGAATAATTTGGAAAAAAAATAAAAAAAAAATGGACAAAAGGTATAGTGTATTTTTAAAAACAGAAAATATGCATAAAATCAAGAACAAAAAGAGTAGAGATACTTTCTTGTGAGCTGGTTTTTGTGAGACAGTGTTGTGAGACGAGTCAATCTATTATTAAATTATGCGTATTATATAGGTAAATTATGTTAGTAATTTGTAGTTAAAGTATATTAATAATGAATTATATATTATAGTACCCTAAAATCATACTTTAATTCATCATACATTATATTTTAGAAGAGTGAAGCTTGCGTGCACCTGGGAGCACACCGCGCGCCTTTAGAATTTAGTATTATGGATAAGGGTACATTATTTTGTTCTAAAGAGTATACACTTTGTAGCTCGTCAGATTTGATCCCCCTCACTAATGATGGATTAATATGGCTGTTTGGGAATAGTTAGGAAATTATCTGTACTAAGCTAACATAACATATGGGAGAGAGAGAGAGTTGCCCCCAGGCAGTTATGTGCCTTTTTTAGGGGGTGAATGTTTGTTGTTATTATCATGGGTTATTCCCGTATTTATATTGTATAACCTGGCGTTATCCATATTTGGATAAATCGTTAGGTCACTGATGAGTGATATTTTCACCTAAATTTTAGTGTCTTTTTATGTGTGTTTTTGTATATTTTTATCCGTATTTATATGCTATTTGGTTGTGTTTTATTTTTTTATGGAGATGTATGTGAATGAGCTTAAACGTATGATTTTTAGGTAAAAATAGATCCTAGACGCGACAAGGAAGACGTAGGAAAAAGCAGATCTCAATTCGGAGTTGAAACGAGGGAGAATGAGTCAAAGCAAAATGCTAAAAAATGCACGTCCAACTTGTGCAATCTTTTTATACTCTTTTGGAGGTCAAAACTAGAATTATAATACATGGTTGGAAAGCAACAGAAAAGAGGATTATTTTGGTATAAGAAACACTTTAATTGGAGCCCAAACGAGAAAGTTATGATTAAAATGGTGACGTCGCGCAAGCTGTTCCTACTCAGCATGGTTGTGCTACTTTGCATAACTTGTTACACCCTCAAATATTGGAAGTTTTGTCAGACCTTTATATGGATAGAAATCTAAGGAAAAGAGGATCGCATGAGCGTAAGAATTACTCAAATCAGAGATCGGATGTGGAAATTATGCACGAAACGGTGAGACTGCGCAGCACCAACACGGTCGGCCGTGTTGCAGCACACGACCCGTGTTACGCAACACGGCCCTGTAAGTCTTGGCCATTTTCTGACATAAAAAATGCACCCTGTGGCCGTGTTGCAGCACACGAGTCGTGTTGCTGCAGCATCAAAAACATATCAGATCCCTTCTAGAAGCTTCCCAAGGGTTATAAATACCCAATACTTCAATTTTAGATCAGATTGGTCGAGGGTTTTCACCCTTACACGTACCTCACACACCATTTCCTCCATTTTACACCTTCATCTTCATCTATTCTTCATCTATCCCATCTATCATCATCCCACCATCAAATCCTTCATCCATTTAGCTAGAGAAGCAAGGGAGAAAGGAGAATTGCAAAGGGAAGAAGAAGATCACCATTGGAGCCATCCAAGGGAGTTTTCATCTAATCTTTGTATTGAAACCTTGTTGTTTATCATATTTTGTAAGGATTTTAATGTCTATGTTGAATTCCTTGTGACTATGAGAAGCTAATCTCCTTTGTGAGATTAGCAATATGAATTGTGTTGGATAATTTTGGGCATTTGCAATTGAATGATTATGTTGATTGGGTTAATTGATTTTCTATCATTGATGCTTTAGATCTTGATGTTTATGATGATTTGTGTGGTTAGTTGTTTTAAACATGTGATTAGATTGAGAAGTCAATTACATATTTAGGATAATTAATTGAATCATTTTATCAAATACTTCATGTGCATTATAAATTGTAAAGTGATTGAGAAATTCTTTGGAGTTTAGATCCCTTTGATAGGACATCCGATTGATTTGATCGAGAGGTTGATTAATCGTATGAATGGACTCTCATTTCAAGCTTAGTACCTAGTTGGAATTGTTTGAGTGAGAACCAATCGTTTGAGTTGTGTATTGATTATATCCTATTCATTTCGAGATGGAGTTTAGGTGAGCTAGTATTGACCCTTAGTCTATGCCCATGACACATATGAATCCGTTGCATGATACCTAGATTTTCCATACTTTAAGTATTGTTAGTCTCATTCTCTATCTACTTGGCTCATTCATCCATCTTCCCTTCATCTATCCATTTATTTTATTGTCATTTCTTGATTATCTCCCCCTTCTTGATCATTTCTATAATATTATGATGAACACGAGATCGCTTAGACCCTAGTACCTTCCTCCCTGTGGTTCGATAAAGGGATGAAGCTAAGAAAAGGGATGAAGCTAGTTTTGAAGAGTGGAAGAAAAGAAATGAGGCAACTGAGAAGAGGTTAGAAGCGTTGGAGCATCAAGTAAGCCAAATTGTAAGTTGAAGAAGAGTTTGAGGAAGAAAAGAATTTGGGAGATGAAAAATCAAATGAGGTATTTGAAGAGCATATTGAGGCATATGATGTTGAAGAAAAGGAATAAAGTCTTGAAGCAAATGATGATGACTTGAAGAGTGAAATGAGCATTTCTAAACCTTTAAACTCTTTAAGTTGCTTTGAATTTGATAATATTATTTACATTGACTTTGTTTTACCCATTGATTTTTCTTATATTCTTAGAAACAAAAGAGAACTCGAAGAGATATTGGGGGTCTATTTGATGAAGAGGAATAAGTGGTGTTCAAGAATGGAAAGGGCAATGGAGTGTAAGCTCAAGAGAGTCGAATTTTTGAAGCCATGCTCGAAGGATGCAACGGAGGCCGTCACTTGCCACAAGTGCCTAATAGAGAAAGAAGCAATACGGTTAAAGTTCAATGGCAAGGATGAAAGATATCCGTGGCCATTCCAATGAGTTCTCCATATTCCGTCCAGCTTGAAGACGTTAAACTTAGCGCTAGATGGGAGGCAACCCATCATTATCTTTTATTACTTTATTTAATGCTTTCAATAAGGATGGTGGATTTGTTGTTTCTGTAGGTTGATTATGCTCGTGAGGAAGATGCGTGTTGAAGATACGAATGGTGCTTGATTTGAAGAGTGTAGGTACGTCACACCACTTTTGGCAAACTTAACTCGAAACTCTTGTTTTAATTTAAGTTTGGGGGGATATGGCGTGGTGTGGCATACTGTTTTGAAAGCATATACTTTTCGTATTTTTTTGTCAATTTTAAAATTTTTCTCATGAGTTTGGTTGGATTTTGGTATGATTGGTTATATTGAAGTACATGTGAGTCCATATTTTTAATGAAATTGTTGAGCTAATGGTGTTTGATGAGTTTTTGAGCATGAATGAAGGGTATTGGAAGCATGAATGGAGCTTGGAGCTAACGCTTTCCTTACCAAATGCCTATTGAGGGAGTACTCTACACCTTATCACTTCTAGTTGTTTGTCATATTTTGATTTGGATTGATGTGATTAGCATGTTACTTCATTTGTTATATTTTGGGAAGTTTATTTTCGTAATTTAGATTTTCTTTTCAATCAAGATGGGGATGCTTGTGAGCTTACTTGAATATGGATGTTATGAATGTGTGCTTCATTTTCTTATGATGGATGGTTTTATATTTCTTGCATGTTATGTGTTTTTGATTGTTTCTTGTTTGGTGAGTCTTTTCTTTTATGTTTTGTGTGTTTTTTTATTCTTGTTTAGGGATTGTCTTGGTGGTTTGTTTTGGGATGTCGTGAGTCATTTTTGAATGTAAGTGATGACATGTCATTGTGATTAGTGATGACAAGTTATGATTAAGAATCTCTACATTTTTGAATTGTGACATGTTCTATTTAACTTGTTCAATTTTGAGATGAATGTGGTGTAATAAGTTCCTTAAGGTTCGAGCACAAGCTTGTGAGCATTTGAGCCTCAACTTTGCATACATGGTATTTTTTCATGAGTGGATTGGTTGTGTTTGATAAACTAGAACTTGCTCAAGGACTATAGGAACGAGCCCGATTAGTAGAGATTAATTAAATGATCTAAGGCCATCTTTATTATTAATAGTCATTGCCAAATATTTTCATACCATGAACATCATCCCTAGTCAACCACTTTGAGCCTTTAAGCCTATTTATTGTGATATAAGCACATTACAAGCCTTGATTACCCAAGTGAGCCTTATATATTTACCCTTTTGTGTGAGTGATTGAGGAGATGCGCATTAGAAAGGTTTGATGAGATAACAAAAGAAAAAAAAAAGTGAAATGGTAATCAAACAAGAAAAAGGATGAAAAGAGCAAAAACAAGAATGCACATGCAACCTCAAAACAAGAAAGGAGCAAAGCAACAACAAGATGCTCAAGAAAATAAAAATTCAAAGAAGGAAGCATGATTTATAAAGAAGCTCAATTCAAGGAAGTTGATGATTAGTGCTTGTGATTACCAAAGTTGAGAAGGGAAGAAAGATAAGTGAAAGTATGGAAGAAAGTAACTACCTCTTCGATTACTTGCACTATTTTTGTCACTAATATCCATATTCTACCTACCCTACCAAAGAGCCTATCATTACATCCTAATTAAAAACCTTTTTTATCATTGATTGAAATTTTGGTGGTTTGTGAATATAGTCCACGAGCAAGCTTATAGCAAGTCGAGTCAATCGGTTAATGAGTATTGATTTACCTTACCTTCATAGAGTGTTGAGTGAAATTGATAATCTATGTGAGGCTTGGACTAAAAATGGACTATATTACACTTTATTCTCTTTTGATTGAACTTGCTAATATTTTTTTGCATGTCATGAATCTAATGTTGTAGGATAACTTAGCATAATTTGTAGTTCTTATTATTATTGATGTGTTATTACTTATGTTCGTTTAGTCTTTTCCTAGGTGAAAATCTCTCTCCCCTTGTTTTATCATTTTCGTTGTTCGGGGATGCACAATACTTTAAGTTTGGGGGTGTGATGAGTGATATTTTCACCTAGATTTTAGTGTCTTTTTATGTGTGTTTTCGTATATTTTTATCCGTATTTATGTGCTATTTGGTTGTGTTTTGTATTTTTATGGAAATGTGTGTGAATGAGCTTAAACATATGATTTTCAGGCAAAAATAGATCCTAGACGCGACAAGGAAGACGTAGGAAAAAGCAGATCTCAATTCGGAGTTGAAACGAGGGAGAATGAGTCAAAGCAAAATGCTGAAAAATGCACATCTAACTTGTGCAATCTTTATATACTCTTTTGGAGCTCAAAACTAAAAGTTTAATACATGGTTGGAAAGCCACAGAAAAGAGGATTATTTTAGTATAAGAAACACTTCAATTGGAGCACAAACGAGAAAGTTATGATTAAAATGGTGACGTCGCGCAAGCTGTTCCTACTCAGCACGGTTATGCTACTTTGCATGACTTGTTACACCCTCAAATGTTGGAAGTTTTGTCAGACCTTTATATGGATAGAAATCCAAGGAAAAAAGGATCGCATGAGAACAAGAATTACTCAAATCAGAGATCGAATGTGGAAGTTATGCGCGAAATGGTGAGACTGCGCAGCACCAACACGGTCGGCCGTGTTGCAGCACACGACCCGTGTTACGCAACACGGCCCTGTAAGCCTTGGCCATTTTCTGACATAAAAAATGCACCATGTGGCCGTGTTGCAGCACACGAGTTGTGTTGCTGCAGCATCAGAAACATATCAGATTCCTTCTAGAAGCTTCCCAAAGGGTATAAATACTCAATACTTCAATTTTAGATCAGATTAGTCGAGGGTTTTCACCCTTACACTCACCTCACACACCATTTCCTCCATTTTACACCTTCATCTTCATCCATTCTTCATCCATCCCATCTATCATCATCCCACCATCAAATCCTTCATCCATTTAGCGAGAGAAGCAAGGGAGAAAGGAGAATTGCAAAGGGAAGAAGAAGATCACCATTGGAGCCATTCAAGGGAGTTTTCATCTAATCTTTGTATTGAAACCTTGTTGTTTATCATGTTTTGTAAGGATCTTAATGTCTATGTTGAATTTCTTGTGACTATGAGAAGCTAATCTCCTTTGTGAGATTAGCAATATGAATTGTGTTGGATAATTTTGGGCATTTGCAATTGAATGATTATGTTGATTGGGTTAATTGATTTTCTATCATTGATGCTTTAGATCTTGATGTTTATGATGATTTGTGTGGTTAGTTGTTTTAAACATGTGATTAGATTAAGAAGTCAATTACATATTTAGAATAATTAATTGAATCATTTTGTCAAATACTTTATGTGCATTATAAATTGTAAAGTGATTGAGAAATCCTTTGAAGTTTAGAACCCTTTGATAGGACATCCGATTGATTTGATCGAGAGATTGATTAATCGTGTGAAGAGACTCTCATTTCAAGCTTAGTACCTAGTTGGAATTGTTTGAGTGAGAACCAATCGTTTGAGTTGTGTATTGATAATATCCTATTCATTTCGAGATGGAGTTTAGGTGAACTAGTATTGGCCCTTAGTCTATGCCCATGACACATATGAATTCGTTGCATGATACCTAGATTTTCCATACTTTAAGTATTGCTAGTCTCATTCTCTATCTACTTGGCTGATTCATCCATCTATCTTCCCTTCATCTATCCATTTATTTTATTGTCATTTCTTGATTATCTCCCCTTCTTGATCATTTCTGTAATACTATGATGAACACGAGATCGCTTAGACCCTAGTACCTTCCTCCTTGTGGTTCGATAAATTTTTTAATTGGTCATCCCGACTACAAATGGCTAATCAGTCACCTCACAATATATGTGTACAGTGTGGGCATTAAAATAGTGTGGGCATTAAATGCACTAGCCTCTCGTGACTATTTTTAGGATTTGATCTAGGATATCCCCTACGCAGATATCTCTAAGATATCTGTGTAGCCACCTACGTTTTAGTGTCTTTTTGTATGTCTTTTCGTATTATTTTATCCGTATTTTTGTGTTCTTTGGTTGTGTTATGTGTTTTTATGGAAATGTGTGAGAATGAGCTTAAACGTATGAAAAACAGGTGAAAGCGGAGCAAAAAGAGGGTGAAATTGAAGATCTAAGAAAGAGCACAGAAACTCGGTCGAATTTCAGGAAATTCGACCGAATTTCTCTTACAGAATGAGTTGGAAAATTTTGCATAAAAACTCGGTCGAGTTTCTAAAAACTCGGTCGAGTTTCTCTTACAGAAAAAATCCGGAATCAGGGACACAAGTTGTGCATGAAAACTCGACCGAGTTTCCAAAAACTCGGTCGAGTTTCTCTTACAAAGAAAGCCGGAAGCAGGGCAGCATAAAAACTCGACCGAGTTTCCAAAAACTCGGTCGAATTTTTGAGCATTTTGGCGGACTCCCCTATTTAGTAAAAAAGTACACTATATGGCCCACAACATCCCTCTAATACAACTACCAACTTTACGTATAATAATACTCCCTAATCCACGCGCAAAAAGCAAACAAGTACCTTTCAAGTAGCCGGAGGGAGTAGTATTTTAATCTATATCTAGTAAGGTGAGAGATATAATATTTTAATGTACATGATAATTGTATTAATGTTGTATTTGTTCGAAAAATATACTCCATCCGTCCGCTCCAAATGATCCAATTTTTCTATTTTTGGCGTTCCGCTTCTAAGGGGTCTCATACTCTCATTTTCCTTTTTATACATATGGAACCATACACATCCTCTAATACAATTAAAATATGAGGACCATATATTCACTAACAACTACTCATTACATATTAAATAATAGTAATATTTTTAATTTACATGAAAAAAAACATATGAGTTTATTTTAAATGTAAATTTTAATACCGGACGTAGAGAGTATTAAATGTGAATTTTAAAACGGCTAAAATAAAAATTCGTAAATGTTGTTGGGGTAGGGAGTTAGTTTATTTTTCTGAAATTGGGTGATTTTGCCGAGTCTCAATTTTGAAAAATTATTTTTGCCCATCCAAACTAAAAACATCATTTTCACCCTATTAATAGTCTTTTACCAATTTACCCCCAAACAAATCAAACAGATGAGATAAATGATAATTTTTATTATAATTATAAATTTGGAACATAAATTTTTCTTCAAATTATAATTAAAAGATATATAAGCCTTTTTAAATTAAAAATTATATTTCTTTTATTCCAACTTCAACTTCACACTTTTCATTTTGATTCATCCCAAATTCAACTTCACACTTCTATAACAGGAAAAAATAATTAACTAATATTCCTCTAACATACTTTAATTTTAAATTTCTCATAACCTTTTTAACACACATAACATATTTTATCATTTATTTATTACTAAAAAATATCATACTACCCCAAAAGTAAGTTAAAAAGTGAATTTTCAAGTAAGTTAAAAAATTAATTTGAAACGGAGGGAGTAATAATTAATAATACTCATAGTGTTCAAACCAAGTGGGACCCGGGTTCGATTCCCATTGGGAACGAATAGGAGGGGTTATAAGGAGGCTTGGAGAATAAGGGTGTATGGAGAATTGGTGAACTAATTATACTAACAAAATACGTAAAAATGTATACAATTTAATTGTTAATTTTTTTAATGAAAAATTGTACTATATAATATTCAATAAAATGTTATACACATATGGATGCTAATTTTTTTAATAAAAAATTAATGTGAAAAAAGTATACAATTATTACAAAACACGTATACAAAATAAAATAATATGTATACAAAATAGAATAAAAAGGTATACACATATGGGTGCACCCTTACACCCAGGTGCACCCAATATACGCTCTTATTAGTTTATCTATACGAAATTTTCACGCATAACTGATATTAAAAATATTTAATTGAATTGAAAAATAAAAATAAAAAAATTGGCGTGACAATTTTTTTTATGCGGAAAAAAAATAGAGAAAGGGTTGAATAGGTATTAATCCCAAATCCAGTATTTGTTGAGATGTTAAATGAGTCGGTCCTAATCGGCGTCAGGTTAATCGGCTCGGTTTAAACGAGCTACTAAAAGGTGAACCTAACTCTAACGAGTTTTGGGCTAAACGAGCAGGGCTCACAGACGGTACGAAAAAGAAATAATTAAAAAATAATAATTTATTTATTTTTATATAATACTAACTCCAAATTTTATTATATTGGGCGTCTCATTCAAAAGTCCCCATTTTTCCCTTGTACTAAAAATGGCCCACCACTACGCATCACATCACTCTAATACAACTACTCAAATTCAATACACATAAAATAATAATACTCTTTAATCCATGTGTAAAAGTAAATGACCACCTTTGCCCGGGATGGAGGGAGTAATAAATTCAACATTAACCAATACATTATTTAGAATTTAAGAGATCTAAGATTAATACATACAAAATATTGTTAAAACATATAAATTAATAAAATTTGTGATAATTAAATTACTTCTAAAATATTAATTTAAGTATTATTTTATATATTAAAGAAAAATGTGGAATAGAGTAAGAAATACATGAAAATTAAAGAATGATGAGAATTTTCCCCACAATGGATTGGGGTAGGGTAGGAGGAGGTAATTGATATATAGATTATGGGTGTTAAGATAAATTTAACATAATAATAATAATAATTCATAGTCCTACGGGCGGACCCGATTAGCCCATGGCTCAGCCCTATTAGTTCACGGGCTAATCAATTCGAGTCAAAAAGTCTGAAAGTAAACGGGCTCAAATTTCTTGGCCTAACCATAACTTTCTTTAGGTTAAATGGATCGAGTCCACGATTTTCTGGTTTTTTAACAACTCTAATTATTCGTGCTATATTAATCTTTTGCCTGACAAAATAATTTTTATATGAAAAACAATTTTTAAAAAAAAGTAGTTTTCACTATTCGAGCCATGATAATTTAATTTTAAAATAAATACTCCCTCTGTCTCACTCAAAGAGTCTATTTTTTCTATTTCAGGCGTTTCACCCAATGAATCTTATTTTCCTTTTTACACACAGGGACCCACACATACCAACTAATACACTTAAAATATGAGGCACACACTTCCATTAATATAACTACCAACTACATATTAAATAATAATGCTTCTTAATCTACGTGCAAAATAAAAAATAACCCTTTACATGGGACACGAGGGAGTAAATGAACTAAAAAGGTATTCATCCCATATTATACTCCCTCCGTCCCAGGCTAAGAGGGTAATTTTTCCATTTTTGTCGTCCCACCCAAAAAGTCTCATTTCTTTTTTTACACACATGGGACCCACACCCCTTTCTAATACAATTAAAATATGAACCCACACTCCCACTAATACAACCACCCACTACACATTAAACAATAATACTTCTTAATTTACGTGCCAAAAAGCAAATGACCCTCTTAAGGAGGGACGAGGGGAGTATTATTCAGGCATTGTTTTCTTTCCCCTTTTCGAGCTAAATCTGTTTATATTAATTTATTATTTTTATTTTAATATATCTGTTTAATTTTAAAGTGGGCCACATCTGCAGTAGCTACTGAGGATATTTTAAGAAAGTTTTCATAATGTAGGGTATTTTCTTTGTTTTAATAGAAAGCGGGCAAAAATGATTTTAAAAGTTGAGAATGGGCTTTTAAAATGTTATCCCTTTTATTTTTGGAGTATATAGTACGTTGTGAATGTGAATGCCAACGGATGTACACAGTATTCGAAATAAAATGAAAAGAATAATATGAAGATGAAAGGTAAAAAAGAAAAGAAAAAACAGAAGAAATAACGAGTCAAAGTGCCATGCATACTTCAAAAAAAAAAAAATTTCAACCTTTCTAGAATATATTAAAAAAGTGCAGAACGACAAAAATGACCTTGACTCGATATTGACACGATTGTAATTTTTTTAAAAAAAAATTGACTCGATAATAGTTTTTTTAAAAAATTATAATCGTGCCAGTATCGCGTCAATGTCATTTTTATCTTTTTGGGCATTTTTAAAAAAGTTTTTAAAAAGTTGGCAAAAAAGAAAAAAGAAAATTTTAAAAAATATTTGCCTTTTTCAACATTTGCCGATTTCAACATTTGAACAATGAACTTGACTATATAGATTTCTCAATTGTCTCTATCCACTTTAATATCCAATTGACCAATCAGACTCTGAAACGTTTGATCTAATAGTCATATGCTGCACCTGCACCTCCTTGTAACAGTCGCATTAATTTACTATTGCTCTCTTTTTAACCATTTTAGATTTTAAAATACTCCAGTAAAATACCAATCTATCCCACTAATTAATACTCCTTCCGTCCGACTTTAAGGGTACCATTTACTTTTTACATATGAATTAAGGAATATTATTATTTAATATGTAGTGAGTAGTTATATTAGTGGAGGTGTGAATCCCATTTTTTAGTTGTATTAGTGGGGTGTGTGGGTCCCATCTTTTAGTTATATTAGTGGGTGTGTGTGGATCCCATATGTATAAAAAAGAAAATGAGACCCTTGGGGGCGAATGCCCAAAATGTAAAAATGATACCCTTGAAAGCGGACGGAGGGAGTCACTCCCACTATAATTAGGATTTTTTAGTGGATTAAGAGATATAATATTTAATGTGTAGATGAGGAGAGAGAAATAATATTTTAATGTATAGTGTTTAAATGTACTAGTGTGGTGTGTGGATCTCATGAACAAATATTAATTATTTTGTGTGGGTTCATTACTAAAAAGGAAAAATGAATCCCATGCAAACTAGGTTTACATGTAAACCCTATTTTTTAAATTACTCTTTAGTACATAAAAAATTACTTTTTGAAGAGTAATACTTTTTATACAGAATAGTAATAATTCATATCTATAAAGAGTAATTTTTTATGTACTAAAAAGTAATCAATAAATTAGGGTTTACAATAATTTGAAGAGTAATTTTTAATTTACAAGAGTAACAATTTATGTATTTAAAGAGTAATTTTTTATGTATTAAAGAGTAACGGGGTTACATATTAATGTATGTAAACCCAATTCAAATGTTTGTCAAAAAGAAAAATGAACATCTCGTATTAAAACGGACGAAAATGGCAAAAATCACCCCTTCTGGTGGAAAGGATGGAGCAAGAAGCATTCTCGAAAGTGCCCTGCAAACAATATAAATAAACTTCTTTATCCCAATATAGTTAAATATCTTTTTATTTTTGAATTGACGGAAATACCCTTTACTCGGATACATTAGAGTAATTTATTCGAGTAAAGCAATAATAAATTGAAAAAAATCGAATCAAAGTTTGAGTAGAAAAATTTTTGAATAATATATTCGGATAATGTATTCAAGTAAAATAATGTATTCGAGTAATGTCGAATAATGTAATCGAAATTTAGAGTAAAATGTTCCCTCGAGTAAAAAAAAATTCGAGTTAAAGTTTGATTAAATAAATATTCGAGTAAAATAATGCATTCGAGTAATGTAAACGAAAATTCGAGTAAAAATATTTCCTCAAATAAAAAAATATTTCAAGTTAAAGTTAGAGTAAACAAAATTTCGAGTAAAGAATTCAAGTAAAATAATGCATTCTAGTAATGTAATTGAAATCTCGAATAAAATATTCATTCGAGTAATGTATTCGAGTTATTTTTTTTAAATTAATGTATTCGAGTTAAGCATTATATTCGAATAATGTATTTTGAGTAATATTTTTTATGAGTTTTCACTTCTTTATTGCTTTATTCGAATAGTTATTCGAAAATTCGAGTAAATGACATTTTGGACCATTCGAACATAAAAAGAAATAATATTATATTTATAGTACAAAAGAATTGGTATTTTGATTAGGGTACAAACAATGATTTTTTTCTCAATTAATAACTCAATCCAATATCGTTATTATAAATCTATAGTTTAATAAAAGTTATAGTTTTTTTATTAATTTATTGACTTCTAAGGATATGGGATGGTATTTTTAAATAATAAATCAATTATAAAATATGTTATTTGTGTTAGGTTGGAGTGGTACTTTTAAAATTAAGAAAAAAATTTAGTTTGTTGATTTATGTGAAGTTAATTTTTGAGATTGTTCCTTGTGGTGAAGATAAGTGGAATGAATGAAAATAAAAAGTGTAAAGATAAGTATTTGATGGAGGGAGGAATAAGATTTCTCTTTTTTCATTTCACAATTTATGCCGACTTTTTAAAATAGTGAAGTACTGTAATTTGTAAAATTTTAACACTCATACCCTACCACGTTACTATAATATTAGAATTTTACTCATAACCAAAACGTTATAGTAGTACAATTTTCTCAATAAATTATCTAAAAAATATTATCTGTACTCAAACATACATATAAAAATTGGTGGGATGAAGTCAGAGAGTATTAACTTTCGAAATTATTACGATTAATTAATTGTACTCTTACAAGTTACTCCTAGTAGAAAATTATTACGGTTTAATGGTACAGAGTTCGTCATTATTATTGTTTCTTAAGGTAAAAATCTTATTGATAGTAACGTATTGATGATGACAAGATATTTTTATTTGTAGTGTGATCACATTTACGCTATCATTTTCATCGTTTTAAAATAATGTGTACACTCCTAAAATGAAAATAAATGACAATATTAACATTCTCACAATAAAATAATACATTCTTAGTCGTCGCAAGAGTCTTATTTTATCGTTTTAAGCATCCGTTTCAAAGAGTTTCAATTTTGTTTTTAGATTAGATATATGAGACGCACACATATAGGAGTAACTAATACCACTAAAATATGAAATTCAATTATCTCACTCATACAACAACTTATTACACATTAAATAATACTCCCTCCGTCTCATTTTAGATGATACACATTTCATTTTGGGAGTGTAAATGAAAATTTTATCATTTATTTATTACAAAAAAAACTATAATACCCTTAAAATTTATCACTTTTTTTAATGTTCGTGTCGAAAGAGGCATGAAAACTTTTGTGGGATGGAGAGAGTAACACTTTTTAATTTACGTACAAAAAACAAATGACACCTCTTTAGATACGAAAACAGAAAATGTGAAGATAAATGTATTTATTTCAAATTATGATTATAAGTATAATTTGTGGCATGAATAACATTGCAGTTGGTATCCTTGGCACTATATATACCAACGCATGGTCTGAGGAGAGTAATAAGAAAATACTATGAAGTTGCTATTATATGTTGTCTTTCCACTGTTCTTAGCAGCGGCGGAGAGCGGTGGCTCCCCCACTCCAAACGCCCACCAAGCGCCACCACCGATGCACGCTCCTCCACCTCGTTATACGCCTTCTCCCAACCATGCTCCCCCACCTACTCACAAACATCCACCTCCACCACACGCCGATAATCACCCGCCGCCGCCGCCACATCACAAGCATCCGCCGCACCACCACCACAAAAGGCATCCACCACCACCGCCTTCAAAGCACCATCACAAGCATCCCCCACCACCTCCACCACCACCGCCGAAACATTCAGCACCTCCTCCCCAGCGACATGCGCCGCCGCCGAAACATTCTGCACCACCACCGCCCTCGCAGCACCATCACAAGCATCCACCTCCACCGCCACCGCCACTGCCGGTGTATGCACCTCCTCCCCAGCGACATGCGCCGCCGCCGAAATATTCAGCACCGCCTCCCCAGCGACATGCGCCGCCGCCGAAACATTCTGCACCTCCGCCGCACAGACAGGCGCCGCCACCGAAACATCCAGCTCCTCCTCCTGAGTATGGAGAAGCGCCGCCTCCGAAGCCAGGTCACCACCGTCCACCACCACCTAAAGGCAAGGCCGCACCGCCGCCGTATCACGTGCCATCCCCACCGCCGCTCTAAATGCAGTAGATTTAGCTCTAAATAATTTTGTTGCTAATAGTTTTCGTCCAAAAAATTACTTCAGTTAATTATCCTAAAATAAATTTAATTTTGATATTATTTTAGCGATCAAATATTAAGATAGTATGTGACATCATATAATTATTTTAGTGCCCGTCTTGTCTAATTTTCAATTTTAATTATCCTTATCCTCTTTTTTTTTTATGTTAAAACGTTATTAAAGTTTAATTTGATCGAGATTTCACCTAATTACAAACTAATTACCAATTAAAAGTCTCATAATAGAGGCCCAAATGTCTAAATCAAACATGAGCTCATTTAGGAAATATATAGATCCCATTAATTTGCTATCAGCCCATTAATTCGGTTAAGATCATCTCGATGTTTTATCTCAATCTAGATCTTTTCTTACATTTTAATATTAATCTTTTGGATGAATAGGTAAGAGATAAAATGTATTTAAAAAAAAAAAGAAATCCTAAAATGAAAATTTTCCATTATTAATTACTAATTCATCTAATTCGTGTAAAATTAAAAATATATATATAGTATTTAAAATATAAAAGGACATTATGAGTCGTTTTTCCTAATAATATACTAACAGAATAATAATATTCCCTCCATCCATAAACAAATTCACTTTTTTTTTTGTTCGTCCCATATCACATCCCCCAATAAAAAAATAGACACAAATCAATAATTGCACAACACACTTTAATTTCAAAATTATCACCCATTTACAACTCAAATAACTTGCTTTATAATTTATTTTTTACATAAAAATACAAAATCACCCCTAAAAGTAAAGCAAAAATCAATTTTTTCTTAAACTTCGTATCTACAGTAATCGGGAACTTCTCTTTGGGACGGAGGGGGTACTAGGAATGAATAAAACCTGAGTTGTCTCTTGTGTCCCCAAGTGTATAAGATAGTGTATAAGATGTATAAAAGTATAACATTTTCTTCTAAAAGATAAGTATAGATTTTAATTAATAAGAGTATAATTTTTCCATTGAAAAAGTTGTCTGAAATATGAATAGTATAAATGTTTGATTAGAAAATTAAGTTTTTTATTCAGAAAATCAAAAGTATAAATTCTTATAATATAAAGTATAAAATTTAATACTAAATTATACAACTTTTGAAAAACGTGAGATTTGAGGGCGCGTTTCCCGAGAACAACTAAGCTTTAGTCATAAATTCTAGAAGAGCACTTGTGTGAGACAATTTTTATTATGTTTTCTTAAATATTTATCATTTTTTACTAAATATATTATTAATTTTAATTAAGAATTTTATTATTTTTTATTTATTTTATATTATATAAAATATTAATGAGATAAAACTACTATTATTTTTTATTAATTTAAATATCATCTTTTTTTATTTAAATATTATTACTTCTTATACTTAGCGTCAGTTTCTTAAACACGGGCTCACTGGAGTGTTTACCACGTGCTTAGATTTATCTTCTTTCGCAGGAGTACTACTTAATTAATTGCATGCTACATGCGCACTTTCTTTAGAAAAAGAGACACACTTTGAATAAGTGAGCATTTAAAACACTTTAGCTACTGTTTTAGACATATTAACTACTCTTTTTTTTGGTAGAAGACTATATTTTTACAATATGGATATAAATTATTTTTACTCCCTCTTCCGTAACACGTATTTTTACCTACTTTTTATTTTGAGATGTCCCAGGTATTTTTATTCATTCTATTTATAGTAAAAATATATAATATTTTATTACTTATTTTTTACAATCTCAACAACTTTAATTACTACTTTTTTACACTTTATTCATCATTCTCAACAACTTTATTTACTTTTTTCCTTTTAAATTATTAATTTATCCCTACTTTTTCTTACATTATATATTAAAAAAATAATACTCCCTCCGTCCCGGGTATTTTTACCCGTTTGTACGGGCACGGAGATTAAGACGTTTTATTTTTTTAATATATAATGTAAAAGAAAGTAGGGATAAATTAGTAATTTGAAAAGAAAAAGTGAATAAAGTTGTTGGGAATGATGAATAAAGTGTAAAAAAGTAATTAAAGTTGTTGGGATTGTAAAAAGTATGTAATAAAATATTATGTATTTTTTCCAAAAATGGAATGGGTAAAAATACGTGGGACACCCCAAAATGGAAAGTGGGTAAAAATACGTGGGACGGAGGGAGTACGTTTTAATTTCCGTACCCGTACAAATGAGTAAAAATACCCGGGACGGAGGGAATATTTTTAAAAGGATTGGGTAATGCTGGGAAACTTCTCTAGATCTCCCCACCTTTTGAAATACATATTAGATGGGCTTACCCGACCCATGGGACAATTATAATCCTTTTCCAATATGCACATTATAAATTCAATCAATGTAGATGTCTTATTATATTTTGATGTTATATTTCATATAGATGTCTTATTATATTTTGATGTTATATTTCATATTGTATACTTTAAATGAGTGACATTACGTAGCATAGAAAATTTGAATATTTCTTCTAATGATTGTTATTTTCCTTATTCAACATTTCGCAGTATGGGATGTAAAAGAGTTCCTAACCAATTTTTAAGAGATGTGATTACATAACTTTCTTGTGATTAATACATGGCTTGTGTTTGGTTCATATTGAGCCAATAATACATAATGGCTCTTAAAATTTTATTAATAATAAGGAAATGTACATACATTTTATTAATAATAAGGAAATTTTATTAATACATGACTTGTGTTTGGTTCATATTGAGCCAATAATACATAATGGCTCTTAAAATTTTATTAATAATAAGGAAATGCACATACTAATGTATTTAAGTGTGCATAATTCCCCTCTAAGCCCGTTAACTAAAAGCAAGGGCTCGATGGATTACAACTTAATGGAAGGTGGATTATAATATCCCATGACACTGAAACAATTCTCATACTTATTCCATGTTTTAAGACAATTGCAAGCTTTATTAATCTACCTAATAATTTTAATGAACCAAATACTGCTAAATTAAAAGAGATTCGAATGGGAAAGGAAAGATGTGGATATGATTAGAGTCCCGTTTGAGAGAGATTGACTGCTTGCTTAATAATTAGGAATCAAACTTACAGTTGAAAACAATTTTTTTTTTTAATCTTTTACTTTCATATTCATTCATTCTTTCTATAGGTGCCAAACAATGCAGGACCAACTCAGTGCTTTTAGTCTAGTTCATGGAATGATCCTACTACATCATATCATATTATCATCATTACACATACATATTACAACAGAATCAGTTTACGGTTTGAATAAACTACTCTTCATGACTAATTTACAACAAAAATGAAATTCCAATTAAAATTTATCAGAATTCATCGATTTGTTAAAAGATGGCTGATGGTAATAATTAACATTGCATGAACTACTATGTAAAAATATGAAAATATCATATGCTAATAGAATGGGAGTCTATTATGTGAATAACAAACCACTAGCAAAGTTGTTACAGAATCTAACAAAATCAACAATCTACAATTGCAAATGGCAATATATAGAACTGTATTTACACAGTCCAATTGAAATTTTCTGTGGAGAAAAGCAAAGGTAAAGGTCGATATAACCGAAAAAATACAGAACTAGTCAAGGTAAATGGAGCACAAATGCTTCTAAATCAGGGTTTTGGATTGCAACCTCTCGTGCTGTACTGATGAGATGCCTGGTAATTTAGGCAAGAACCGCACCAGAACAGCACGCATGCCTATCTACATTCTGTAAAAAAAGCCAGCATCGTCCATGGCTCGCCCAACAATGGAACCTCTGAAGAGAAATACAACACATTAAATGAGGAAAATATAACTCCTCACTGAATTCATAATCCAGTTTGGAATATTGAAACCAAACAGATAATTCCGTGTAGCATTTGTATAATGTCTCTCATTCCATGGTTAAAAAACATAATATTAGGATATCTTGTGGATTCGTAATAGATCAACCACTCTTCGTGGTTAGAGAATATGTACCCCCCAATAAGGCAAAAATCACTCCTTGATCTCAAACACGGAATAATGCACACACTTGAAAACAAATTTAAATGATTCGAAATAAAATTATTCCACCACAGCCTTCAAGGAAGAATAACACAACAGTGCAAGAAACAATCTAAACAGTTAAATCAGCCTCTCAGCTTTATTTCAGAGAGTAACAGTTGAAAGTTCAAACAAAACCAAAAATCATTCAATTCAAAGCAAAGAACGTAATGTTTGTGCATATTGTGTGTGCCAATCATTCCAACAAGTTTCAGAATTCAGAACCTTAGTAAAAGCACAAAAACAAAAAGTTTGTAGTCCAATAATCGGCAAATTCAAAACATAATTTGCATTTAATAATTAACCTAAAAGATATTTCAACTTTGAACTAAAGTCTCAACTTAAAATTTGCATTTAATAGAAGATATGTTACAGATTAGCAATAAGCAAATCATTCAACAGAGCTGTTGCAGGAAATTCATGCAATTTTTAAATACGGGCAAAGATTTACATTACAAGTGTTCATCAGGCCCTTCTAGAACTATCCATCAATTATCCATGAAATAGATACAGAATGAAAAAGATACAAATAAGTATCTACACATAAAATTTGTTTCAATTTTTCAGTTGTTCCTTTTTTGGCGGTGTTTATGTTGGGGAGTAGGGTTGTGGTGGGAATGCAGTTCAAAACTGTCACTAAATCAACATTGAGACAAACAGAACAAAACTAACAAAATGTCCACAAACCTGAGCAGCTGCGGACTGAGGTCTGTGTTACTAAAATAGGTTCACAAGAAACGCCTTCTATCAGTTGGTTTAAGGATCTGAAAAGAGCACATCAAGCTTTCATCTACACTCATCATGGCCCCAGCATTATCAAATTCACCACAATAGTTGGGGGCAGAAAATATCGTAACAAGCTGCCTATCGGCAAAAAACTCATATCCATCTTCTACAACCTGCTCAAGAAGGTAAAGCAATCAGACAGCAGTAATAACAAAGGGATAAAGAAGCTAGAAAATAAAAGATCAAGAGAAAATCAATGCCTGGTGAGCACGACAAACAAGGTCCATATCATGCTGCATCAAAAATTCAGCAACCTTATCTGGACCAAACGTGTAAGAGACTCCCCTATCATTCATTCCCCAACCTTTCAGTTCTCTACTGGGATCAGACCAAAGTAAATCACAGAGCAAACCAGAGTCCGGAACATCAGTTGGACGAGGTAAATTTCTAATTTGGTCCAAATTTGTAAGGTCGGGAGAAAGACCACCATGCATGCAGAGAATTTTATCATCTATAAGTGCTGCCACAGGAAGGCAGTTGAAACAATCAGTAAAAACTTTCCAGAGTCTAACATTGAACCGACGTTTACATTCGTCATAAAAACCATATATCCTATTAATCGAAGCGCATTCATGATTTCCTCTTAAGAGAAAGAAATTTTCAGGATATTTGATTTTGTAGGCGAGAAGAAGGCATATTGTTTCTAAACTCTGTTTGCCACGGTCCACATAATCCCCTAAAAACAAATAATTGGCCTCTGGAGGAAATCCTCCATACTCAAAAAGCCTTAGAAGATCTCCATATTGCCCATGAATGTCACCTGGATTTCACCAAAAAAAAAAAAAAACTATGTATTTTAGTCTCTTGGTTTTATGCAGCAGGGAAAATAAGAAAAAACACACAAGAGCATCTTCATTCACCAACTCAAAAGATGACACAAGAACAAGATAACTGTATTGTTTCAACTTTTATCCATATGAAGTTCGACATCCACACAGGATAACATCTCTCTAAGGTATAGTGAAAGAAAAGAGGAGGCCGATTGGAATACCAGTAAAACCAAAAAAAATCTTTAAAACATGGCTATCTGCTACTGCTAATGTTTAATTCATAATCATATATTCACATTAAATGGTGATGCGACAGCTTTAACATAATTGGATAGATTCTTGCAGATGGAAACATTCACCATTTCACCTCATGTCGATAGAAAAGATAAAACATGGTCTCTCAGCACCCAAAGTTTCCCAGACTTATAATATTTAGTAAAAAGCTTGCTCAGTTTAAGCAAAAGGCTTCAAACATAAATGGTGTGTGCCCATGAAAGACAATACTGAAAACTTAATTAAGCTTTACAAAGTAAATTTAAAAAAGAGAAGCATAAAATAGCCTACATATAAGAAGGCAACTTTTTTTTTCTAGCATAAGAAGTAGCCCTCATATTGCATCCTCCACCAAATGATCTTCCATGTAAAGTTTTCTAATATTGTGAAGAAGATACATTACTACCACCAACGCTCCACCAACCATAGGAGTTTCAGATTGAAACCAAAATCTAAAAAAGATGACATGTTCTATGCTTATTATCA
Organism: Pogostemon cablin; assembly: GCA_023678885.1. Classification (NCBI taxonomy): domain Eukaryota; kingdom Viridiplantae; phylum Streptophyta; class Magnoliopsida; order Lamiales; family Lamiaceae; genus Pogostemon; species Pogostemon cablin. Next base: position 8,754,904 of record CM042985.1, read on the forward strand.
TTTAGTAGGTGCTTTTCTGCGTTGATGTCTAAATTAAAAGGTTAAGATTCACTAGAAAAGGTCCAACTTCAATAACCTCTTATACAAATCTGATGTCAAGTCAAGAAACTACGTTAAATTGCACAAGGTCAAAATGACGGAAGAATCTAAACGAATACACATATAATATAAGCTACAATCTACACTACTACTGAAGAAAAGAAGACAAGAGGGACAAAAAAATTAAAATGCAGAAAGCAGCAAAACACGAAACTCAAGAGAATGCTACCATCATCTGATATGAAGACTAATTCAAAGAACAAGATTTCCTAATTACCCATTTTTGCCTACACTATAAGTTATGGATCATATCCAATATATGAGTGACAAACGTCAAAAAGCTATATCAACATCCAAAAAATACAAAAATCACCCGGACCCAGTGCCAAAAGAATTCCTTTATTCAAATATTCAGGAAAAATGAAGAGAGAACAAATTTGAAAATAAGATGAATTATACTTTGTAGAAACTAAAATCCATTTCAATAAAAATTCCAAATGAAGGTAGCTCAGAAATTACTTATATTTTACTCAAATACAATTCGCATTCGTAGCCATCCTCTAACTTTGAAAAAACAGATAATGAAAGCCGAATCACACCCACAGAAAGAAAGAAAATCATAGCCCAAGAATTCTCAGCTGCCCACATCACATCACCGTCATAAAAGTCAAAATCCAAAATTCATTACAAGCAATAAATTCATGAAGGCAACACGTACAACAGAGGTATAAACGGAATCAAAGTACGGTGACAGAATTCATCGTCGTGTTGAAGAAACAGGAAGAGGGTAAGACGAGTAATAATACCGCAGATCTTAATAGGGGCTTCGAGCTCGAGAAGATTAGGTTGGGAGAGAAAGATCTCACGCGACGTCGAACACAGAGCACGGATCTCATTCTCCGACAGCTGCACCTGGCGCACCGTCCGGGCGTTGCGAAACTCCAACAACCGATTGATGATGTCATCCAACAAGGCAGGCTCTATCCCCTGCCCATTCGTCGCCATATTATGCCTCACCCACTCGATTCCTTGGGTCCACCCCTAAATTACAACCCCAGAAGGAAACCCTAGAATCCCGATGAACAAAATTGACGCAAACAAAAAAATCAATAGATTAAATTCTTCAGTGCCTCATTACGCTCTTCCTGGAAACAAGCAAGAAACCAGAAAGAACAAACGATAGATGAACAAAGATAAATATGGGTTTGGGCTAAAAAAATATTTTTCTTTAAAAAAAAAAAAAAAGAGGGTTAGGATAATAGGAAAAAAGAAATAAAATTGGAAGTTAATGAAAAATGGGAGATTAGGCGGAGAGGGCTATATTGATAGAATGATTATTATATGATTCGATGGGATTAAATTAAATCTGTAAAACTAGAGAATCATGGTGTCGCGGTCGATAAATCCGGTGGCCTCGTGTGGTTGCCTCGCTATTTCGATGGAGATTTTGGGACTGGACAGTCTGGACCCCTCCACTTCCTTCTTCAGGCTATGGAGAGCTCTCTCTCTCCCCTCCCTCTGCCGCCTGGTTCCCCAAAATGCAAATTAGGTCTAGCGGGGGTTGAATTCAAAATTTAGGGCTTTGTCTTATGGAGTTGCTACTTGCTCCAGGTAAAGTTGATAAAAATAAATTTACTTTTTTTTTTTTATTTGGAAACCATAAAAATAAATTTACTTAGTGCGAGATGTAACAAAATTTAATTTATAATTTCGTGAAACTATATAATTATATATAGGGATAGGGATGGTAACGGGACAGATATTTTCGATACCCGGCCTACTCGAATTCTAATGGGAAGAGTACGGGTAATTATAAATGGGTTTGAGACGGGTACGAGTAGCCGTAAAAAATAACATTAGGGTTTGAGAAGAGTGCGGGTAATACCGCAATACCCGCGGATACCCCGTTTATATATATATATTTTTTTTTTTTAATTTAATACATTATATATTAAATAATTTATATATTATGAGATATTTTATATATTAAATTAATAGTTAGTATAAGTTTTATTTAATCATATTTATTAAATATTTATTTAAAATAATAGAATTTATATTATATTTATTTTATATTTAATTAATAATAATATAATTTTTATTATTATATTTATTTAACAATAGAAAAATATAAATATATATAAAATAAATTAATATTAAACGGGTACGGGTACCCGTGGATATTGATTAACGAATATGGGACGGGCATGGGTACGAGTAATATAATAAATTTTTTAAATAGGACGGATACGGGTATGTGCAGTTGTTTTATTGGATATACGGTACAAGTACCCCAAAATAAGCGAATATCATACCCGTTGTCATCCCTAATTATATATTGTCCTAAAATGAAATTATTACAAACTAATACACACTTACCATAGTACTAGGTACAACATTTTAAATAAAGAGTTGATCTACACATTAAAAACAGGATCCATATTTAAAAGTGTATCAACTGTATAATCCTAAAATATCTTAAATTGATCATTCACGGGATCTCATCCCTCTCTCAATCATTCTCGGTCTCCTCTCTCACTTATTCAGGCTGAGGTCACAAATCTCACTCCTCATTCACGCTGGTCACTGTTTGCTTCCAGATCTCCGGCGAGCGTTACCCTTCCAGATCTCCGGCGAGCGTTTCCCTCCCTCACTCCGTCCAGCGTCCTCCCTCCCACTGCTCCACCTATGCACTGCCTCCATCCGTCGTCTCTCATTATATGTCGTTCTGCCTCCTTTCTTTGCGTGTTTCCTTTTGTTGATTTCTTTGTTGATTATAGATTTTAGGTTGTGTAAAATTATTTGTATTATAATTAGGGCTAGATTTGGGGATTAGATTTTGACGTTGATTGAAATCAAGCGTGCATGGTTGACGTGTTTGACTGGATTAGAGACATTAATTGGGTTTGTGGAAGAATCAAGCGTGGATAGTGTTTGGGTGGGGATGGAATTAAACGTGATTCTGTATACTGTACAAGAATTAATTAACTAATGTATATCTTTATTTACATAAATGTATTCTATATATTAAATTAAATGCTGTATACTGTACAAGAATTAATTAACTAATGTATATCTTTATTTACATAAATGTATTCTATATATTAAATTAAATGTAGGAAGTGCGCTTTAATTAACTAATGTATTTCTTTATTTTCATAAATGTATTCTTTATATTAAATGTAAGTTAGTATATATATATGAGTATTCTTTATACGTTAATGAGTTACAACATATACGTTAGTAAGTTAAAACTCATACACTTGAATATATATATATATATATATATATATATATATATATATATATATATATATATATTACATCTTAAACTAAAATGTATAATATATTATACTAACATGTATAACAAAACATATAAAAAAATCAATTGAATTTAATACTAACTTTTCTTTATAAATTTAATAATGATACATTTAAAAGTAAAATGCAATACATTTATGTAATAAAACGTATACATCATCTAATTACAATAGAAAATTGGGAGAGAGAGAGTTTGAGATAAGGACATAGAGTATAAGATTGGAAGAAAGAACGCGTGTAGAGAGTTGAATGACTCATCACCTTATTAGAGTATAATAAATATTCGGGTCATGAATTAATTTTTGACCCAACTGCACCTTAAAAACTGGTGCATGATAATATTTGCCTTAAATAAATAACTTGTGGATAATAATATTTGCCTTAAACAAATCTAATCCCATGATTATAGATAATTTATTCCAATATTTACACAGTGAATTTAAGAAAATGAAAACTCTTAATTAGCTCTCTAAATTCTGTGTGCATTTATGAAAATTGAGGATAAACCGTAAACATTAACTGAAATAACGTAACCTCAATGTCCACAAATTTCTTCGCACCAAGTTGTGTTCGGCGACAATGAGCTTATGCGATGATGTTGTGATTTCAAATAGTTGTTATTTTGACTTTGTGTATAATTAGTTTGATTTCATTCCTTAAAAATAGATAGCAATCCGGTTTAACTGAATCCCTTTAATTAAGGGATTGTCCAATTGCTTTAGGGATATATATATATATATATATGAAAAATAGATTAAAATTTTGAATGATGTATATGTAGGAATTTTTTTTATTTATGTCATGTATCTAATAACTATCAATTCTAAAATTATATAATCGAATGCATAGACCACTTCCCAAAAAAAACAAGATTAACAGTAATATTTTTTAAATGTAGCAAAATTTATTTTCTAAACACTATCTCTCTGGGCTAATTTAATTAATTATAGTAGTTTTAAAATTACTTTATCAATATATGGTAGTTTCATGATTCTTTAACCTTTTAAGCAGAAGCGCCCTTGCTGGCGGGTTTTCAACTGTTTGCGCACCTCTCAAATAGAATCGCCATTTGGATTGGCGATTTACTTAAATAATAATAAAATAACATTTTAAATAATTTAATTGATATATAAATATAATAAAATACTCCCCGTCCAACATTAATGTATCTATTTAGTTTTTGCACGTTGATTAAAAAGCATTATTATTTTATGTGTAGTGGGTAGTTGTATTGGTGGAGAGTATGAGTCTCATATTTAATTTTTAGTTTAGGTCTCAACATAAGACCTGATTTTATAAGTGTTTTAAATTTAAATTTAAATTTAAATTTAATTTCTTTTCTTAAGGCCTAAAATTTTAGTATATTTATTATTTTTTTCTTATTTTAAGGCTTATCATGAAATTTATATTTTTATTTCAAATCATACAAAATAATTTAAAAATATTATTATACACCTTCAAATCAAATCATAAAATTAAATATATGTTATTTTTATTAATATTTAGATTATTTATAATATATATTGAATTCGGCAAAAAATAAAATTACGACGGAACTTAATTTGAAAAAAAAAAGATAAAATTGAGTCTTCAAATGAGACTTCTAAAATGAAACTTAAAATTGAGATCTAAATTAAAAATCGGATCTTTACATGAAAATTTTTCTTTTTTTTATTAGTGGAATATGTGGGTCCCACCATATCTGTCTAAAAAGAGGAATAGATAGATTAAGGGTGGACGACCCAAAATAATAAAATAAATAGATTAAGGATTGACGGAGTAATATTTTAAGTAATTATTTAATGATTTAAATTATACTATCTCCATTTAACAGTGAATTGAAATAATATTTTAAAATATAGTGGGTTTGATTGTATTAGTGGTGTATTTGAGCATATAATAATACTATTATTTTATGCAAGTCTACTATATACTTAAAAATAAAATGTATTAATGGAACAATTAAAAAAAAATGTGTCAACTTTTATATGAAGAGAATATAATTTCAACTATTATTATTTAAAATATTATTTTATTATATTTATATATCAATTAATTATTTAAAATATTAGTTTATTATTATTTATGTAAGTCGCCAATTCAGCCGGCCGACTCTATTTGAGAAATGTGGGAACAGTGGAAAACCGCCACAAGTAGTGGCGCTTTTGCCTAAAATATTAACAAGCCATGAAACTACCATATTTTGTTACAGAAATTTTAAAACTACAATAATTAATTAAATAAGCCCTATCTCTCGAATGCCACGTCAAATGTGATAAATAAGCGAGGCAACCAAAATTGAATTTGCAGCTCGTTTGTCTTGATCCAAAATATATCGTATGTTAAATTGTTGAAATTAAATAAGGTATGTATCTGTGAATGTAACATAATAAACACAAAATTTAAAAAATAATTCTATTATTATAGTAAGAAAATTGGACCTCTGAAATGAATTGAGCTGCTCGGAGCGAGTTTAAACATAGAGTGAGACTCTTGTGTGTCCGGGTGCACGGGCTTGACCCATGCGCCCAACCCGACCTATTTATTAAACGGGTCATATATAAATAAAAAAAAATCAAAACTCATTTTTTCACCGACTAGTGCGTGCGGTTCTTTTCTCTCACCCACTTGCGATTCTTCTGTACAAGAAAGGGGAAATGGAGTTTTCATACCTTCATCTTTCAATTTCATATATATCTCACAATTCCCCTAATGGTGGGGTACACCATTTATATATCTCACAATTCAATCTACAAGAAAGGGGAAACAAAGATTTCATACCTTTATCTTTTCAATTTCATAAATATTTCACAATTCAATAGATTCAATTCCAGCTTCATCGTCGAAATGCAAAAGCGAAATTCCAATCATTGTTGAAAATCTAGATTTCATACATTTATTCTCCGTCGGATCCTTCTTGTTCGGCAAATAGGTAATTTGAGTTCTACAATAATGAATCTCGCGTGTAATTATTTATTAAAGATGAACTCCAGGAATCATAATTGAATTTATGTTTGGATTTATCTTTGGATGCATAACTGGAGTTCTTATTGTTGTTATGATTAACCATGTTATGATCATATACCAGTTTCTCTAATTCCATTTGAAGTGTTGAATAATATTTGGCCTACATAATGGATTTTTCATGCAGTTCTTGCCTTATGTTCTCTGTTCACAACCCATTTGATGAAAAACCTCACTCAAATTTTGTACACACCTTTTCTAAAAGCTGCAAGTCAACTTTCTTTTTCTAACATGTTGTTTGAGGAATTACAGAATCCACTTGATGGCTATGGTACTACCACTTTCGGGTTACACATATAATTAATCTGGCTTGTGATGCCATGAAGAGTCTATAGTAGGACTTGAAGCTGTTAGCAGAACTTCTTTTTAGATTTAGAGATGAAATTTGGATCTTAAACTCCAAATGCTCATTTACTTTAGTGATGTAATAAGTTAAATATTTGTAAAAGATTTTGATGAATTAATAAATTTCTTGAATTTTGAATGAGTAAACTATTATGTGATTATGAAATGCTTTAATTGAAATCACATTGTGAAGTTCAGGTATTAGATAACTTGTAATACCTTTAGTATTGAGCGTCGTACTCTTTAGTACAAAATTATATACTCTTTGCACCATGTCATTATACCCAAATAATATTAACTTGAAACACCATCAATAACAGATGTTCTAAAATCTATACCCTTTACACGACAAACAATGTTGTATTTACTCATCAACAATATATCTTTTGCAACGACATACAATTTACATGGCCACTACACCTTTTGCATGCCAAACAATGTACCATTTACTAAATAACAATGTACCCTTTACTCATTAACAATATACCCTTTACAACTTAACACAATTTATATGGCTACCATACCTCTTGCATGATAAACAATGTACCCTTTATTAATTAACGACATACCATTTGCAATTCCATAGATATTACATGACCACAATATACATTTTGCTACGTTATACAATTTACAATCAGTATACCCTTTGCTGACAAACAATGTACTTTTTACTCATCAATAATGTACTCTTTACTCATACGCAATATACCCTTTGCGCCAAGCCATAATACCTTTTATAATAAACTTGAAACACTCTAAACTCCGTACTATTTGCATGACAACAATGTACCATCTAATCATAAATAATATACCTTTTACCCATCAACAATATACTATTTCGAATCTATACAGTTTACATGACAACATTATACCCTTTGCATGTTAACAATGTACCCTTTACATGATAATAATATACTCTTTGTGGTGACAATTGATTAAATTTAAATACAAGTTTGCAATAATTATAATGAAGGACAGAAAAATATGATATTTCCTTCACATACAACAAAACTGTCTCACTATACTGATCATAAACTATAGCAAAAACTAATCATGTAATACATAAAGAGTTATGACTTCAACTTGATTGTAACTATCATCATATGCTAGTCATCAACATAACATATCCAAAAACTAAAATAACCCTAACAAACACCATCAATCATGCCTCTTCCCCATTTAACTTTCTCAAATTCTTTCCATTTCCCTTAAGTAGCTATTTTCTTCTCTTCTACCGCCTTTATCGCTTTTTCCTTCTTCTACATAGAACAGTGAAAGTCCTGAAAATAAAAACACACGAAGTTATAAAAATTGCAATAACAAAATAACAACTAAATTTCATACCCTTTACATAACAAAATATACCCTTTACTATCAATCATATACTCTTTTCATTGATATCATAATAACAATTTTTAGAGGTCATACTGCAATATAAAATAAATTCCCCTTTGTCAATATTCCGTACAGTTTACATAACCATTATACCCTTTGCATGCTAAACAATGTACCTTTTACTCATTAATAGTGTACTCTTTACTCAAAACAATATACCCTTTGCAACTCCACACAGATTACAAGACAACAATAAACCCTAAAACAGACGTACTTTACTCATCAACATTATACCCTTTACTCATCCTTAATATACCCTTTGCACCATGCCATATACCTTTTTAGCATACTTGAAACACTCGAAACTCCATACCCTTTGTATGACAAAATTGTACCATTTACTCATTAACACTGTACCCTTTACTCATCAATAATATACTCTTTTGTTTCACTATGATCACATGTCCAGAAGGATACTTTTTTTATCTCATGATTATAATAGAAACTTGAAATGAAAAAAAAATGTAATGGTTTCATAGTCCACATTATTTCTCTTATAACACAGAAATATACTCCCTCCATCCCTCCTTAAGAGGGCCAATTGCTTTTTGGCACATAGATTGAGGAGTATTATTATTTAATGTGTAGTGGGTAGTTGTATTAGTAGGAGTGTGGGTCCCAATATTTTATTGTATTAGAGGGTGTGTGTGTGTTCCATGTGTGTAAAAAAGGAAATGAGACTCTTTTGGTGGGACGACCAAAATGAAAAAATGACCCTCTTAACCTGGGACGGAGGGAATATATGTAGAATGTGAAACTAACTTATCTCTCTCTCTCTCTCTCTCTCTCTCTCTCTCTCTCTCTCTCTCTCTCTCTCTCTCTCTCTCTCTCTCTCTCTCTCTCTCTCTCTCTCTCTCTCTCTCTCTCTCTCTCTCTCTCTCTCTCTCTCTCTCTCTCTCTCTCTCTCTCTCAAGTGATGAAAGTTATTGCAATATTCAAGAGTGATTTGCCATAATGGAAGTGTGAAAAATTATAATAAAAGATTGGTGGGTTTGTGTATGATAACATGCATCTCACATGACTACTTCATTTGGAGCCACTCTCTCACTCATGTCTCCCACCATACACTCACTAACCAAATCTCTCCAGAAACTAAAACAAGAAGCTATTAAGTTTAGTTAATGCAGTTTACTCTGTTTAACGTTTAAATGAAAATATGTAGATGTCTTTAAAAATGAAATTTTAGTCTTTCTACCATGCATGAACTAATTTTGCTGCTATAAAATCTTGTATTTTTTTTCATTTACTACTCAATAACTCATGTCGGAAGTCATCATTTGCCACGAATGTACGAAATAAAAACTTCTTTTTAAATAAATTCTACATTAATCCATTCTTCTACTTTCTTCTCAATTTCAATTCAAAAGATTGATGCATGTAAACATAATGCATTAGTTTGGAACTGCTTATTTATCATTAAACTACGATAATTATAATTTTTATCATTCAAATAACAAAGTGCTAATTATGAGCTCAGTTGCGACAAAAATAAAGTGAAATTGAGCGCTGTTTTGACATACAAGAAGAACCAATCTTAATGCAACCTAATGTTCACTATTGTATCATGAAAACTTAAAAAAAATGAACACATAAATTAGAATTTGCATCAGGAATATAGAACTCCACATAGAGATTTATATTTTAATCTCAAGGTGTTATAAAAATAAGAGGTAAGCCACTGGCCACATCTTTTACAGAGACCACTTCAACTCATTCCGATAAGAAAAAAGCATACAACGAATACCAACAAATGGGGAAAAGATACTGAAAACATAGATTATATGAAATATCTCATGAAAACATCCAACTGGACATTGCAAGTTAAAATCATGTCAAATTAATAGTCGTATATCAGCTACTATATATGAGTACAGAAAATGGTGCAAACCTTATACTTTATCTGAATTCTTTGAAGGTTGATCTCACTCTCCAATAATTCTCATTTAATCTCTTCTACATTAAGAAGCAGAAGAAAGAATAAATGATGAGCATCACTACAAAAACTTCAATCACCATGATATTGCCATTAATATTAATTGCAATTTTCATCATTCAAAATATAAGGTACATGAGCTACATCTATTCAAAGATAGAGTTTAAGCTTAATAATAAATTCCACTAGTAGGAGATAACTGAGTTATACAAACAAATTATTAGCACTAAACTTTGCAAAATCACAAAGAGAAGTCAATAATGTAAAATTGCAAGTACCAGAAATTTAAGCTTTAAACTGTCTTACGAGATCGTTTCACCACATTTCACGATCTCTCACAAGTAATTAAAAGTTAACACTATTATATCATAAATCAAAAAACATATAAATAGAATTTTTTTACCTGGACAGAGCTGGATAAAATCGGTTAGCGGAAAATGATAACGCAAAGTATTTGATTATTCCTGAAACTTTCAGCAGCTATTTCCAAACCTTAGCCGATTGATACCTTGTGAACGTCGCCACTCTTGCGATCTCCAGTTCGCGAAACCTTCATATGAACCATTGAAAATACTATCTTAATCGGCGACGAGAAGCAGACGGAGAATCGAGTCGAGAAGGAAATTGATAGATAGAGTAGAAGAGAGAGAGAGAGGGCGAGAATGTGAGAGAATGAGAACGGTGTGTGAAATGTGAGCAGCGTGAACCCTAGAATGAATTGGGTTTTTTTCTTTATATATTTCGGGTCGGGTTGATAATATGGGTAGGGTCATGTTTGGGCGCACAGGTCTAAGTTCGTGCGACCGAGGACACAAGAGCTTTTGCCATAAACATGAGTTAAGGAGAGATTTTTTTTTATTTTTTATTTCAAGTAATAACAAAACTTTTGAATACAAAAAAGTGGTTCACTTTAAAAATAAATTTACAATAATTTAATGGAAAGACATACTACTAATTCATTTTTACAAAATATAATATTTTAATGTGTAATAGATTGAAAGATTAGTTGTATGAAGTATTAATTACTCATATATATTTTATATGCGTCTCATTTAAAAAAATAAATAAAAATGCAACAATATTCGTGTAACACCCTAATTATTGTTCCACTAATTAATAGTAAAATAAAACGACGATGAGAGGAGGGAGTATTTTTTGAGCTAAAAATTAATATTAGCTCATGTTGGCTGGTCCCAGAAAGTGTTAGTATTTAAATGTGTCAAATTATTTAATTTTACTTCAATTATTTTGGCTATTAGGCCGGCAACAAATCAAAACAAATATTATGAATCTCATATTAAGAAAGCAGATAAACAAGTCAAGATTAGGTAATAAAAGATTAAATAAATTAGACAGCATTGAAAATTAATAGAGTGATCTCCAATCTAGCATGGTCTGGCACTAGCTCAGATGCTTATTACTGACTCCAAGTTCTGCTAATTTGATGACAATAGTAGTTAAATAACTACAATTATCATGTCGAAATCTGAGCATGCAATATAATATTTCATCAAAATCTGCTAATATAACATCCAAGCAAATCAAGAACCATGTGGTTAGATTTCATCAGATCAAGATAAATGCCAAATAGTCTTCCCTACCAGAGAGATTTCATTCAATTTTCTCTTCTGATCATCATCTATCCAACTGATTCTGTGCAATCATAAAAGCATATTCGGAGATGGCGAGGGATCAAGCATCGCACCTCAGTTTGCGTGGCATCTGTTACATTCTACTCGTCCTCTCTTCCCTCTCCACGCTTCTTTTTCTCTACTGGTCCTACTTCTCCATTGGCTGCTTTCCTCATATTCAAACCCCTGTTGAGGAGAATCAAGAGTTTGATCTTCTTTCATTTCCATCTTCTTGGAATTCCCTTTACTTCCCTGACGAAGCACCTAAAAGATTTCTGAAGATAGCTGTTTTTGTCAAAAAATGGCCGGATAAACATCATGCTGGAGGGCTAGAGCGGCACGCATCCACTCTGCACCGTGCTCTAGCTAAACGTGGCCATGAGCTCCATGTGTTCACCACTTCCTCAACAAATGTGAACTCAACGAAGAATTTATATTTTCACCTCTCAAATCCAACGGCAGCTGGTTATCTGGATCAAGCCACAATCTGGAAGCAGTTTCAAGCAGAGAACTCAACAGGGAGACCCTTTGATGCAGTTCACACAGAGAGTGTAGGGCTAATGCATACTAGATCAAGAAATCTGATTGACATAGTGGTTAGTTGGCACGGAATTGCATACGAATCTATACATTCTGACATTATTCAAGAAATCTCAAGGGCTTCAGAGGAAGCACAATCAACTATTTTGAAAGAAAGAGTAATGAAAGTTGTGGAAGAAATACGGTTTTTTCCACGTTATGCTCACCATGTTGCTACCAGTGATCATGTAGGAGATGTCCTGAAAAGAATCTATATGTTACCAGAAGAACGCGTTCACATTATTTTGAACGGAGTTGATGAGGAGATTTTCAGGCCAAAGGCCATCAAGGACAGAGATTTAATGTTGGAATTTGACATTCCAGAATCTACGTTGCTAACTCTTGGAATTGCCGGGAGGTTGGTGAAGGACAAGGGGCATCCCTTGATTTTTGAAGCCTTGAAGCAAATCTTCAACGAAAGCACAAGTTTCCAGGAGAGTGTAGTTGTTCTGGTGGCTGGAGATGGTCCCTGGGGAGCTAGATTCAAAGAACTTGGATCTAATTTACGTGTTTTAGGGCCATTAGATCAAGCTCAACTTGCAAAATTCTACAATGTAATTGACATTTTCGTAAATCCCACACTACGAGCCCAAGGATTAGATCACACCTTGTTGGAAGCTATGCTTGTGGGGAAGCCATTGATGGCCACAAAACTTGCCAGTATCACAGGTTCTGTGGTCGTAAGCCGAGAAATAGGCTATACATTTTCGCCCACAGTAGACGCATTGAAGAAAGTTCTGTATGAGGTGTGGAAGGATGGAAGAATTACTCTCCAGCAGAAAGGTCACTATGCCAGGAAAAGAGCCTTGAAATTGTTTACTGCCACGAAGATGGCCGCAGCTTATGAGAGGCTATTTTTGTGCATTGCTGAGAACAAAAATAGAAGCAATGATTACCGCAATTACAAACTCAACTCAACAGGGAGATTGTGACCAAAGATCAACCTCTTGCTGAAGAGGCACGTAGAAAAATCTCAGGTGAGTGTTGGGAGATGACTGATAACCTTCTTCAGAGTTTAGAGAGCAATGCTCACTTTGATCCTAGCATTGCAAAGGGTAGTTCTATGCAGAGAAAAAAAAAAACTTCATGTTCAAGTGCTTACAGGAATTAAAAGCACAAGTTATTGACAGACCTGCAACGTAGCGGATGGGAAAATGTACATTGGAATCCTGATCAGAAGATATGTAAGTAGTTAATGCGCTATACTATTTTTCAAGCTTCAGTTCAATTTTTTTCCCCCTTTTTTTATGCTTCTCAGCATTATATCTTCAGTTATACCAAAGAGTGAAACTGGAAAATACACTCATAAAGATAGAATCAGGAAAATTACCTGGGTTGTTGAAATCACCCAAAGAGCCTTTAATCCATCAGAAACGAATAGAGCAACCTGGTTTTATCTAAGGTGCATATATTTCCATAATCATCTCACATAAACAATACATCCATCTTATAAAACAATCATGGTCTGATTGTTTCTTCATAGAACTCAAAGAAATTAATTTATTTCAAAATCAAATAGGAAGTATGTTTACATGTCCATATTGGTTCAGTAAGGCAAACTTTTTTTCACCTCTCGAAAATTGCCCATAAAAGATGTATAATATTGTTGAAAGGACAGAAGAAACATGCCAGACTTACAATTTGATTCAATACACACATTCAGAAACATACACATGACCGAAAACTCAATTAAAAACTCCGAGTTCTGCCATTGAGGCTATAAGTTCCAACAGAAATCTACATCAAACTGCTCTTGTTGAGGTTCCTGCATTGAGGTTTGACAAGGGAAAGACCCAGTAAAAACCAAATGAAAATTTGAGCCACCAGAAAAAAGAAAATTAGTTAATAGACATGGTATGCTTATTGCTAAAATAAATTTAGTAATTCATTATTTGAGCACATCGATAAATTTACTAAAATGAATTTAGTAATTTCATGATTTTTACAAGACTTGTAATAATTTCTCATTTGTTTTTTTCAAACTTGCATTTAAGATTAAATTGCAGAAAAAAGCCCATAAGGCTAAATAAGAAAAACAAGACCATGACACTAATATATTATCAATCCCATAAATAAGTTATTATAACTTACATAAAAAGAGTTCATGAAATCCCATTTCACCATACCTAAACAAAACAGGAAGATCCACATGCCTTAATAGACAGTCTCAATAATAAAGCGATCCTGAAATGAATAATGTTTTCAGATTTTTAATAGAGGTATATACGTCTATCAGTGTCCAAATTAAAGAAACAATATTACCTTGCCACCAGTTCCCTCTCGGAACACCATTTGAATTGTTTTTACTAGGGTCATCCACTCCCCCATCTTTCTTGTACTGATGCATTGATCAGTATAATTCCGTCATGTTATTTTGTCAAATTGAATATAAACTGTTTTCAAGGCATTAAACTCACGTTAGTATACGATCCTGATGTATAAGGATTTGAAGATCTAATGTACATATCCTCTTGCCCTCCATAGTAAAGTGATGAACTCAAAGGACATGGTTCAGGCCTTTCCTGAAATACTGAATTCGTTTCTTTGCTAGGAATGACATTGCTCACATCTTCCTTATCCTTAATATCACCTGCAAACAAACAGAAAAGTTCGAGGATTTTATTAGATGTGAGAAAGACTTCCATCCATGCTCTGAATATTCTTATAAAGGGTGATGATTAAACTGCTTATTACAAAATAGCCTTACAACATAGTTGTTCTCTATATAATTGGCACAGGTATATGTAGAGATAATTAATCTTCAGTCATTGTTAGAAGTGCCAGGTAACAGAATTTACCACATGCAAGTTCTACCGTCTAAAAGCTGATGTTAAATTACATATTCATGCTCTCCCAGAAACTAAGGATAATTTAATAGGATTACTGAATATAAATGGAAGAACAAAAGTATATGGAAACCTTGCCATTACATTAAACATTTCATGTAACAATAGTTTTAAAAGATGTTTGAAGCATGAATTCAGTTCTGATATAAAATGAATCCGGTATAGCAAGTTTAAAGATCACTTCTGTGCCTCTGAAGACTGTGATCTCTATGTTCCATACACATTCTACGGTAGGTCTAAATATAGTGAACTTAGTTAGTGAACCTTTGCTAAAATCTCACCAGATCATCTAGCATAAATGCTCTCAAACATCAAAGGTGGCACATGGATCGAATCAGCAGGAGAAGACTTCAATTAACTTACCCTGAAATCCAGCATCCAATGATTGGCTACCAGTATGGAGTTTGTGCTCATTTCCAATTATCTTAGAAGTAGAGTAATTCCTTCCTGTAACCTAATCAAATTTACAACATTGATATCCTTTAGGCCATGGTAGACACACTTCAACATACAGCTCTTAACCATTACCTTAAACACTCACACACACCTCCCAAAGGAACAACAATCAAATAAACGTGAGAAATTACAAGTAAAATTTAAACAAACAAATAAAGTTGAATACACATTCAGATACTTGCAATCATTCACAATCTCAATAAATAACAGTCTCCTTGTGAAACAACCAAGAACAGATAATCATAAGCAAAACTTGATAAGCATTCTTAACATTAAAATATAGTTTCCAAAAAAGCTAAACGGAATCCCTCCTACCTATGATGGGGACAAGGTATCAGAATTTGGCCAAAGTTCACATAACTCAATATTTTTTTGCCCATTAAAAACGCCTAAGAATCACTTAATATTTTTCTATGATTATTCAATCTAATATTAAATTATTCCCACTAGAACTCATATAAAACCCATCATACAGGTTGATTCACAGAGTCATTCAGAACCTTTTCTTCATGGATATAACACGAAAAAATAAATCACAGTGGAGTATTATTTATTAATCACAGTCCAATAACAAAACAAAATTAAAATAAATAAAAAAAAAACCGTGGACGGCGAAGCAAAAATTGAGGAGAAAAGGCCTTGTGAAACAGAGGTCGGCCATGAATCTTTAACACCAAAAAGGTCGTTGGTGAATGAAGAAGGTGGGGGTGGTGAATCCAGTTGGTTCTTGTTTTCCATAATTATGGATCCGTAGCGCTGTTTCAGAGTGATTGATTGTATGAATGCGATACAGTTAAAAGCGAGCTAAAATCTCAGTGGTCAAAAGACGGATAGGATTCTGTTTTCAAACAAGAAAACAATGGCAGATTACGTGATCAGGTTTTTACCATGGATTTAGGTTACTACATCTTTTTTTTTTTAATCTGCAGCAAATATTTTATGAGAAATAGTGAAAAATGTTCTGAATAATGATTGATTTTGAAAAATATAACTTTAACATATATATTTTTTTAAATGTCACATTTTGACTTTTTTATTTCACTTCATTTTATATAGTAACTAGTACGAAACCCGCGTAACACGTTACGCGGGATTATTAAATTATTATTTTTAAAACATATTAATGAAATTGAAAAATATTAAAAGTTATAATTTATATTAATAAAAGACAAAGACTTGCGTGAGACCGTCTCACATAAGGGCTTATGTGAAACGATGAGAAATTGATAACTTTTATATAGGAAAGTGATAGTAAACTAATGAAATGTGATAATACTATTTCATGAACAGTTTATAGTATAAATAAAAAGTGATAACATTTTATAGCCAAAGTGATAATGTTTTATAGCGAGAATGATAACTATTTTAAAAAGTGAAAAATGACCTCATTTGAGATGGTCTCACGCAAGACCTAACCTTAATAAAAATATCTAACTTTATTGGTAGAATAAGGATTATAATAAGGCAAAAATTTGTGTGTTCTCGGGACATGTTGTGCACCCATATCTTTAATATAATTTTGTATATATATCTCATTTATATAAAAAGAAATTAATAGTACTTTGTAATGGGAAAGATCAAAATGACAAAACGAATATTTAAAATAATAATGAATTATCTCATGCATTCGAATACACGCGTACACCCATCTATATTAATTTTATTCAATACCAATGTATATATGTATTTCTTAATATTTATTAAGAACCCTAAACCCTAAACTCTAAAACCATAAACCCTAAATTTAGGGTTTAGGGTTTTAGAGTTTAGGGTATATACATTTGTATATATTTTTTTATATTCAGTAATTTATTAAAAAATTAAGTAAAAATCTGGAAAAAAATTATTAACAAACTTTATAAATTCTTTTATTCATTAATATGTAATATGATAGGTCTGGCATGAAACCGCTTCACGTGAAATCATTTTACACTTTTTATAATACTTATCACTTTCGCCATAAAATATTATTAATTTCGATATAAATTGTTATCACTGTCATTTATACCATAAGTTGTTCATAAAATAGCACAATCATTGGTTTAATATCTTTTTTTATAGTACCCGAGGGTATTGCGGTATTATCCGTACTCGTTCCAAACCCTAATGTGATTTTCACAACTATTTGTATCCGTCTCAAACCCGTTTACAATTACCCATACGTGCCCTATTAAGATTTGGATAGAATAGATACTTAAAATGCCCATTTCATTATCATCCCTAACTATTATCATTTAATAAATAAAATCAATAAATGTATATAATAATTATAAATTATTGTATAATTAAAATTAATTATTAAAAATAATAAAATAAATATAAAATAAATAATTAACAATAAAAAAATTATGAAAATTAATTAATATTAAACTAAGATTTATTTTTTCATGAAATTCCTCATTTAGAATTCTATAATAAACTAAATTTATTAAACTTAAAATTCTAAGGATAAATAGATTAAATCTATTAAATAATTTCTTACTCTTCTAAAAATATTTTATTTATTAATATATTTTATTAAAGAATATTTTACAATATAAAAATTGTTATTAAATTTAAAAATCTATTTCTCCAATCATATATTATTAGTAATATGGATGTCAAATTAAAGATCATGAAAAGACAATTAATTTGATATAATTTTATATAAATTCTATTTAAAAAAAAAATTAAAACACTTAAAGTTTTAGGTAAATTTTTAAATAAGATAAAGAAAAATGAAATATTTTGATTGGTTATTTAAAATAAAGTAACTACATTATCTTCCTTCCTAAGCAAGTTTATTATTAAAAAAAATTCAAAAATCTATAAAAATGACACATCACCTAAATTACTCACATGATGCCATATAATAAATCCAAAACCCTCCTTTAGTATATAGTATATATACTTTTTTTATTTCTCTTCATTTTATATAATAATTAATATATAAGCGCATATATAATCGCGTACAGTGTTGCACATATTATATTGGTAAATAAAATTTCTTTATGATCACATGTAGGCTCACATAAAATGAATTGTATATAGCGTTGCACATATTATACTGGTAAATAGAGTTTCTTTATGATCGCATGTAGGCTCACATAAAATGAATTGTATACGAAGTTGCTAGTTACATGTATGGTCCAGGAGACGTCACATATAAAATTTGTCGATGAGGTGGCAGTTATAGTACAAATAAAAATTATAATTATTTATAAATTTTAAGAAAGTTAGTGTAACAACAAATATTGTATTTATAATAAAATAAATACAAAAGAATTACAATGATAATCCAGACGGATTAAACTTGAAAATTTATGAAACAATCTCTACTATCCTCTGATTCTTCTCTCGAACCAATTTGGCTTGACTTTGACTTGTCTTGTGTGTTGACCGCGTTGACTGTGTGTTTTGAGTCGGATCTTCAGTTGAAGCTTGTCCGAACTCAGATTTGGGATCTTATAACGTTTATCCAGAGGCGTCGAGCCTTTGTTTGGATTAAACGTACTTGATCCGAAGAACACTCGATCTGGGGGGCTTAGCACCTTTATCCCAGGTCGTATGTTGTTCTTGGCGCGAAGAACACCGAAGAACTTAGTTTATGAAGAACGCTTGATTTGGGGGGCTCTGCACCTTAATCCCGAATCGTTTGCCGTTCTTGACTTGAAGATGCTTGAAGATCTTGAGAAGCGTTGCTCGTGTTTCAATCTCTTCAAAATATTTGTGTCTTCAGGTCTTTTTTTAGTGTGTGTCTGGAATGAATGAAAAATGACTCCTTATATAGGTGAGGAATGAGCATGCCCCATAAATAACTCGCAGTCTGATTGGTCCAGGGCTGATTTGACCTGATTCTGCGGGCTTGGGCCGTTCCAAATATAACACAACTTGAATGGTCATTGCTTAATTTGACCTGATTCTGGAACCTTCCAGACTTTATTTGACTTGGGAGTCAAGTTTTACTTAATTTAAACCCTACTTAATTTGTTGGGCTTTAAATTAATTATCAATTATTTATTAATCTATTTTAGGAATTTATTTATTTAAATCCCTTAATAAATAAATAATTAATTGATAATTATTACATTAATTTGCCACATATTTTCCTTTAATAGGCAATAAAATTCAAGTGCTTACAAATGCCCCCTCGCATTTTGTTCACGGACGCCTTTGTGTTGAAGTGAACAAATTGCGATAATCCATTCTTGATCAACATGATTGAATTTTATTGCTTGCTTCATCAACTTGATATGAATAGCCTGAATTATGACTGAACTTAGTGAAGTGCTAAGCTGCCTACGTACCTCTTTGAAGAGGATCAAGTCATAACGTAGTTCAAAGAGACATGATTTGATTTGAATTGGGGGCCATACACATTTTATACTCATGCGGGCCAGGAGTAACATGCAGTTTAAGCTCGTGCGTCGAGGAGCGTTGGACTTGAATTTGTTGACAGTTTATACTCGTGTCAATGAGTTTTGAATTTGAACTTGTAGACAGTTTATACTCGTATCAAGGAGCCTTGTGTGGATATTTTTCACTCGTGTCGAGGAGTATTGTATGAACAGTTTTCGCTCGTGCCGAGGAGCTTTATGTGTAGAGAGTTTATTCTCTTCCCAAGGAGATTTGATTTGATGTGTAGATAGTTTATACTCATATCAAGGAGTATCGAACATGTAGAGAATTTTCTCTTCTCAAGGAGATATGATTTGATGTGTGGACAGTTTATACTCATATCAAGGAGTATAGTGTGGATAGTTTTCGCTCGTATCGAGGAGTCTTGAATTTGATTTGTGTTAGATAGTTTAGGCTCATATCAAGGAGCATGACTTGAGGATTTTAGATAGTTTAAGCTCATATCAAGGAGCATGACTTGTAGATAGTTTTAGCTCATGTCAAGGAGCGTAACATATAGATAGTTTTAGCTCATATCAAGGAGCGTTGTGTGGATAGTTTTAGCTCATATCAAGGAGCGTAATATGTAGAGAGTTTTGTCTCTTCTCAAGGAGATTTAATTTGAGTTAGACAGTTTAAGCTCGTATCAAGGAGCATAATGCAGACAGTTTTAGCTCGTGTCAAGGAGCTTTGTCTTGATTTATCAACAGTTTAATGCCCCCAATCTTGGGATGCACTATTTTCTCTTGCTTCAACTTCATTTCTATTAATCTTTATACAAACTGCAGCCTTTGTTTGTGGTTCCTCTTCCAAGGGCTCATCGAAGGACATGTATTCAAACTCGTAAGAGTCTTGAATAGAGGGCCATTTGATGTCATTTGATGTCAGGCTTAACTCCATGTCGTGCGCTCTTGAAGCCAACTCTTCAAAAGTTTTAGGCCAAATTTCTTGGAGTATGTAGCTAAGATTCCATTGCATCCCTTGAATACACATTTCTATAGCTGAAGTTTTTGATTGCTTTTCTTTGCAGTTGAGACTTAAGCTCCTCCATCTATTGATGTAGTCGATGACATATTCTTCATCCCTTTGACGAGTATTTGTTAGCTCCATCATGCTAATAGTTCTTCGTGTGCTATAGAAGCGGTTGAGGAATACTTTTTCCATTTGCCCCCAACTATCAATGGAGTTGGCTTCCAAGTCGATGTACCAATCAAATGCATTTTCTCTTAAAGATCGGACGAATTGTCTCACCATGTGATCTCCATTGGTCCCAGCATCATTGCATGTCTCGACGAAGTGCGCCACATGTTGTCTCGGATTGCCTTTGCCGTTAAATTATTGAAACTTGGGAGGTTGGTAGTCAGTTGGCATCCTCAAGTTATCAATCCTCTTTGTATATGGCTTGGCGTATCTTGAAGAAGATTTTGAGCTTCCTTCAAACTTGTCTTTTATCGTCTCTAAAACGATGTTCTTCAGTTGGTTCACAGGAAGCATTTTATCAGTTGAAATTTGTATTTCTTCTTCAACTGGCTTCTTTTCAAGATGATGGTGTTTCGCTGAGTCTTTCTCCTCATGTTCATCCTCAACTTGTTTCTTATTTGTATGGCTTGTCTCCACATTCTCCATTTTCTTCATAAGTTCGCAGTTTTTTAAATCTTGAGCTTCCATGTGCTTGTTGAGTCCTTCAATGGCTTTCATCATACTTGCGAGTTGATCCTCAATGGTCATAGCACTTGTCGTCATCACTGCAGCTTCAGTTGAGGTGGATGATAAGCTTGGCGTGGAGCGAGAAGTTAAGCAAGTAGAAACATTTTCACCACTCTTGTCTCCGTGCAATGGCTTATTGAGAGTAATCCCCACCATATAGTTTGCCTCTACGGAGCCTTCGGGAATACTTCTTGTAACAACTCCAACCTTTTCAGTTTGCAACTCTGGAGGCTTTGATGCAGTAGACCTTCGTATCGCAATCTTAAGTGGAGTTATTTTTTGAATCTCTTCAGTTTGCAGCTCTGAATGCTTCAAGGTAGAATGTCTTCTTATTGCAATCCTGAGAGGAGTCATGCTTTGTATCTTCGAGCTTGTAGAGAGAAGAGATAAGAGGTAGAGACTGTCCCACTGGGCGTGCCAAAATTTGTAACAACAAATATTGTATTTATAATAAAATAAATACAAAAGAATTACAATGATAATCCAGACGGATTAAACTTGAAAATTTATGAAACAATCTCTACTATCCTCTGATTCTTCTCTCGAACCAATTTGGCTTGACTTTGACTTGTCTTCTGTGTTGACCGCGTTGACTGTGTGTTTTGAGTCGGATCTTCAGTTGAAGCTTGTCCGAACTCGGATTTGGGATCTTATAACGTTTATCCAGAGGCGTCGAGCCTTTGTTTGGATTAAACGTACTTGATCCGAAGAACACTCGATCTGGGGGGCTTAGCACCTTTATCCCAGGTCGTATGTTGTTCTTGGCGCAAAGAACACCGAAGAACTTAGTTTATGAAGAACGCTTGATTTGGGGGGCTCCGCACCTTAATCCCGAATCGTTTGCCGTTCTTGACTTGAAGATGCTTGAAGACCTTGAGGAGCGTTGCTCGTGTTTCAATCTCTTCAAAATGTTTGTGTCTTCAGGTCTTTTTTTAGTGTGTGTCTGGAATGAATGGAAAATGACTCCTTATATAGGTGAGGAATGAGCATGCCCCATAAATAACTCGCAGTCTGATTGGTCCAGGGCTGATTTTGCGGGCTTGGGCCGTTCCAAATATAACACAGCTTGAATGGTCATTGCTTAATTTGACCTGATTCTGGAACCTTCCAGACTTTATTTGACTTGGGAGTCAAGTTTTACTTAATTTAAACCCTACTTAATTTGTTGGGCTTTAAATTAATTATCAATTATTTATTAATCTATTTTAGGAATTTATTTATTTAAATCTCTTAATAAATAAATAATTAATTGATAATTATTGCATTAATTTGCCACATATTTTCCTTTAATAGGCAATAAAATTCAAGTGCTTACAGTTAGTATTTCCACAAAAGAAAAAAAATTATAATGGTGATACTTTTTTTAAAAAATGATGATGTATTAAAAGTAATATTTTTCGATGCTCATATTTTATTTATTGGAAATGAAAAATTAATAGTGTTTCACGAAATATTCGGCGCGCTCAACTAATGTATGGATAAATATTTTGAGTAATTCAGCGCACACTAATTCGTGTATTAATATTCAATTTATATAAATTTATTAAGAATTATATTGATTAAATATTTTTCACACACGAGCAATTATACTCGATCGTTGTAGAAATATAATAAAAATTATCGAACTCAAGGAAATCAAGAAATTTAGAGTTTAATAGAGTTTAAGTGATCTCAAAGTTATTGCGATTTTATAAGGATGATTGGAGAAGAGGATAGATAAGCATATAAAGAAAAGCAATTAAAGCAATGCTAGAAATAAAAAATATAATGGAGACAAGGATGAATGGATTCCAAATGATGCAATGATAAGATTAGTACAATCAAAACTATATTATAAAGCAATCATGCAACTAATTCTAATCTATCATGTACATGGCATAGGAGCGATCACTAATATATATCTTAAGCTCTCTCTTTCTCGAATCACTTAAGTTGTAGGCCCTCAACAAGGCTCCCAAAAATTCATATGATCGAGACCAAAGTGAACACTTCTCAATAAGTACTAATTACTCTACGAATTCCTAATTAGGTACTAAGTCATTGATAATATTCTCTTTTAGATACTATGAATTCACTTGTAGTTTGGTCCCTCACCTAATTAAACAAACTCTCGATTAAGCCAATTAAATGTTCTATAAAAGGATTTTAAATCTAGAAGGATATCTTTATTTCATTCTAAATTACTCCCTCCATCCCGCACCAAGGGTGCATTTTATTTTTTTGCACGTAGATTAAGGAGTATTATTATTTAATGTGTAGTGGGTAGTTGTATTAGTGGGAGTGTGAACCCAATATTTTAATTATATTAGTGGGTGAGTGTGGGACCCATATGTATAAAAAAAGGAAATAAAACTATTTGGGTGGGACAACCAAAATAGAAAAAAGAGACCCTTGGTGCGGGACGGAGGGAGTAATGCACATGAGTATGATGAAATAATTCAATGAACTATCCTAAACACATATTGATTTCTCAATCTAATCACATGCCCAAGACAATTAATCATACAAAATCATATAAATCAAGCAATTAACATCAATGATAAAAATACTCAATGCTCAATTAAGATTAAAATTAAATTGTATAAAAACTAAATTATCTAACACTATGGACCTAATCTCACCTACGACGGTTTTTTGCATCGTCGGTGAGACCCATACCCCCATACTCTCATCCATTGATTTGTTCTTTCCTTTCTCCTCTTGCCCTTCTTTCTCGTTTCTTGTGTTTTTCTTTTTAATACTTGTAGATCGGGTCAGATTTAGGTTTATGTTAGTGTCAAGGTGGATGTGGTGAAGGTTGGGTGATGGTGGCGACAGAGTGCGGGTGACGATGGTTCGATGGTGGTTCGAGGAAGAGAGGAGACTCATGTTTTAATTTTAGTTTCGTTACTATTTTCTTTTTTCTTCTCCTGTGTTTCATCGGACTCTCTTTGAATCTGTCTTCTTAGGTTGCATTTTTAACAGTTGGAATTATGCAGATTTTCAATGACTCTTGATTTTTTTTTAGGTGTTAGTCTTCCTTCGAGAGTATTCTCAATCTCCTCTTGTAGGAGTGTTTAGTCCTCGTTGTGAGGTGTTTTAGTATTTATATGTGTGAGTTGTCCCCTTTTATATATATATATATATATATATATATAGTGGGGTTTTTCTATTTACCTTAATGAATGGTATGGTGTAGTCGAGTCCGTCTTAACGGTGCTCATTGGCTGGTTAGCCACGTTGTATTTTTTATTTTTGAGTTTATTTATATATAAAAACTATTTTTTTAGAAAAAAACAAATGGACCTAATCTCACTATGGAGATTAACCTATTATAGTTTAAAGTAAATCAAAATAAATTATCTTACAAAACTCTATGATTGAACTTAAGAAAATTATAAAATAAAATAAGTTGTCAAAATATTAACTTTTTTAAACTCCGTATTTGAAGATCAAATTAGGACGGAGGAAGTACTTTCTTCATTCCGTGTTAGACTTTTTCTGTGCACTATAATTAAATCCCCAAGTGTAGGGATGTCAATTGTAATGGCAAGTACCCCAGTTAAATAAAATATCGTTCCCACTGAGACAGTTGATTATTTATTTATCTTAGATTACTAATTAACTAGAATTAACGTAACCAAATTCCGTGTGTTTGAATATGATTAAATACTAGAGTATTGAAATAACAATTAACAAAATAAATAAAAGTAAGGAGTATTCAAGTTCGAATCAAGAGAGAAATAACAGCTCTAAGGTTTCAGGTGTAGTGCAATTGATTTGGTCTCCTAGACATCCTATAGTTCATTCATGCTATTTTAGTGGAAATACATTATGAGATAACACGTGAATAATTCTGAACCTCCTTCCTAGATACTAATAAGGCGAATTTCATAAACCTCCGGATGACCAATTTGACTAACATATATTCTCTGGAATTCCTATTCAAACGTATTCACTTCCTACTTGAATTCTTAATTGCATTGTTCTACTAAGACAATCAAGTATCTTGTTTATCAGCCCTTAGAATTATAGTGTTCACGGGCAAACTACTATAATCCCTAGCAAACAGAAAATATTAAATACGTATGCACACAAGCTAACACAACATACCAAGCATCACGGGCAATATCAATAGCATGTTATGAAGACGTTACAAACGTATAACATAATCCGGATAAATCAAATAAGCAAGAATTAATAATAGGATAAATTCACAATATGTGTCTAGGTTTCCAAATCAATTACAACTATCCTTCAATCCTTAGAACTATAAAGGGTTTTTAGCCCATGAGATTACAAACAACTCTCATGGCTATCATGTTCATAATCAAAGCAACAAACGAAAAGATAAAGAAAAATATGAAACCCTAGTGTCACGTGATTTGCGTTCTTCCTCCGTCTCTCCGATTGGATTCCTCTCTCAACCACACTTGAATTCTCCTCTGGACTGATGGGATGGATGGATGGATGATTTGGTGTGTGTAGGTGGATGGATGGATGGTGCGTGAATTGAATTCACGTTGTGTTATTGTGGTGAATGATCGGTTCCTTTCTCCAAGTGATTTGATCCTTTTTATATATTTTTTCACGAAAACTTACTTGAATGGGCTATTTTTACACGTTGCCATGAACAGGGGATCAAAAATTCCGATTTCTGGCCCAAAATAACCCAACTCGAGTTGGGTGTACATAGCTCGAGTTACCCAACTCGACCAGTATTGCACCAACACGACTCGAGTTAGCAACTCGAGTTGCTGCCTGTCAACTCGAGTTGCGATGCTCTACTTCCTGGATCGCTTCCGGACCTCAACACGACTCGTGTTGCAACTCGTGTTGGCTCATACAACTCGTGTTGGCTCTCTGGACATCATACGAACCCCAACTCGACTCGAGTTGCAAGTCGAGTTGGACCTTGCAACTCGAGTAAGCTCTCTGGACAAATTTTGACCTCCTGCTCGACTTACAGCTCGACTCGAGTTGGCAACTCGACCTGCACCTTGCAACTCGAGTTGGGCTGTTTTCAACAGCGCAGTCTCACCGTTTCACACATAACTTTCTCGTTTGGGCCCCGAATTAAGTGATTCTTGAGCTCACGTGATCCTCTCTTCTATGACTTTCCAACCATATATTACATGTCTAGTTTTGATCTCCACAAGAATACAGAAAAATTATCCAAGTTGGATATCGTGTATTTTTCAGCATTTTGCTTTGGTTCATTCTCCCTCGTTTCAACCTTCAAAACTCAAAAATACCCATTAGTAGCACCATAATCATGTAAAATACATAAGTTACGCAATCCAACACGAATATATGGCACTCTTCTAACAAAAACAAGGTATTATGAGGCCAAAAAGACGTAAATTTCCACTCTCATCATCCCGCTGCCACAAAAGTTAATTTTATTAATTATATATGCCGTCACACCAAAAGAATTACATTTATCTCTTTGATAAATGAAAATTACACAAAATAAGTACTTCATAATATCTTCATGGCTTACAAATAATAGTAATACAATTACGCATTATATATTAAAATATTATATACTTTGATTTATCACAGTACACTATTACTTTTAATCTCTATTAAGGCAAAAACTCCTGCGCCCCCGGGGACACGGAGTATTCTTCGTGTCCCCATGTGAACACAACTATTCCTCATCCAATCCTATTTAAACCTATGTATTGCTAGGGTCCTAAATTGCAAAGGGGCATGGAAATTGCAAAGGCGCACAGAATGTGCTCCATTAAGGGTAAGGATTGATTTAACAGGAGATGTCACACCAAAGTGTCACAGTATGTAGCCAGAGTTAATCTATTAAAATTTAATAGAATCCACCTGAATAAATATAATAAATTCATAAAGATAAATGAGTCATAGATCATAAGAATAAAAATACTCAATGTTCTCACATTTGAAATAAATTTAATTTAAATAAATTAATAATAGTACTTCTAAAAATTAAACACAAAATGGATATAACTAATAGTAAATTGCAGTACGTAACCAACTGAAATAAATTTGAATAAGATATTTTTAAAAAATATTATGGAAGCAAATTTTAAGGATGAATTAAGTATATAATTTGATTAGTTACATTCAAATTGATTTAGTTATTTGGGTATTACATATTAGCACTGTAGCTGGAGAAACTGCATAAGTCCAGCTGTCAAAACAGACTGAGGTAACCGTCCTCACGCACTTCTCCTGCGTTCCCTGAGTGTATATAAGCTCACACCAACCAACCACTGCATGAGCATATCAGTCAGTTATCACATCAAACCAGAATCTCGAGCGCGAGAATGTGGATTTCACCGATGGAGGAGATGCTGGCGCCATAACTCGCTCTCTAATGGAATCTAAGGGGAAGGAGAAGGCGAATGAGGAGGATTCAATGCCTATCGATCCAGTACTGCAGTCCGAAAAGGGTATACTTCTTCTACCGCTTATTGCTTAAGACGTAGCTATACTCGACTTTTTTTTTTGATTAGTTTCCTTCAGTTTAATTTGCTAATCAATCTAGATTCTTCTCTAAATTTTGTTTTTTCGCTGGTGTTCGTCGAGCTTTTACATTTTCCTAGAATAACTTACCTTTTAATCGGTTTCCTTCAATGCTATAACAAGTATATAGGTTACATTCACACTGCATTTGTCTTTTCGATCTGTTAATTAATTTCAGTAATTTTGGTCTCACGAATCCAAGCGTCTACTTCAAGTGCTATGCCTCTCACTCTTGATCAGACGTCTCCTCAATCATCATCGGTTGGTAAGTAATTATGTTTCTGCTTGAGCTTTTATGATTCTTTCCCGATTAAATTTTCGTTTATCTTTTCGATCGGTTAATTAATTCCGAAATTTTGGTTTCAGGAATTCATGCGTCTACTTCAAGTGCTGTGCCTCTCACTCTTGATCAGACGTCTCCTCAATCATCATCGGTTGGTAAGTCCTATGGAGTTCTGTGAGTTGGTTAAAGAGAAGTATCGAAGAGGGGAACGCAGCGTAGATGGTAAGGGGAGAAGGAGAACCTACTATCAGGCTGAGCCTAATCAAGGGTACCATTTCTGTCTCTGTTTTTCTATAACTAGTTTTATAAAAATTATACCTAATGGCTTACTCGTTGAATTAGGAACGTTGAAGCGAAGATGATAAAGCTAACTTGTCGGGTTGTGGATGATCTGAAACAAAACGATCCCATTCCCATAATTGGGAATTTGGGCAATGGCCAATGGGACCTTCATGAGAAAACCTTAGTGGATGCTCGACCTCTGCAACATTGGGCGCTTATAGACTTCACAAACAGTGATAAGCTCATAGTTGATAAATTTGTGAAAAGGCTGACCGCTCCATGCGATTATCTGGGCGTCAAAGTATCGAGCCCTCTTGTGACGCATCACACTGAAATGGATCAATTCAGTTCGTCGGAGATGCTTGAAAGTGTCACACCCCGATTTTATAAATAAGGTGAAATTCCACATTATACTTTTAAATGGTTTAAATAGGGTATGACCAAAACAACTAAAAAATCCATCAACTTCTAAAGCAAAGATAAAGGACTTTAAATTAGGAATAAGTCTTATAAATTTCAGTCAACCTTCAAACAATTAATGCAAAGTACAAAGAAGATAATTAAGGGTTTAGTCCCATGTGTTTCTGCAAATTTAATTTATTGAGAGTATTAAGCAAAAATGGTTACCGAAAGTACTACGAGTTTATTTCAAATCCAAACACCCACAACATATAGGACTTGATAAACCTCTAAGACAATACTTAACTTGCAGAAAATATTTAGCAGGTAACTTAGCAAAAGAAAAGAAAAGGTTTAATAAAGTAATTAGTCCCGTAAGTTATACGGAAATCCCCAAAGTAATTACTTCACTAATACTGAAGCACTAAATTGACGACAACTTACGAAAAGAAGGCATGAAATTTTCCAATTTGATGCCACATATTTAATTCCACTTACTCCACTTTTCACACAACATCCCATTTTTATTTGATTCAAAATTCAAGTATACACTACCCATGCAACAATACAAAATTAACAGATCCACTACAACAACTTACGAAAATATTTCAAATAAAATAAAGTGCATCTTATTTCATCAAAATTCGAAATACGAAATTGCTTGCGGTTACCATGTAGATCAAAACAATGAAATTCTCATGAAATTTTTCCATGTTCAAATGCAAATCAAAATATAAATAAAAACATAGACTGTAACTTATTGAAATTTTTATTGAGTCTCCCTTTGCCAACGCACCACCACTTGTACGCTGCCGCCACGCTAACCTGAAAAGGTGGTAAATCATAGGGAGTGAGCAATCCACCGCTCAGTGAAATTAATCATGCACTATTTATCATTCAAATTCTACTACGAATGAAATTGAAATTCTTACACTTGTAACTTGAAATTTAAAATCATGTTGGTAGGAACCTTTCGGTTCAATACCCATATTGGTAAGCACCTTTCGGTTCAATACTCATGTTGGCAAGCATCGCAATTCAATACCCTTGACTTGTACTTAATAATTCATGGATAACATAGCATGTTCATGTATAATCACATCATGTAGAGTTTTAAATACATAAACAACACATAATAAATCCCACCTTAAACACTTGATCTAGCAACACGAAATCTCCGATCTCCTTCAACTCGCCCTACCCTCGCAGCCTATACTCAATAATAATCGAAGGAAGAACGATCAAAACTTGTTTCTAGAACTTAGTAAAGAAACTAAATTCTGTAACTTATAGTGTGGTGACGTAAATAGGATTCGAAACCATTATTGAAAATATATCTTTTGGATGAAAAGAAAAGAACAGGCTCATGGTTGACTAAGAAGGAAAAAAAAACAATTTAGATTTACGGCTGAAATCATAAAGAATTCGATCTGTGGAGGAAAAAGTGAGAAGAGGTTTTTACCTTGAGAAAGAATTTGCGTTGCTGCGTATTGATGTGAGAAGAATAGAAGAAAAATATGAGGTGGCCGGGAGTAATAACGTGTTTGCAGCGACGTTAAGTATGGGAAAGATTTGAAAGATAACATCTTGTCCTAATTTACGGGTGATAAGATGAAGACAGGATTTGGAGATATTCTGCAATCTTTTAAAAAAAATAAATCAGACCTCCTCTCCTTTCTATTTCACGTTGCGTAGGGGTTTTTCTTATTGGGCTTTAGAAGTTGGGCTTGAAAGGATTTGGATCTTGGGCTTCTTTTTAGGGTGTTACATCTCTCCCTACTAATAAAAATTTCGTCCTCAAAATTCTAATCATAAAGACATAAATCTTACCCATGAAGAAAGAGGGGTATCTTGCTTGTATTTCATCCTCTCGTTCCCCTGTAGCCTCATCTTGAGTGTGCTGGCTCCATTGCACTTTAATGAATGGTACGTCATGATTTTGAGCTCTTACGATCTTCCTTTCTAAGACTACTTCAGGTTCTTCTTCGTATGTTAGGTCCTTGCTAATCTTGAGTGTTGAGAAGTTCACCGCATGACTTGGATCATGAATATACTTCCTTAGCATTGACACATGAAAGACATTATGAACCGTAGACAATTTGGGCGGCAAAGCCAAGCGATAAGCTAGTACTCCGATTCTTTCAAGAATTTCAAATGGCCCGACAAAACGAGGCTTAAGCTTTCCCTTTCTCCCGAATCGTATAACACCCTTTGTGGGTGCAACCTTTAAGAAGACATGTTCTCCGATTTCAAACTGTAGATCTCTCCTTCTTTGATCAGCATAAGACTTTTGTCTATCTTGAGCAGACTTAATTCTTTCTCGAATGACTCTAATCTTGTCCACTGCTTCTTCTATCATTTTGGGGCCTAGGACAGCCTTCTCACCAACATCGTCCCAATATAATGGTGATCTACACTTCCTTCCATAAAGCGCTTCATAAGGGGCCATCTTGATGGTCGCTTGATAACTATTGTTGTAGGCAAACTCGACTAGAGGTAGAAACTTTTCCCATGCATCATCAAAGTCGAGTGTACATGCTCTTAACATATCTTCCAAAATTTGGATTGTTCTTTCGGATTGCCCATCAGTTTGCGGATGATAGGCGGTGCTGAAATTTAATCTTGTTCCCATGGCCTTATGCAAATTTTCCCAAAATCTTGAAGTAAAGCGCGCATCTCTATCGGACACTATTGAAATTGGAACACCATGAAGTTTTACTATTTCTTGAACATATAACTGAGCGAACTGCTCCATCTTGAATGGCATCTTCACTGGTAAGAAATGCGCCGATTTAGTCAATCGATCAATAATGACCCAAATGGCGTGGTTTCCCTTTGATGATCTTGGTAGTCCCACAACAAAATCCATGGCAATTTGTTTCCATTTCCACTCGGGAATCTCGAGTGGTTTAAGCTTTCCGGCTGGTCGCTGGTGTTCAATCTTAACTTGTTGGCAAGTTAAACATCTTTCAACGAAATATCCAATATCTCGCTCATACTTTTCCACCAAAACCTTTCTTTCAAATCTTGATACATCTTTGTTCCTCCCGGATGAGCGGTGTATGGAGCTCCGTGTTCCTCTCCTACAATCTTCTCTCTTAATTCTTCAACCATTGGAACACATATTCTTCCGTATAGTGTCAACACTCCCTCGTCATCCACTTTGAAGCCATTGTATTCGCCTCCTTGTGCCTTCTTCCTCATTCCTTGCAAAAAGAGATCTTGTTCTTGGGCTCCCTTTATCTTCATTTTCAAACTTGGTAGAATATCCAACGATGCAATGATCGCTCTTGTTCCGGGGGGTGATGTCACCAACTCGATTTGCATCTTGGTGAATTCCTTGATCAACTCCTCATGCTTGGTATGTAAACTACTAAGCTCCATTTTGGTTTTTCGGCTCAATGCATCAGCTACCACGTTAGCCTTGCCTGGATGGTACTCAATGGAGCAATCGTAGTCCTTCACCAATTCTAACCATCTTCGCTGTCTCATGTTGAGCTCATTTTGAGTGAAAAGGTATTTCAGACTCTTGTGGTCCGTGAAGATCACACATCTTCCTCCATAAAGGTAGTGTCGCCAAATCTTCAAGGCATGCACAACTGCTGCCAACTCCAAATCATGCGTAGGGTAGTTCACCTCATGCGGCCTCAACTATCTTGAAGCGTATGCAATAACCTTTCCATGTTGCATCAAAACACATCCAAGTCCTTGTTTTGATGCATCGCTGTAGACAGTGAATTATTCGTTTGGATTAGGTATCGTCAAGACTGGTGCTGTGGTCAAGTCATGCTTCAATTTTTGGAAACTCTCTTCACACTTCTCAGACCAAACAAACTTTTCACCTTTTCGAGTCAAGCGCGTCAAAGGATCGGCTATCTTTGAAAATCCTTCTATAAACCTCTGGTAATAGCCCGCTAGTCCTAAGAAACTCCAAATTTCTTGTACATTTGATGGCATCCTCCATTGATTCACAGCTTCAATCTTCGATGGATCCACCTCGATTCCTTGCGATGTCACCACGTGTCCAAGAAAGGCGACTTGGTTCAACCAAAATTCACATTTCTTAAACTTCGCGTACAGCTTCTCCTTGCGAAGTGTTTCAAATACTAATCTCAAGTGTTCCTCATGTTGTTCTTCGTCCTTCGAGTAGACCAGAATGCCATCAATGAAGACTATGACAAACTGATCGAGATACTGGTGGAAAACTCGATTCATTAGGTCCATGAACACAGCAGGTGTATTACTTAAGCCAAATGGCATTACAACGAACTCGTAATGTCCATACCGAGTCCTAAAAGCCATCTTAGAAATATCTGTCTCCTTCACCCTCAACTGGTGGTATCCAGATCTCAAGTCAATCTTGGAAAAGGTACTAACTCCTTCAAGTTGATCAAATAGGTCTTCGATTCTCGATAAGGGATATTTGTTCTTCACTGTCAGTCGATTGAGCTCACGGTAATCAATACACATTCTCATCGAATGGTCATTCTTCTTGACAAATAGAACCGGTGCTCCCCATGGTGATACGCTTGGGCGAATAAATCCCAAGTTCAGAAGCTCTTGCAGTTAAATCTGTTGGCAATTGGATCGTGCGGTTCAACGTGATCGTTAGTAAAATAGGTAAACAAATCAGCGGAAGCAATAAAACGTGTTTACCGTACTTCTGGGTCGATGTAGAGGATGAACAGCAGTGAAGAACACCTCTGATCTTCTACCGTATGTCCCAAAGTCAACTCTGGTGTTGGGTGGTCAACAATCCCCAGAGTTCTCTCATTCTGCTCTCTGTTTTCTCTCGTGTGTCAAAAGAGGCACAGACTTAGGTTTAACAGGAACTGAGATGACTTATATACTTGGGCTACAGCAGGGACCAGGAGGAGAAATTGGGCTGGGCCTCAATTGAATTTAATTAACCAAGCTTAGCCCAAAGCTTTTAATTAAATCCAATAATAATAATATAGTCCACTAAAATATTATTACTGCACTACCCGTCCAATCCCAAAATTATGTTCTGGGCTCCTTCTTATTATAAGCCCGATAGTCTCCCCATGTTTAAGATATACAATGCCCATTAATTAATTAAGTTACTGACAACTCAAATTAATTAATATCTCATCCGAGAGTAGTACCACTCAACCTTATTATCATGCCGGAAATTAATCCACTTGCAAGATTTACATGATAAACCTTATGAGCTCCTCAAGGGGACATCATCAACCTATAACGGACATGGATTCCTTCTACAATCAACAACACACCATAAATACAGCACTACTTCCCAACTCACCGAGTTTGTTGATTTAATACTTATAAATCTCACCCATTGATGAATCAAAGAAATGCATACTGCCCTACGTGTCGAGGTTATTGTATAGGGATTAAGAGCACGAACCTCCATAATAACAGAGATCAAGTTCTACTATATAGTCAGTATAAGAAGAACGATCTCAAGCGGTCCTGCTCAATACACACAAGTGCACTAATGTGATTCTATAGCCAAGACAAGCTAATACCAAACCACACTACAACCATACCGATAGAGAGTCCCCGTCTATCTCAGTTGTGAGTATCTGTTTATACTTTATAAGGAAACCGATAATATGATCTTCTACGTGTTGTCGCACAACATATTATCTACAGTATAAAGTAAATGGACTATTGCATCATGCATATAAAATAAATTATAAGATGTAATCATTTGATCAATGATTCTCATTTCAAATATTGTTATGACATTGTTCATACTAAAGCTAGACTTTTAGTATACAATCTAACAATCTCCCACTTATACTAAAAGACTATGATGTCATGTCTTCTGCCATACATCTGATTTCTACTCCCACTTCACGACCATTAAAAGCTCTCGCCTTAAAGTCCTTGTAAATGGTTTACTAGGTCATCATCCGATGCAATCTAGGCGACAACAACCTTCCCCTCATCATACGATTTCTCGTAACAGGTGGTACTCGCGCTCCATGTGTTTAATTGCCTTATGGACTTGTGATTTCTTCAAGTTTGCAACTGCACCAATATCATCAATGTAAATTATGATTACCTTGGGCAAACTTAGAAACACTTCAAAGTCCATCATGAAGTCTCTAGAGTCATATAGATACTTTGGCTGCCTCATAGGCTCCAATTCATCATCTTTCCATGATGGAGTCTGGAGTCTGAAATATATTTCTATATAACACTCCTCCACATTATGACTCTACTTCCTAAGATTAAACACATAACCTTTGAGGTGAATTTACTGCCTTCCAATCTGACTAAAAAATCTGAATCTACGTAATCCACAAGAAGTAGTGAATCTGTCCAGTAAGTCCACATATAATTTACAGTCCTTCTCAGGCACTTTATAAATGTCTTACCACAGTTCATCATTCTTGTTCCGGGTTACGTTGATACCCACTGTTCATGCATTCAGCAAAACAGATATCCAACATCGTTCATAGCATTCCTTAGATTAAACTTCCTTATTCGCCGAAGCATAAGGAACCGCTTTCATCCTCTTTATCTTCTTCTTGTGTCTCAAAGACACATTCACTTAGATAAATTTACATGCTAAACGAGTATACACTGTATCATTTATGAAACTTGAGATAAGCATAATGTCCTTTCTGTGATCCGTATTACCGTGATCAAAAGGATATATTTTGCCTTTCTTAAGTCCTTCATCTCTACCGCTTTATTAACGTACCCATACGCCCGATAATACTCTTTCATTGTCTCCAATGAGCAAGATACTATCTACGTATAGTACAAAAAATACCACCACGTTTCCGTCACTCTTTACAATACACAAGATACATCCGCTGATTGATTTAAATCCGTGCCACTGGATTACCTAATCAAAACAGATGCTTCACGATCTTAAAGCTTGCTTTAGTCCATCGCTGGACAATTTTAAGCTTACTATTAAAATGCTATTAGTACTTTGCAATGAATCACTCTGGTTGCTTCGCATAGATGTTTTCCTCAAGACTTCTAATCAGGAAAGCTGTCTTTGACATCTATTTGCTGTTCCTCATAGCAGCGATAAAAGAATCCGGATCAACATAAGCATAGCTACCAGCGAACATGTTTCCTCATAATCGAACCATTTCTTTCTGAGTACACTTATCTGCAACCAGCTTTGCTTCCAAGGTTTTCACCTTTCCATATGATCCTATTTTATTTCCTTTGACCACTTGCAATGGCTTTTACACCATTTAGTGGTCATACAAGTTCCCAGACTTAATATGGAATCCATAGATTCTATTTCAACATTCATTGCAACTTACTAAGATTCCGCATTTTCATCTTGTAGTGCTACGTCGTATCCGTAGGACAATACCATGTTCACTAGGGATCAAGTCTCACGACTCTCCCAAAACATATATTTATGGGTTGTCATACAACCCTTCCACTACGACAAGGCACTACATGTAATTGTGTATCAGACGTGACACGCGTTGCAGTTTACTTTGTGGTATATCCTCTTGTACACTTGGTACTTATACTTAGTGTTTTCCTCTCACTTCCTTTAGAACAACTTACACATGAGTTTGTGATTTATTACATAGTCATTTTCCAAAAATCTAGTTATTGAGTTAACAATTATCATTCGATCTTTTGGACTAAATAAATCACCCTCCATTTTTCTAGGATATCCCATATACAGACAAATGTTTCACGAATTACTGTATCTAGGGCATATCCATAAAATGAATTTATTCCAAATAATTCATCATCTATCTAATCATAACCATAAGAGCCTTATTCCTTCTATCCACCACACCATTCAGTTTGGGGCATACCCGGTGTAGCTAACTTGAGATTTAATCTCAACTTCTGATCAATAGCTCCTAACTATCCCAAGAGGTATTCGCCATCATGATTGGATCGTAATGACTTAATATATTTTCCATGACGCTTTACTGTACCAGCCTTACAATTCTTGAATTAATCAAAGAACTTAGACATGCAGTGCATCATATAAATATATTGGTTTCCAGAATAATCTTCGAATATTCATAACCACCTCTCGCCTGGATAATATTAGGTTCGCTTGAACTAGAATGAACTAATTCCAACATATATATCTTTGGCTCTACACCCCACAGCCTTGAAAAGGCAGTTAATCATTTTTACTTCCAAGCAAGACTCGCAAGTCCGATAGTTTCCACTTCAGATAAACCTTACGGTCTATCGGCTATCAACTTTTGAATCCTACCTAAGTAAAATGAACTAATCTTAGATGTCAAATGTATGTTTTAGTTCATTTCCGAAGGTTCCTTTCTCTTACTAATATTAGAAGATGCATTATTTAATTACTATTTATTGCATCTGTGGGATGTGCATGATTCAAGAGCATACTTTTTAGCCACCAACATACTTTAACGGATTATAGCCTCATTCCTCATTACTATGACCATGTCATTTAAATGAAATGAAGTATCCATC
Source organism: Pogostemon cablin (assembly GCA_023678885.1). Classification (NCBI taxonomy): domain Eukaryota; kingdom Viridiplantae; phylum Streptophyta; class Magnoliopsida; order Lamiales; family Lamiaceae; genus Pogostemon; species Pogostemon cablin. The sequence goes on from CM042985.1 coordinate 8,792,446, forward strand.
CGTTAATGCATAGAAACCGAAATTAAATTATTTCTATGAAACGTACGTAAAGACAATTTCTCATAATCAATCGTTTATTCTTATCATGAGATAAATAAACAACTCCCACTGCAATAGGCACTACCTTTGTAGTTTTACCCATGTTATTAACAATCTTATCCTTACTTAGTGATAAATATTTAGTGATTCTAGTATCTACATACTTCGTGTCAGTAGATGCCATCACTAATCATGTTTAAACCATTAGTAAATAATATATTAAACTTGTTCACTCCATGATGAAAAATGGCTTTCTTTTGCCACATGTTTTGTTAGAAGTTTCCCACCATATACAACTTCTCGTATTTCAGGTAGAACTTACTCAAAACATCCAGGCAAATTGCGAAGAATAAATTGATTTAGGTTTCCCTTTCAATTTCTATTCCAAGCTTTTCCAATTCATTCATCAATTCAACCATGATCTTCTGCCTTTTAATTTACTCAAGTATCTGAAGAGTTACATGAGACCATCATATTTCTATGAACCTCTCATATCTTCACTAGAGACTTTAATAGGCATCATGAGACGTCCTTTGTGAGAATACACATGTAATTTCTTAAGCAGTAAATTTTCAAAACCAAGATTCTTTTCTAATCATTTAATATGGACGAGTAAATATAATGTCTTTTAGTTAATAATTAGTGAAATAAAACCATTCGAAATTCAGAGAATCACAAATAAATATTCCGATCAAATCTTCGAATTTTATTCTTTTATATTGATTCCCTCAAAACAATATAAAATAAAATTCACCGACATCTCAAGCACCGTGAGTCTGCAAGCCACGTTAGGGTGGACGTTTACAAACCCGAACATTTACAAGAGAAGGTTTTACCCATTAATTTCATTTGTCAACCTAACTTTATGACAAAATAATTAATAGTCGGTTTCTCTTTAGCCATGTAAATAATAGCAGTGACTCCGTTGGGGAGGATACTAATTATTCACATCTAAGTATACACCATTATTTGATCCCAAGTCCGCTGCCCAAGCTTGTGTGCCTTACTGTTGGAGAAGTACACACGCGCTCAGATAACTTTCTACAACCATCAATTATATAAGTTTGTACTAGTGAATCGCATATAAGCTCATCCGTTAGGGAGGAAGGCACTATAGCCAACGCGCAAGTCCATATGCATCACATTACAAACAATAATTATTTAAAGAAGTTTGTACCAGTGATCCGTGAATAAACTCATCCGTTAGGGAGGAAGGCTCTAATGCCAACGCGCAAGTTTACTCACATCACTTACAAACCAATAATGGAGGCCGTGAGAATTTATTACCAATCCCCTCTCCCACTTAGTTATTTAACACCGAGGGTTTTAACATGCATATAATATTCCAGAATAAAATATACAAAATAGCATGCTTCTATTAACAGCAATTTAAATAAATAAATCACATAGAACATGCCTTTCACATATACAACAATAATTCACAATTAAATCAATTAATCAGTTATATAACATAATTAATTGTATAAATAGTGGATCAATTAATTTTGGCCTGAAGAGCATCAAATAAGCACAAAATGAGCAGCAGATTAAATAATTAATCAAGCCCATTATCCATGGCTCATAATCTTAGCCCAAAATCAAATTAAATCCACCAAGCCCACCAGCACAAAATTAGCCCATTAATATAATTAATTAATTTATCATGCTTGGCCCATTACTCACAATTAATTAAAACCAGCAATAAAATAATAGCCCAGCAGCCCATTTCCATTTTAATAAAATTTGGGCCCAACAGCCCAAAACCAAATTAAAAAATGAGCAGCCTTTTATTTATTACTGAATTGGGCCCATAAATTCCTTAATAAAATTGGGCCCATCAGCCCATTTCCATTTTATAAGAAAATGGGCCCAGCATCAAAATCATCTACGCTGCCCTAAAAAGAAACAGCCGCTGTTGCTTCTACACGCAGCTATCACCGACGACTTGGTGCCGCTGCTGCCGAAGGTTACGCCTCAACCCACCGGAGTCACTCCGTCAGCCGTCCAGAAATGAGCCTCCAGGCAGAACATCTGCCGTCAGCCCAACCTGTGCACCCGATTGCGACCACCGGAAGGCGTCGGCTGTTGGCAGCCCCGATCGATGTCTAAAGGCGATACCATCAGCACCGCCGCGGAGCCCCTAGCCTCGCCGGTCGCCTAATAAAACGCGCCGACAACCACCATCGACTCGCCCGGAACACGCCTAAAAGGCGACAGGAACTTATCTCAGATGCGACCGAAACCTGCCTCAGACACTCCAGGCGCCGCTGCGATGCCTCCAGCTTGTCGCCATCAGATCGTCCGACCGTATACTTCCATGGACTAGCCGGAATCGCTAGGAGACTCACCCAGAATCATCAGGGGACTCGCTCGGAATGCCGCTTCCAGCGTCCGCCGCCGCCCATCGATTTAGATCCGCTACGGATTGCACCGCCTGATACGCTCTGATTCTGAGTCTGAACCACCCAGATCGCCGATTTATCGCAGCCAATTCCAGCGTCATCTTCCCCGCTCGTTGATTTCATTCAGCGCTTGGCAAGCACCATCTCTCCTGAATTGTCCAGCCGAAGACCTGGGTGTCGATGAACAGAAGCCAGATGCTGACTGTCAGTCTCTCCGGCGATTGACGTGAATCTCCAGAAATCCACCTCCACGCCCTCGCCGTTGACTACTGCTCTCAGCAGTTCACACGCATCGCATCATCGTCGACTTACATCATGTCAACGAAAGTCATGGATTGGAGTCGCTGCTCAAGCCGTCGTAGATCACGATCGCTACCAGCGGCCCCACACCAGTCTTGCCATGTTGTAGCCCTCACCGTTCAGTCCCTTTCTTTCCGTGAACAGAGAGGGTGAAAGAATAGGAGTTGTATGGTGGTTTTTGACTTCTAATTTGTTTCATACAAGTTTGATCGCAGCGATAAAGGATAGCAGATAGGGATTCAAGTATTAAAACTATACCCTAGTTTTCTTTTTCTTGTGATAATAAACAGATTAAGTCACATAATCACAAAAAAAAACTATCAAACTTGCTATCAATAAGACAATCAACACACGAAAGGCACAAACTATACCTAACGTCTCACGTCTCACCACGAAACCAACGCTCTGATACCAATTGTTGGCAATTGGATCGTGCGGTTCAACGTGATCGTTAGTAAAACAGGTAAACAAATCAGCGGAAGCAATAAAACGTGTTTACCGTACTTTTGGGTCGATGTAGAGGATGAACAGCAGTGAAGAACACCTCTGATCTTCTACCGTATGTCCCAAAGTCAACTCTGGTGTTGGGTGGTCAACAATCCCCAGAGTTCTCTCATTCTGCTCTCTGTTTTCTCTCGTGTGTCAAAAGAGGCACAGACTTAGGTTTAACAGGAACTGAGATGACTTATATACTTGGGCTACAGCAGGGACCAGGAGGAGAAATTGGGCTGGGTCTCAATTGAATTTAATTAACCAAGCTTAGCCCAAAGCTTTTAATTAAATCCAATAATAATAATATAGTCCACTAAAATATTATTACTGCACTACCCGTCCAATCCCAAAATTATGTTCTGGGCTCCTTCTTATTATAAGCCCGATAGTCTCCCCATGTTTAAGATATACAATACCCATTAATTAATTAAGTTACTGACAACTCAAATTAATTAATATCTCATCCGAGAGTAGTACCACTCAACCTTATTATCATGCCGGAAATTAATCCACTTGCAAGATTTACATGATAAACCTTATAAGCTCCTCAAGGGGACATCATCAACCAATAACGGACATGGATTCCTTCTACAATCAACAACACACCATAAATACAGCACTACTTCCCAACTCACCGAGTTTGTTGATTTAATACTTATAAATCTCACCCATTGATGAATCAAAGAAATACATACTGTCATACGTGTCGAGGTTATTGTATAGGGATTAAGAGCACGAACCTCTATAATAACAGAGATCAAGTTCTACTATATAGTCAGTATTGTTAGATTTGTATACTAAAAGCCTTGCTTTTGTATTGAACAATGTAATAACGATTTTATTTGAAATGAGAATCATATGATCAAACTGTTTTGCATATTATAAATTATTTATTTATATGTTTGTGCAAAAGTCGATTTACTTTATACTGTAGATAATATGTTGTGCGACAACACGCGGAATATCATATTATCAGTTTCCTTATAAAGTATAAACAGATGCTCACATCCGAGATAGACGGGGACTATCTATCGGTATGGTTGTAGTGTGGTTTGGTATTAGTTTGTCTTGACTATAGAACCACATTAGTACACTGCTTTGTGTATTGAGTAGGACCATCTGAGATCGTTCGACTTGTACTGTCTATATAGAAGAACTTGATCTCTGTTATTATGGATGTTCGTGCTCTTAATCCCTATACAATAACCTCGACACGTAAGGCAGTATATATTTCTTTGATTCATCAATGGGTGAGATTTAAATGTATTAAATCAACAAACTCGGTGAGTTGGGAAGTAGTGCTGTCTCTATGGTGTGTTGTTGATTGTAGAAGGAAACCATGTCCATCATAGGTTGATGATGTCCCCTTGAGGAGCTCATAAGGTTTATCATGTAAATCTTGCAAGTGGATTAATTTCCGGCATGATAATAAGGTTGAGTGGTACTACTCTCGGATGAGATATTAATTAATTTGAGTTGTCAGTAACTTAATTAATTAATGGACATTGTATATCTTAAACATGGGGAGACTATCGGGCTCATAATAAGAAGGAGCCCAGAATGTAATTTTGGGATTGGATGGGTAGTGCAGTAATAATATTTTAGTGGACTATATTATTATTATTGGATTTAATTAAAAGCTTTGGGCTAAGCTTGGTTAATTAAATCTGATTGAGGCCCAGCCCAATTTCTCCTCCTGGTCCCTGCAGTAGCCCAAGTATATATAAGTTGTCTCAGTTCCTAATAACCTAACTCTGCGCCTCTTACGTAGAAGAGATAAGGAACAGATTGAGAACTCTCTGGGGATTGTTGACCACACAACATCAGAGAGTTGACTTTGGGTAATACTGCAGAAGATCAGAGGTGTTCTTCTCAGATCATCATCCACTACACCAACCCTGAAGTCAGGTAATTATTTTATGCTTCCGCTGTACGTGATTATCTGTTTTTCTTATTGAATCATGTTCACCATAAGGTCCAATTCCATCAAGTATAAGAAGAACGATCTCAAACGGTCCTGCTCAATACACACAAGTACACTAATGTGATTCTATAGCCAAGACAAGCTAATACCAAACCACACTACAACCATACCGATAGAGAGTCCCCGTCTATCTCAGTTGTGAGCATCTGTTTATACTTTATAAGGAAACCGATAATATGATCTTCTACGTGTTGTCGCACAACATATTATCTACAGTATAAAGTAAATGGACTATTGCATCATGCATATAAAATAAATTATAAGATGCAATCATTTGATCAATGATTCTCATTTCAAATATTGTTATGACATTGTTCACACTAAAGCTAGACTTTTAGTATACAATCCAACAAAATCTTCAGCTCTTGTAGTTCCATGGGTGCCATTCTGTAAGGGGCCTTGGAAACTGGTGCTGATCCAGGAAGTAGGTCTATCGAAAATTCTACTTGGCGGTTCGGTGGTATCCCTGGCAATTCCTCCGAAAAGACATCTAGAAAGTCTCGCACTACTGATATGTTGCTGGGTGACACTTTCAAGATCTTAGAGTCCATAATGTTCACTAAGTATCCTTGACACGACTTCTTCTTAAGCATCTTTGCTGTTTTCGCAGCAGACAAAACTCGGGGTATCACACCACTTTTGATCTTGTGGACAATTTCTTCCTTGGATTCTGGCACCGTTAAGATCACTTCTCACTCCTTGCACCTAAAGATGGCTCGATGGTGTGTAAGCCAATCCATTCCTAGTATCAAATCGAACCCATGCATGTCCATAACGTAGGGTTTGGCGCTAAAGTTGATTCCTTTAACGTATACGTCGAGGCTATCCACTAATAAATGCGTGAGAATCTTCTCTCCCGAAGGCAGACTAATCTCAAGAGGCTCGTCGCTCTTGATTAGTTCGCAACGAATGTTATGACAATACTTAGCAGATATGAAAGAATGTGATGCACCAGTATCAAACAATGTGAAAGCTCGGGAGTTACCCACTGATAAAGTACCTGTAGTGACTCCTTGTTTCTTATCCTCTTCATTCTGGTTCATGGCAAAGACTCTTCCTTGACCTCCGGTAGCTTGTCTTTGATTCCCTCTTACAGACGGTCCCCTTCGATCTGGCACATAGTTACGTGGTTTGGTGCAATCTTGAATTCTATGCCCGACCTCGTGGCATCTGAAGCATCTTCCCTGACCTCTAAGGCATTCACCATCGTGTCTCTTCTCACATTTCGGGCAAAGCAGTTTTATGTTCTGAGCATTTGGGGGCGGATTAGTGTTGGCCCTTGGCTGTTTGTTGTTGTTGTTCCTTCCAGAGCTGGAGTCCTCCCACTTTTTTTTGCCAGAGTTCTCCATCGACCTACGATTAGCACATCCCCTCTCAAAACAAGCTTCTATCTTTTGAGCCCTCTGAAACGTATCAGCATATCCCATCTCAGGCAGAGAAGCCATAGCATCCTGAATGTCTTGGCGCAGGCCGCCCACCAACTTCTGAGCTCGTTTCTCTTTAGTATCTACTAACTGTGGTGCTGCCCGACTTATTTGATTGAATCGCCACTCGTATTCAACCACTGTCTGATTTCCTTGCTTGAAATCGTAGAACTCGCGCTCCACTTTAGCTCGGTAGGTCCGCGGATAGTAGTTCTCTAGCACTATCCTCTTAAATGCCTCCCATGTGATAGCTTCAGGGTCCTCATCAGGTCTCATTCTCCAGTATGAATCCCACCAATGATCCGCATCTTCTGCGAATTGGTATTGCGCACAGTAGACGCGGAAACGATCGTTGCACCTCATAGAGCGGAAAGTCTTTTCGAGTGATCTCAACCACTCTTCCACATACTCAGGTCCCTCACGTCCCTTGAAGATAGGCGGCGTGTAGGACCGGAACTGCTGCATCACCCTGGCATAAGCTTCTTCATTCACTGCTGGCTGCGGATTGTTATTCGCTTGGTTCTCATTCGCTTGGTTCTCATTCGCTTGATTGTTGTTAACCTGAACGTTATTAAACTGAGGCGCTCTTATACTAGCTCAGGATGATGGTCAATAAACATAGTAAACATTGTCTAAAAATATTTTAAATGATAGAGGCACGTAATTTAGAAGGACAACTAAATAAATTCATAATAAAAAATTCCATTCGTGCCGTAAATAAAGAATTGTCTCAAAATGAATATCATAGATGTCAAATACTGAAAGCAAAAGTCAAATTTCCCATCATAAGGTTAATAATAAATAATACTAGAAGTTAGAATAATTACTGGCATGGATTTATTCAACATCCTCCTCAGGATCCTCTTCAGGGTCTTCTTCGGGTTCTTCTTCTTCAGGAATTCCATATAATCCCTCAGTGAGAGCATTCTCCTGAGCATCCACGATGTGTCCAGGGGGTGGTGGTTGGAAGCGAACCACTCTCTCGAACAACTGTGCAGTGAACACATGATAGCTTGTTCGTGGAACCTCTTGAGTCATATTGTGTCGCAGCCCGGCCGTGAAAATGGGATACGCGACCTCCCTCCATGCCAGGGGTAGAGTGTTAATAAGCTTCATACAAGCCCAATAGTTAGTAATTCCGTCTCCTTAACCTCGAACTTCTCTCCATTCTTGCAGCATTATAGCAATGTGTGTTGCCAAATCATGGCGTGGATCGCGCTGATAATTTATGTAAGCTTGTTGTCTAGCTAAATTGTTCATCTACCATAACACAATTCCACTTATCATGTAAGAACAAACTATCTTGCATAGTAATTCATAAATTTATTCACATGGAATAATAAAACCTAACTTGCACATAATTTCACATGTAAACATAATTGCAAATTTTAAATCCTTCATACCTTGTTTGGCGTGGGCGTTGTACTCGGTGGATGCGTAGCAAGAGACTTAATTATTATTAAAATTATTCATGTATATTTTCATAGCAAATAAATCATTTACATATGCATATGCGGAAGATAGAATTTTTTTTTTGAACAAGTATGCAGAATCGCATACCTGCTCTGATACCAATCTGTCACACCCCGATTTTATAAATAATGTGAAATTCCACATTATACTTTTAAATAGTTTAAATAGGGTATGACCAAAACAACTAAATAATCCATCAACTTCTAAAGCAAAGATAAAGGACTTTAAATTAGGAATAAGTCTTATAAATTTCAGTCAACCTTCAAACAATTAATGCAAAGTACAAAGAAGATAATTAAGGGTTTAGTCCCATATGTTTCTGCAAATTTAATTTATTGAGAGTATTCAGCAAAAATGATTACCGAAAGTACTACGAGTTTATTTCAAATCCAAACACCAACAACATATAGGACTTGATAAACCTCTAAGACAAAACTTAACTTGCAGAAAATATTTAGCAGGTAACTTAGCAAAAGAAAAGAAAAGGTTTAATAAAGTAATTGGTCCCGTAAGTTATACGGAAATCCCCAAAGTAATTACTTCACTAATACTGAAGCACTAAATTGACGACAACTTACGAAAAGAAGGCATGAAATTTTCCAATTTGATGCCACATATTCAATTCCACTTACACTACTTTTCACACAACATCCCATTTTTATTTGATTCAAAATTCAAGTATACACTACCCATGCAACAATACAAAATTAACAGATCCACTACAGCAACTTACGGAAATATTTCAAATAAAATAAAGTGCATCTTATTTCATCAAAATTTGAAATACGGAATTGCTTGCGGTTACCATGTAGATCAAAACAATAAAATTCTCATGAAATTTTTCCATGTTCAAATGCAAATCAAAATATAAATAAAAACATAGACTGCAACTTATTGAAATTTTTATTGAGTCTCCCTTTGCCAACGCACCACCACTTGTACGCTGCCGCCACGCTAACCTGAAAATGGGGTAAATCATAGGGAGTGAGCAATCCACCGCTCAGTGAAATTAATCATGCACTATTTATCATTCAAATTCTACTACGAATGAAATTAAAATTCTTATACTTGTAACTTGAAATTTAAAATCATGTTGGTAGGCACCTTTCGGTTCAATACCCATGTTGGTAAGCACCTTTCGGTTCAATACCCATGTTGGCAAGTATCACGATTCAATACCCTTGACTTGTACTTAATAATTCATGGATAACATAGCATGTTCATGTATAATCACATCATGTAGGGTTTTAAATATATAAACAACACATAATAAATCCCACCTTAAACACTTGATCTAGCAACACGAAATCTCCGATCTCCTTCAACTCGCCCTACCCTCACTGCCTATGCTCAACAATAATCGAAGGAAGAACGATCAAAACTTGTTTCTATAACTTAGTAAAGAAACTAAATTCTGTAACTTATAGTGTGGTGACGTAAATAGGATTCGAAACCATTACTGAAAATATATCTTTTGGATGAAAAGAAAAGAACAGGCTCATGGTTGACTAAGAAGGAAAAGAAAACAATTTAGATTTACGGCTGAAATCATAAAGAATTCGATCTGTGGAGGAAAAAGTGAGAAGAGGTTTTTACCTTGAGAAAGAATTGTTGGATTTTTGTCAAAATAAAAGGAAGAATTTTTTCCTTTGGTTTTTTGTCCCACATCGGGTGGGAGTGCAAAGGAGGAGGGGCTCCTTAGGCTATATAAGGAAGCCCCTAGTTTTGAAGTGAAGTGCACCAATCAAGTACACTTTAATCTTTGTATTTGATTCTAGTTAAATTCCTTTCTTTGATTCTCGGTTGTGAGAATGAGAAGAAAGGTGAGAATTAGTCAAAGATTTGTAAGGGTGTAGGGATTGGGGTCGAGAGAGAGAAATTCTGTGTGATTGTAAAAATTTTTCACATAGTGGTATTTTCTCGGGTCCGTGGTTTTTCTCCGGTTTTGGAGTTTTCCACGTAAATTCTTGTGTTGTGCTTTTTATGTTCTTCTTTGTTTGTCCCTTAGGAATAAATGGGGATCTGTCTTATCCCAATAAGAATTTGCGTTGCTGCGTATTGATGTGAGAAGAATAGGAGAAAAATATGAGGTGGCCGGGAGTAATAACGTGTTTGCAGCGACGTTAAGTATGGGAAAGATTTGAAAGATAACATCTTGTCCTAATTTACGGGGTGATAAGATGAAGACAGGATTTGGAGATATTCTGCAATCTTTTAAAAAAAAAAAATCAGACCTCCTCTCCTTTCTATTTCACGTTGCATAGGGGTTTTTCTTATCGGGCATTAGAAGTTGGGCTTGAAAGGATTTGGATCTTGGGCTTTTTTTTTTTTTTAGGGTGTTACAGAAAGAACTCTGATAGACGTGATGGAGGAATTCCTCCTCCAGGACAAAGGAAGGCTGCAGATGATCGTGTGCTTGACGACTGAGATGCGCCATGGATACAGGCTATTGAAGTGGTTATAGGCTATTGAAGTGGTTATGCGAGACCAAGCTTGGTGTACTCACTCAGTGCTTTTCGTTGGCCGACGTCAACAAGCGTGGTTGGCAGTTGTATGCCAACGTTAGTCTGAAGATTAATCCCAAGCTGGGTGGCAACAACTTTGAAGTGAGTGGCAACTTTGGCCCTCCCGAAGAACCTGCAGTGATGTTCATAGGTGTGGCAAACCCAGATCACGAGGACTCCCTATCCATAGCTGCCGTGGCTGCGTCGGTGGATTGTCCTGCAACCGATCGCTACGCTGCTGAGGTTGGTGCCTCAGGTGAATAGCAGCGAAAGGATCAGTGGTTTTGGAGGCATGTGCAGTGAGCTGGTGCGAGTATTTGAAAAACGAAACGGTAAGCGTAAGCCGGGTAGGATTGTGTTGTTCCGTTCGGGCGGGGGTTATGGAAGAGGAGGTGGCGGAGTTGAAGCAGAGCATCTTCAGCGAGGATTACCAGCACGGTTAACTGCAGTGGTGGTTCGGAAACGGCGGGTGTGGGTGGGAAATGGAGAGGTGATAGAGAAGAGTAATATTGCAGAAGCAGAAGCAGATATCTTGTGTGTGTGCCTTGGTGGTGAGGGGAAGAATAAGGCTAAGGCGGTGGAGTACCGTGTGGTGAGTGATGAAAACGAGTTGAAAGGTGAAAAGCTGCAGAAGATGGTTAACGAGATGTGCTGCAACAACCCTAACCAGGGGTACTCGCTTGTTCCAGCGGTGCAGAACGCAGAGCTGGCGGTGAAACGGGGCCACGCCTACAGAAAGGTTTTGCGGGGAGACGCAAAAACTGATCCAGCTCTCTACAAAGTCCACTACGACCTCAAAAATCTCATGTTCTTCGTCTAATGCCCACCACTGTGAGTTTGACCACCTCTTATATTTCAGTAAGCCTTTCTTGCTTTAGTTGAACTTGACCCTCTCTGTTTTCAGTTTGGATGTTCTTATCTTAGATCGAATCATGTGTTGCTGTTTCAATTCTACTGATTTTGTCTTCTTATATCTACTCCCACTAGTTACCTCTCAAATTACCAAAAATCATTTTCACATCTCACTTAGATCACACACTCGTTCCATATCATCAACCTTTAATAATACTCCAAAAGCATTCCTACATTTCTAGAATGCTATGTTTTTAATTAATCTCTTAAGGGTATGTTTGGTTCACTAACCACACATATGAGTTAATGAATAGGTAGGGATTATACTATAACTTAGGTTAGCTAATATTATGTTTGTTATCTTTTTAGTTAATAAAGTTAAAGATTAGTAGATAATAAAAATGTAAATTTATATTGTTGTCCTCAAAATTTATAATTTTTACTTTTTTGTATATGCTCTCTCCTAATTCTATTTTAAGTGATTTCATGTTCACTTCGTAAAATTTTTAAATTAAAATTTAATTAAATTTCTGGAATATGCAAAAAAAATTGTATTATTTATATTTTTTAAATTAAATTTTTAACTAATAACACACAAAACATAGATTACATTAAAAAATGTACTCCCTCCGTCCCAAAATCGATTGCACCTTTATTGTAGATACGGAGTTTAAGAAATGTTGACTTTTTAGGGGTATTGTGGTATTTTTAGGTAATAAATAAATTATAAAGTATGTTATGTGTGTTAGGTGAGTGTGGTAAAGTTGTAATTAAGATGAACTTTTAGGGGTGGGGATTGATGTGATATTTCCTTTTTTGGAAAGGTGCAATCTATTTTGGGACGAATAAATATGAAAAGTGTGCAATCAATTTTGGGACGGATGGAGTATTAGTTATATGAAAACAAAATTCAACAAAATATTTATATTTTTTTGATTAAAATTTTTAATTACAAGATTTGATTTATTTTAAAATCGAGGGGTTTCAAATGATTCAATGTAATACCTGCAGCTCTCTTTTATTGGATGATTTAGAGCCTTCAAGCTTCAACAATGGCTTCTTCTGCAGAAACTCTCATTCCTAAATCCGATCCAATTGAAGATTGGACTATTGTTTTGCCTCGACGAGGGAAGAAGAACACGAGTAAGAAAAAGCTTTTGATCCCGAAACGAGAAAAAGAAGTACAGGTATGGGCGCCCATAGATCTGGAAACGGATCCTGATAGGGAGTCCAGATTGATGCAGAAGTTGCAGATTTCTATTCAGAAACTTGCAAACTCTGTTTTCCACCGTTCATTTTTGGACTAAATTGAAGATCCTGAGATGATGGATAAGTTTCGCAGAGTTCTAGGGTCCGAAGAGAAGATGCAGATGGTAATCTATGGTATTGGCAGTATTGAATCATTTGAAACCCCTCGATTGCAGCTTAGCCTCGCCATTTTGTAATAAATAAGGAGCAGAGAAGCGACCTGAGCAAAAATCGCAGATGAAAGAACTATTCAATTCGTGAGTTGTGAGAGAAGAAGAAAGGAAACGAGAAAGATTTTGTTGTATTCTACTTCCGCCATCACCGATTCAGCCATAGCCAATTTCTCATTCTCCACTGTAATTCTTCGCCATTTCTGTGAAGAGAATGAACAGATCGTGGTTAATATGCTTATTTTTAGGTATTTATAGAAGGGTAAAATTGTCCAAAAAAAATAATAACACTCCTCCGCTTGACTGGCTAATTAAACCCACCAACAAGTTGGGTTTCAGTGCACCTGGCCCAAGAATTTATTACTGAGCTAAGTTAAATTTGAGCTCAATTTTTTGCAACCAAACTAATTATTAGGTGGTTTTAATAGTGTAGTAAGGGTTAATCACCCCAACCAAACACACCCCAAGTATATCACAACCTATGCATCGCATTGGACTGTATAATGAAACACATTTTTCTGATTAAAAAAAAAATGTGGATTTTAATGCATTTTTACCAGTCTTATTAATATTTTTATTTCTTAAATAATGTCGCACGGCACGGAATTAGGAATCCCACTTTTTTGCTTCGAGGAATTCTATTGTTGTTCCAAACAACAAACCGATTGCAGCACAATATATTTTGGATAAATTATTTTCAATTTAAAAGAATATTAATTTCCTAAATTGTAACCGATTGCAGCACAATATATTTTGGATAAATTATTTTCAATTTAAAAGAATATTAATTTCCTAAATTGTATTAATAATACTCTCTTATGAAATGATTTTGAGATGGATCGATCAATTATTAAAGAGTTGGTCTCTTATATCCTCATGTGCATAATGTATAATAAGGGTATAATATTTTATGCTAAATAATATAGAGTACAATTTAATTAATACAAATATATGAAGTATTTTTTCTAATCTATATAATAATCGTACTTTTCACATGTGTTATAAAAAAAATTGTAAATCAATAGGATTTTAACAATTAATTTTCAAAAAAAGAAATGACTATACTTACTTGAGTAACATATGCATTTAAAAAATGAAAGAATTTCATATAATGATCTAGTTTTTAGTTGGGGCAATCTTAAGTGTAATAGGAAAAGAATTTTAAAGCGAAGCAAAATAAAACAACACTCTAATGTAAATACTTCTAGAATAAAAGATCAAATTCTAATAAAAAAAAATTAAAAAGAAAAATCATAATTCACTCAATCATACAGTTCTTTGAAACATACATTTCGTGCGGAAGAATCTGCATTTTCGTGTAGTTAATTTCGTGCATTTGCAGGATTTGGGGGGAAAATTTTATTAATTGCGGGAATTGGGAGAGAAATCGATTTTAGGAAAAAATCTATATTTTTTTTGCATTTAATCAAAATAAGGGTGAATTTGGCAATCAACAATGAAATAATGTAGTTAAGAATAATATTTTTAAAATTGTGTATTTAATAATTAATTTTACATATGTAGTGTATCTAAGAGTAACTATCGCTATTTTATTTATAAAGTCGACAATTACAAGAAATGTCGCATAAAAATTTTATATATGAAGTCGGCATAGTCACAATAAACGTCGCATGATAATTTTATATATGAGGCATGATAATTTTATATATATGTTTGTAAGTGTAATCACGTAAGATATTGCATGAAAGTTGTATATGTATATAGGATGGCAATATGGTTGGGAATGTAGTTGCAAATTAGAGTTAATTATCTTTAAAATTTAAAAAAAAAATTAAAAAAAATTATAATGCGTAACATTTTATTCAAGATATAAAGTATTAAAAGAGATATTTTTTCCTCAATTTTTTTTTTATTAAAAATGAAGAATTCATAGTGTTAAATAAAGTATTAAAAGATATATTTTTCCTATTTTTTTATTAGAAATGAAGAATTCATAGTGTTTCACGAAATATTCGGTGCACCCAACTAAACTATGGATAAATATTTTGTGTAATTCGGTGCATGCTAATTAGTGTATTAATATATAGTTTATTAGTAAATTCTTATAATGATTAGTTTTTAAAATAAAAATTAATAATTCAATTGAGCATAAAAAATAGTTTATATATATATATATATATATATATATATATATATATATATATATATATATATATATATTTTAAGTATTTAAAGCACGACATATTAGCTCATTATTATATATACGAAGCAAACATCTTTAGGAATGAGCTTGTTTTATTTTTAATTGGGTTCATTATGTACATTTTATTATATACTAATATAGTAAAAATTATTACTAATCAGTACAAAATAAATACATGAAATACCACTCTTATTCATCTTTTAATTGTGTTCATAAATAAATTAATTTAAAAGGATGAGTAATGTAATAATAGAAAGATAAAAGACTCCCACTAATTTCTCCACAAAACTCAGGAAAAAGTAACTCCCAATCACTTGTTATATATATATTGGTAATCAAGTTTCAGATTTATATTGTATTCAGAAACAAATTAATTAATAAATTACTAAAAAATTAGCAAAATGGAACATATTATTTTGGTATTCAGGAATTATTTAAAAAATTATTTTAATGTATTCGGAATCCATTCAATTTACAAATTTAATTTACAAATCACGTGAATTAATGTTATTAGAAAAATATGAGATGACATCTTCATTTAGTGGAGATGATGAGATGGTGGTAGGCAGACGGAATGGAGATGTATATAATATATGAGATTATATAGGGATATATTGGGTATCACACAATTGTAACTATTAATAATATTTTCAGCTTAATGTATCTACAAATAATATTATTATATATTTTGTATTACTCCCTCCGTCTCAATAAGTATTTCACGTATTGGTGTGCGCGGAGTTTAAGAAAATTTTGTATTTTTATGCATAAAGTAAGAAAGAAAATATATATTTTAGTTGATTTAATGAAAAAAGTGTGTAAAGTTATGAAAAAGGTGTGTAAAGTTGTTGGGAGATGTAGAAAAATAAGGATTATATTGGGATGTGTGTAAAAAGTAAATTTAGTAAAAATAAAGTGTGAAATACTTTAAGGGACGGATGAAAAAGGAAATTGTGAAATACTTTGGGGGACGGAGGGAGTAGTTAGTAATAAATCCTTTTTAATTTAATATATATACACCGTACACGCAATTATTGCAAGTTTAATTAAATAATAAAATGGCGTTCATTAAAATGAACTTAATCCACAAAGAAGTTTCGGGCCGGGCCGGGTGGTCACCAAAATTCACCTGAATAAAGGGCATAACCAAATTCGGAATTCCAGCTGTCAAAACAGACTAAGCCACCCTCACGCAGCCCTCCAGTCCTTGCGTTTCCGATTGTGCCCCCAACCTATTCTTCGAATTGGCGCAAGATGAAGCCCTTTTACGTCATTCCCACAGTCTATATAAGCTAACAGCAACCAGTATCTCGCATTTCAAACTCAATGCTATCAGAAAAAGATGGCAAGTGACGGAAACCAGAGATCTGAGGATTTCAATTATCAATTAGGCGCCAAAAATCCTAATTCCCCTCGCTTTACACTGGAATCTCCACTGCGGCGTTCTTCTACAGTGAAGGGGAAGGAGCAGAGTAAAGATTCACCCGTTTCAATGCCTACCGCTCCACTGCAGGCTAAACATGGTGAATGATTATTCACTACTTCTTCTTTCACTTAAGACCTAGCTATACTCGACTGATTTTTTTGGTTTATTTCCGTCATTTTTGCTTGAACAAGTATACTTTTCTCTTAATTTTCTGATTCAGTTTGCTGGTATCTCGAATTGTTTTACATTTTCCGAAAATTATTTACCTCGGTTTCCTTCAATTTTGCTATAACAAGTAGGTTACATTTTCCACTGCATTTGTCTTTTCGCTTGGTCAATTGATTTCCGTAATTTTGGTCTCAGGAATCAGTTATTCATCACCTCCTCTGGCTCGCATTCAATCATCATCTGTTGGTATGCACGTAGTTGCTTTCAATTTTCTGTTTTTTTTTTCCACCTAATTTTGTTTTAAAAACTGAAGTAGTTTGTATTTCCTGAGAATTTGTTGCTTAGTTAATTGATTTCCTTAATTTCGGTCTCAGGAATCCGTTATTCATCACCTCCTCCGGCTCGACCTCAGAGCTGGTTTCCTCAATCATCATCTGCTGGTATGCATGTAGTTGCTTTCAATTTTTTGTGTTTTTTTTTTTTCACCTAATTTTGTTTTAAGAATTGAAATAGTTTGTATTTCCTGAGAACTTTGTTGCTTGGTTAATTAGTTTCCTTAATTTTGGTCTCAGGAATCCGTAATTCACCTCCTCTGGCTCCCACTCTTCAGACGTCTCCTCAATCATCTATAGGTATGCATTCAATTTTTGTGTTTTTTTTACATAATTTTGTTTTAAGAACTGCAGTAGTTTGTATTTCCTGAGAACTTTGTTGCTTGGTTAATTAGTTAATTTCCGTAATTTTGGTCTCAGGAATCCGTGCGCTTACTTCACTTCCTCTGGCTCATACACTTCAGACTGTCCTCAATCATCTTCTGTTGGTATGCATGTAGTTGCTTTCAATTTTCTGTGTGTTTTTTTTTTTTTTGTCACCTAATTTGTTTTAAGAATTGAAGTTAGATTGTATTTCCTGAGAACTGTGTTGCTTTTGGTTAACAGACTTTTTTTGTTTGAGGAATACATTATGTTTTCGCTTTTATACTTTTTCCCTCTTAAATTTTCCATCAGACTTTAGATTCTGTATTTTCGTAGAAATCAAATCTGATCAGAATTGATGCCAAAACATCTTCTACATTCAGAAGTTGAGCTAAGAGACATGGATAGATTCTAGCGTTATAATACAACCAGGAATAGAAAACTTATGCTGAAACAGTTGGAACAACAACAACGCTAAGTAAATCAAATTAATAATTAAGTGATTGAGTTGAATAGTTTATATGCAAGAGCTTTACTTACAATACTAAAGAAATTTTTGTTTGAAGAATCCTCTACAGATTCAACCGATGGAACTCTTCCCATTTTTGTGTACTTCGTAAACGGGAAGTTCAACTCCGAAAACAACAGCTTACTGGAATCCAAACGTCTCTACATCAATAATAAGACCATTTATAGGACAGTATAAGGTGCCAATGGGAGAAAATGAAACTGAAGGTGTCAAAGATTTCTACGAGGCCAACATCAAATTTGCATATGAAGTCGAGACATCAAAGCTGAATTGGAACCCTGCAAAGTCACCGGTTCTACCACTGAGTTCGGAGGGATTCACTCTGACATTTCCAAGAGTTTTACCGGTTGTAGAGTATCTGATGATGAATATTACTGGATTTGAGTCCTTACATGATGTCAAAAAATTCAGAACGGAAGTTGAGGATGCTTTAACAGGGTTGAAGGTCAGAGTTACTGACCATACCAGGGACAAAGAGTACACCATTGCAGGGTTAGCTGGTGAAGATGCCTGTGGGTCTACCTTTGACATGAACGGTGAGAAGGTAGGGCTCGCCCGCTATTTCTTCGATCGTTGGAAAAGAACTTTAGAGTATGAAAACACTCCATGCTCTAATAAGATTCCTATGGAGTTCTGTGAGTTGGTTAAAGGGAAGTACCGAAGAGAGGAACGCAGCATAGATGGTACGGGGCGAAGGAGATCCTACTATCAGGCTGAGCTAATCAAGGGTACGTTGTCTTTAATTCTTTGTTTTTCTGTTACTAGTTTCATAAAAATTATACCTAACAATACTATCTACCGGCTTGCTCGTTGAATTAGAAATATTGAGGCGAAGATGACAAAGCTAAATGGTCGGGTTGTGGGTGATCTGAAACAAAACGATCCCATTCCCATATTTGGGAATTTGGACAATGGCCAATGGGACCTTCTTGAGAAAACCTTAGTAGATGCTCGACCTCTGCAACATTGGGCGCTTATAGACTTCACAAACAGTGATGAGCTCTTAGTTGATAAATTTGTGAAAAGGCTGACCGCTCCGTGCGATTATCTGGGCGTCAAAGTATCGAGCCCTCTTGTGACGCATTGCACTGAAATGGATCGATTCAGTTCGTTGGAGATGCTTGAAAGAACTCTGATAGACGTGATGGAGGAATCCCTCCTCCAGGACAAAGGAAGGCCGCAGATGATCGTGTGCTTGACGACTGAGAAACGCCATGGATACAGGCTACTGAAGTGGTTATGCGAGACCAAGCTTGGTGTACTCACTCAGTGCTTTTCGTTGGCACACGCCAACAAGGGTGGTTGGCAGTTCTTTGCCAGCGTTTGTCTGAGAATGAATGCCAAGCTGTGTGGCAACAACTTTAAAGTATGTGGCAACTTTGGGCCTCCCGAAGAAGCTGTGATGTTCATAGGTGCGGCACATCCGGATCACGAGGAGTACCCGTCCATAGCCGTCGTGGCTGCGTCGGTGGATTGGCCTGCAACCGATCGCTATGCTGCGAGGTTCCTTCCTCAGGTGAATAGCAGCGAAAGGATCAGTGGTTTTGGAGGCATGTGCAGTGAGCTGGTGCGAGTATTTGAAATACGAAACGGTAAGCGTAAGCCGGGTAGGATTGTGGTGTTCCGTGCGGGCGGTTGTGCGGCGGGGGTTGTGGAAGAAGAGCTGGCGGAGCTGAAGCAGAGCATCTTTAGCAAGGATTACCAGCCACGGATAACCGCAGTGGTGGCTCAGAAACGGCGGGTGTCGGTGGGATATGGAGAGTTGATAGAGAAGAGTAATATTGCAGAAGCAGAAGCAGAAGCAGATTTCTTCTGTCTGTGCCTTGGTTGTGAGGGGAAGAGTAAGGCTAAGGCGGTGGAGTACCGAGTGGTGATTGATGAAAACGAGTTGAGAGGTGAAAAGCTGCAGAAGATGGTTTACGAGATGTGCTGCAACAACCCTAACCAGGGGTACTCGCTTGTCCAGCGGTGCAGAACGCAGAGATGGCGGTGAAACGGGGCCACGACTACAGAAAGGTTTTACGGGGAGAAGCAGAAACTGATCCAGCTCTCTACAAAGTCCACTATGAACTCAAAAATCTCATGTTCTTCGTCTAATGCCCACCACTGTGAGTTTGACCACCTCTTATATTTCAGTAAGGCTTTCTTGCTTTAGTTGAACTTGACCCTCTATGTTTTCAGTTTGGATGTTCTTATCTTAGATCGAATCATGTGTTGCTGTTTCAATTCTACTGATTTTGTCTTCTTATATCCACTCCCATTAGCTACCTCTCAAATTACCAAAAAACATTTTCACATCTCACTTAGATCACACACTCGAGTTCCACATCATCAACCTTTAATAATACTCCAAAAGCATTCCTACATTTCTAGAATGCTATGTTTTTAATTAATCTCTCAAATATATTACAACCCATGCATCGCATTGGACTGTATAATGAAACACATTTTTCTGATTTAAAAAAAAAATGTGGATTTTAATGCATTTTTACCAGTCTTATTACTATTTTTATTTCTTAAATAATGTCAACTTTGGCCCTCCCGAAGAAGCTGCAGCGATGTTCATAGGTGTGGCAAACCCAGATCACGAGGACTCCCTCACTATCCATAGCTGCCGTGGCTGCGTCGGTGGATTGGCCTGCAACCGATCGCTACGCTGCGAGGTTGGTGCCTCAGGTGAATAGCAGCTAAAGGATCAGTGGTTTTGGAGGCATGTGCAGTGAGCTGGTGCGAGTATTTGAAAAACGAAACGGTAAGCGTAAGCCGGGCAGGATTGTGTTGTTCCGTGCGGGCGGTTGTGCGGCAGGGGTTGTGGAAGAGGAGGTGGCGGAGTTGAAGCAGAGCATCTTCAGCGAGGATTACCAGCCACGGTTAACTGCAGTGGTGGTTCGGAAACGGCGGGTGTCGGTGGGAAATGGAGAGAAGAGTAATATTGCAGAAGCAGATTTCTTCTGTCTGTGCCTTGGTTGTGAGGGGAAGAGTAAGGCTAAGGCGGTGGAGTACCGAGTGGTGATTGATGAAAACGAGTTGAGAGGTGAAAAGCCGCAGAAGATGGTTTACGAGATGTGCTGCAACAAGCCTAACCAGGGGTACTCGCTTGTTCCAGCGGTGCAGAACGCAGACCTGGCGGTGAAACGGGGCCACGACTACAGAAAGGTTTTGCGGGGAGAAGCAGAAACTGATCCAGCTCTCTACAAAGTCCACTATGAGCTCAAAAATCTCATGTTCTTCGTCTGAACCCGACTAGGTACACCACTTCTGTCGTATATTTCACTACTGCTTTCTTTCTTTCATGGTATTGAAGCACTTTGGACTAGTTCAACTTCTCTGTTTTGTTTTCAGTTTGAATGGTCTTTATCTTGATCGATTCATCTGTTGTTGAACTTCAATTCCACTGATTTTGTCTTCTTATATCCATTCCCATTATCTACCTCTCAAAATGGTCAAATTTCCACCACATGCCCCAAGGGTTTAATGGCCATTAACTAAGGTATAATATTTTAATAGGAAATAAGTTATGGAATAGGAAGTGGAATACCAAAGTGGAATTGAGGATTTGGGTTGTTAATAAACATACAAAATGGGGAGGGGGTATAACATGAAATAGTACAATCAAACATATATTAACTTAATTAAACATTAGTGATGCGTTACATTCCAAATATGCTTGGCTTATGTACGTGAGCTAAAGCTCACCAAAAAAAGTTTTAGTAAAGCATATACAGGGATATAAGCATGTCAACAAAACAGGTATTCAGAATGGGATAGGTTAAAGAAAATTCGTGGTGTACTAAATGGAGCTAAAGGGTTCAAGGTGTATGATATTTATTAGGAAGAGTAAAATTTGTGGAGATATTTTTAAATGTGCACGATGGAAGATGATGAAGTTAAGAAAAACATGAGTCATATTGCTGATTTTATTTATTTATTACCAAGCCATGCGTTGGTTAATACATATGTGTAAGCTGCTTTATATTTTCACCTTAACCCGAATGAGAGTTGTGTGTTGCTCTAATTTTTTTGTATTATTACTATTCAAATGTGCAATATGGGAAGCAAAGATATTAAGGCTTGGCTAGAGTGTAAGTACTTGTCATTTACATCAAGTTTGGATGTGGTGGAAGTTTATCATCTCATAATAATTCCAGCTCTAGCTCTTTTATTACATTCTAATACCTTTCATAAAACTTAATAGTTTGTTTACGTACTTTTTTTTTTGTAGTCCTCAACAGAAAGTGCGCTGGTTTATAGAGTTAATGGATGTGTTAATCCGTCGATGGATTATGGTTCCCTGTCAAAATTTTACCAGTGTACTCATTTTGGGTTTTGAACAGTCAACAATAGAACCGTAATAAGCCTACTGATAACAACACCTTAATTTAACCAAAAAAAAGCAAATCTACACAAAGAAATTATCGAGTTGGAGGGTGAATAAAAGAGAGAAAACAGACATGTAGGAGTGAAATAAAGCAACCAGTGAGAATCAGTAGGATTGGAGCCGAAGGAATCGGTTCCACAGTTGGCTCTGCCAATTGTGAGTGTCGAAATAAAGGTGGATGAGTCAACAACAAATGAACAACATTCATAAAAAATGCAGTTAAACTCAAGATGAAGCGTAATATAAAAAAATAAGAGATAAATGCGTGTTTTCCAAATTCCAATTATACAGGTTATTCTTCTTTATTCCAGATTATTTGAGTCTGAATCATTAAGTGAATTGTCCCAACAAGGGTTGTTTCAGCCAATAAACAATCAATGCAATGAAAAATATATAATACAGGAGTACTAATCTATTTCAGTTCGAGTTCTATGCCATAACTCTTTTAACCATAATAATTCTTTAATATACAGGTACCATAGTTCTGAGTGTTCTCACAGCACATGTTCATGAACTTGAGTTTAACATGTGCTTTGATAAACTAATGAGTACATAAGTGAAGACACGTAAGCAGTAGGCGGATAAAACTTACGGAGGCTACAAGTCTAATAGGCAACTTGTCATACACCTAGCGGACGGATGTGGTGCAGCAGAAATAGATCAGTACTCTACGGAAGACGGCTAGACAGAGCGGCCGAAGTAGAAAAGAAGGCATACAGACGACGAACGAGCATAACACAATTTAAGAGAGATAACGCATAGCACAATTCAAGAGAGATTACCTTGGCAACAACGTCAGTGAAGACGCGGGGTGGAGGCGGTGGGTGAGCAAGAGATTTATGAAGCGAGAAGGTTGTCGGCGTAGGTAGACGTGGAAATGTAGAGGGGGAGTTGAACATGCGGCAAGGAGCGTGGAAGTGTTATTATTTTGTGTAATGGATAATTGTATTAATAATAAGTTATTGACATATATATTGCCCTTTACTAAACTAAGAAAATTAAAATCTTTGAATGAGACGCTCATTCTCTTAAAATGAGGATATTTAGGTGGATAGGGGGAATAATATTTCTTACATAATGTCGCACGGGATGAGGAATCCCACTTTTATGCTTCGAGGAATCCTATTGATCCAAACAACAACCGATTACTAAATGACTATACCTATTTGACGTAAATATGCATTTCAAAAATGCTAGAATTTCATGATCTAATATTTTGTTGGACTAGTGAGAATGTCTCATTTGTGAAATAATTTTATATATTTTTTCAATAAGTTATCACCTTTTATCTAAAAATGATAGCAATTTTCTTTAAAAATATTATCACGTCTTATTTAAATTATAAATTATTAAAAAAATAATATTGTTTCATTACATTTTTCACCCTCTAAAAATAATAAAAATTTGTAAATAAAAAACCTCTCAATAAATCATATTAAAAAAATGTCACTTGTACCTAGCATACTACAGTATATAACTTCCTTTATCATTTATTTAAAAAAATACAAATTTACCTAAAAATCAATAAAGTTGGTAAAAAATAAAAAACAACTCTTTTTAAACTTCCACCTACAATTAGGGGTGTGCAACGGTCGGTTCGGTGACCAAACCTAACCGAATTAAAAAAATCGAAAACCGAAATTTTGATTTTTTCAATAACCGAATTGGAACCGAATTTAGTATAAACCGTATATAAACCGAACCGAAATATTCAGTTCGGTTTGGTTTTTAACCGATTTAACCGAAATTATTTAAAAATATTATTAAATAATATAAATAATATTATTAATACTCTACAAATACTGGATACATATTAATATTATATCTAATTTATTTGAGTAATAACATTTTTATCTTAAATATCATTAAATAATAATTTTAATGGTATAACTAATGTATTAATATTAATGATTTATTTAAGAATTAATTCATTTATAAGCATTTTAAATCTCATATACTAATATATATTTAATACTATTATAATTAATTTAAAAATATAATATATTTTTAATCAATTATATATAAAAAATAAAAAAAATGATATATATAAAAAATCGGTTCGGTTTTCAGTTATTTTGGTTTTTTTATTTAAAAACCGAACCGAAAATCGAATACCGAAATTTTAAAAATTCAAAACCGATAACCGAACCGTGCTGAAAATAACAAACCGAATTTAACATTTCGGTTCGGTTTTGGTCGGTTAACCGACTTAAAACCGAATTTTGCACACCCCTACCTACAATAACCGTGAAGAGTTTAGCGGAAAAAGTATTAAGTTTAAAAAAATAAAATAAGACAAGTTTTAATTTGAGATAAAATTAAGATTTAAACATTCAAATAAAACAATTATATAATAAAATCTAAAATTAAAACATAAACTAAAAATGTCCTAATATAAAAATTCTCCATTTGGAAATTGTTACTTGGATGACTTAAAAACAAATATTTCACGCAAGTCTAGCTAAAAATATACTCCCTCCGTCCCAAAACAATTGACACATTTTTTTGGGCACGGAGATTAAGGAGTATAATAATTTAATGTAAAGTGAAGTGAGAGAAATAATATTTAATGTGTAGTGGGTAGTTGTATTAGTGGTGAGTGTGATGTGTGTGTGGGTCCATGTAAATAAATAAATTGGTTTCGTGTGGGTCCCATATCCTTAAAAAGGAAATATGTCAATTGTTGTGGGACAACCCAAAAAGGAAAGTGTGTCAATATCTTTGGGACGGAGGGAGTAGTAAATAATAAAAATAGAAAATATATAATCAGTCACTACCAATAATACTGTAACAACAACCTGAAATTCAAACATTGTTTTATATTAATCCTTATCCCCACACAAAAAAGAGAGTCTAACAAATTAATTACTCTTAGTTTAGAACCATCCCCACCTCCAAAAATACCTTCTTTCCCACTGCTCAATCCAAACACAATTTAAGATTCTGATTCTCCATTATCGTATTCCACCTTTCTCAAATCCATGGCTTTTGACTGCAATAATAACCAGAGGAAGCCATTGCTCTTCTCTGATTTGTTCAAGAGCCATGTAAACACTGAGAATTCCAGCTGCAGCTCGAGTTCGACGACTCAGTTCCTCTCCTCCTACGACTCGTCTTCCTCCGGTTTCAGCACGCCGCTGTATTCCGATTTGGGCTCGTCGGAGAGCGAGGACGGCGATTTCATCGCCGAGTTGACTCGCCAGATGGCGGAGTGCATGCTTCAGGATGACGACACGGATGCCGATTCCGTTTTTGAGGTGATTCTAGATTTAATTGATTTACGAGTTAGGGTTTAGGATGCAACTCGTTGTTTCGCTAACTCAGTTTCGTTTTCCGGTTGTTGAAGGTGGGCGACTCAGTTAACCACAGCGCCGCCGACGAAAACGACGCCGGTTTGAAAAACGGGTTTTGTTCGAACCCGGTTTGTTTTGAAGATCAAATGCCACCAAAGATTCAAGTACAGTAATTACTTTTATTTTTTTAATTTATGTTTGCAGAATTATCGATAATTTCAGTGGATAATGTTTGAGATTCATTAGATGAAGAATCAACCGCCAGGAAGCAAAAAGGACCCTTTATGTCGGGGTAAACGAGTGAAAGGGACTACTGAGTCAGCTCAGCAGAAACAGAGTAAGAAAACAGAGCTACAATATAAGCAATACAGAGGGATGATAAACGGTTACTCCGGGTCGGGTATGCAGACCGTTTTCCTCGGTGGATCCGGGCCGATAATCGGGCCTCCTGGAACCGGTGTTTTCTTGCCCCGTAGCCCATCTGAGATTAAAAGCAAATCAGGTAATACTATTTTACTACAATTATTCTCGCTCTATATTATTTTATAAATTAATTT
The DNA here is from genome assembly GCA_023678885.1 of Pogostemon cablin. NCBI lineage: Eukaryota > Viridiplantae > Streptophyta > Magnoliopsida > Lamiales > Lamiaceae > Pogostemon > Pogostemon cablin. The sequence goes on from CM042985.1 coordinate 8,818,544, forward strand.
TTAAAATATAAAAAATATTATACTCCCTCCGTCCTGGGTATTTTTACCCGTTTGTACAGGCACGGAGATTAAGACGTTTTATTTTTTTAATATATAATGTAAGAGAAAGTAGGGATAAATTAGTAATTTAAAAAGAAAAAATAAATAAAGTTATTGGAAATGATGAATAAAGTGTAAAAAAGTAATTAAAGTTGTTGGGATTGTAAAAAGTAGGTAATAAAATATTATGTATTTTTGCCAAAAATGAAATGGGTAAAAATACGTGGGACACCCCAAAATGGAAAGTGGGTAAAAATACGTGGGACGGAGGGAGTACTATTCTTTTTTATTTATATAATATATTCAGAAAGAAAACAAAATAAAATAAGTGTGCTCCCACTACACGGAGCAACGTCTTAATCGATTTTGATCCAATTTAAATATACTAAACTTTTCTTTAAAAAATAGAAATTAGAAAATTTGTTTTATTCACGAAAATAATACTCCCTCCGTCCCACGTATTTTTACCCACTTTCCATTTTGGGGTGTCCCACGTATTTTTACTCATTCCATTTTTGGCAAAAATACATAATATTTTATTACCTACTTTTTACAATCCCAACAACTTTAATTACTTTTTTACACTTTATTCATAATTCCCAATAACTTTATTCACTTTTTCTTTTTAAATTACTAATTTATCCCTACTTTCTCTTACATCATATATTAAAAAAATAAAACGTCTTAATCTCCGTGCCCGTACAAATGGGTAAAAATACCCGGGACGGAGGGAGTAATAATAATAATAATAGTAGTGACACCACATCAACTTATCATACTAAAATTCAAATTAAGCTCAATGATGTCACGTTATAGAATCTGCGACTTTAATTTTTATACACTACCACTATTTATCCCAGGTATAATAATCGAATAAATTTCACTAATTATTATTCTTACTATTTAAACTTTTATGCATGTCATGCTTTAATCATATCATAGGATTTTATTATTCTTCAGCACAATAATTGATTCAACTCAAAGTAATAGTAGGACGGCACTTACTTTCAAATTTCAATGATTTATTTGCAAATAAATAAATAAATAAATAAAATAAGACAAATTATAAATTAATAAATATGTAGTGATTATTATATTATTATGGGATCTAATAATGAATCTCTGAGTTACGAAAGCGATTTCGGAATCTTGATTTAATCAAGGTCACGATGATGCCTAATTTTTCAGAATTATTTATTTTATTTATTTATAAAAATAAAATAATACGAATATTCATCAACCAATTACATTCAATTGGAATCTTATGTTGTGGGATCTGGTTTAGGATGGAAAAATTGAAAGCAATTAATCACCAACGCGGAATCTTTTTCTAGAGAGAGTGACATCTGATCTTTTTCTTGTGATATTTTATTTAGGTACGAAAATTTGGTGTTTAATCTCAACTTTTCTTGATTTAAACTCTTATATATTTTCCACTTTTAAAATAAATTACATGTTTTATTTATTTATAGATAGGAACTTTTAATAGGTGCATGTGATTGTGTCAGATTTATTTTTAGGTATAGAGAGTGGAGGTGAGGGCTAGATATTTCTAACACCCCTAATCCTTTTATAGAATTATTATTATTCAAATTAAAATAAGAAGAATAGTAACATGTATGTTTTTTTTTAAATGTAATATCCTTCTATTTTTTTATGGCTAAATATAGTGTGCACCCGGGTGCACACGAAGCTTCGTGTGCACCCACGTACAAATATAAGCAAAAACATATACAATTATGAGTAAAAATGTATACAATTTAATTGTTAATTTTTTTAATAAAAAATTGAGTGTAAAAAAATGTACAATTATTAAAATACATGTATACACTATTGAATAAAAAGTTATACACATATGAATGCTTGTTTTTTTAATGAAAAACTTAGTGTGAAAAAAGTATACAATTATTACAAAACACGTATACAAAAGAGAATAACATGTATACAAAATAGAATAAAAAATTATACAAATATGGGTGCAAGGGTGCACCCGGGTACACCTAATATACACTCATTTTTTATACTTATCACTTATCATGAATGTGACACAAGAGATGATACATGAAAATGACATAAAGAATCAAAACAACAAATAACAAGAAATTAGTAGATAGAATAATTAAATGAAATTCTAGAAAATAAGAGTGGAAAAATATTGTTTTGTTTATAGTCGTTTTCGTGGGACCTTTTGTAACGTGATGGGTATGTACTTGTAGGTAATGATAGTCACAATTTTAATAATAAAAAATAAAAATAAAATTTGATGATGTATAATTATTTCTTTAATAAATGTTGGACATATATATATAACAACTGTTTTCTATAATGTGTAAGATAATTGCATAAAACATTTGCATGTTTCTCAAAATATGGATTCGAAATAACATCGTTTACTCTCCCCCGTCTTATATTATTTAAGAATAATAGTTTGTAGAATTGTTCTTGTGAAATGGACACTTACAAACTACAGTTCAATTATTTAATAATATACATTTAATTAAAAAAGTTTTAATAATATTTGATAATTTTGAGGAGTTGATCAGGTTGTTCAACGGTCCTGATTCCTACAAGAGTTCTTCAAGTGCTGGAGGAGCTTCAGCGCAGCAAAAATCAAGATTCGAGGGACCCACCACTAGGTACTACTACTTCTCCCAAAGGTACCACATTTATTCCCCCCTCGCATAATAAACTATTCTTGCTCGACTTTCCCTACCCTATACAGTAAAATGGTCCTAACCTTAAAAACATTAATTTCTTCACAAATTGAGTCATTAGTAGACTTTTTTTTTCATTCGAAATCTTTTTTTTTTTCATTCGAAATCTTTTTTTTTTTAATGAAAAATAACCGTAAAGTCGTGAATATTGAGATGGATTAGTATATAGAATAACCAAGTACTATGTGATACTGATAATGTTTGGAAAAAAAAAATTATGGGATGTTTGTTTGAAATTTAATGATTCTAAAATTACTAAAATAAATTTCAAAAGGATCATAGGATCGTATTGCACTCAATTAAGGGATGTTTATTTTGAAATTTACCCTGGATTTTAAACGAGTGATATCTTATGCATTTTTTATGTGTTTATTTAATAATGTAATTGTGTTTTTTAATAAATGTACAAATTTTTATATACTGTTTTTCATTAAAAAATTAACAGAAAATTTGTTAATAAAGTGTTTAAGTTCTTGTTTATTAGTATATATATATATATATTATATGTATAATTTCTGCATGTGAATTTGAATTAGTGATGTGAGAGAGTATTTATTTTTTAAAATTTAGATTTTGAAATTTAATTAGATTGGGAAATCTTGTGAATACAGTATATTTTGAGATTTTGAATAGGTTGAGAGTTGAGATTTAACTTTATGTCTGATAAAAATAATCTATAAAATTTGTAAATTACAAGATACATAATTAGATGTATTAAGATTTTGAATTCTAATTAAAAAGAAAGAAGCAAATTTGGTTAGGTATTTTAAATCCAAATTCACATTAAAAATAAATAAATAATAAACTCAACACTGTAGATGTGATTGTAAGTAAGTCTATATTCAACTCGATTTTGAGATATTTATTGATCGAATAATCATGCGGGGTTCATTCTAAAAAATTATTAACTATATATAGTTTTAAGAAAAAGTTGCACTCTAGGATTTTGTATAATAATCTCAATTAATAAGTAGTACACATTGTATATGTCTAAGTTCATTGAATGATTATAAAATATGCATAAAAATTTGAATATTTATTAATTTCATCCAATTCATTGAATTATTGCATGTTATAGAGTACATTAAAAAAATATAGCATGTTATAGAGTACATTAGTAGTATGTAAATTAGGATAATATAATAATAACGAAAGTAACAGTGGACAATACCCCATTTTTTTGGTTATTTTCCTCGCCGCATATATACTCCCTCCATCCCTCGACAAAGTTTACGTTTTTCATTTTCGTAATTCCAAATTAAGGTTTATATTTTTTTTCAATTTGGGCCCGCAGAAAATAATTAATTATTTTATGTATGACCACACACAACATTAATACAACTATTCAATTCATATTAAATATTATTTCTCTCACTACACGTTAAAATATTATATTTCTTAATCTACATGTAAAAAGCAAATATAAACGTTTATGCGAGAAATATCCAAGTTTACATTCTATTTTGAAATAAATGACTCAATTATATATATATATATATATATATATATATATATATATATATATATATATATATATATAGGATGTATTTATGCTCGAATGTACATATATATTATTACTCGATCATGATTCGATTAAAAATTTTAAATCAAATCACAAATCGAATTAAGAATATTTTCGTCATCTTTCGTATTTTAACATTTATCATTAAAGCTGGAACATTAAAAAAAGTACTCCCTCCGTCTCGAAGAAATTGACACATTTTTTTTGGGCTCGGAGATTAAGATGTATAATAATTTAATTTAAAGTGAAGTGAGAGAAATAATATTTAATGTATAGTGGGTAGTTGTATTAGTGATGAGTGTGATGTGTGTGTGGTCCCATGTAAATAAATAAATTATTTTTGTGTGGGTTTCATGTTCTTAAAATGAAATATGTCAATTTTTGTGGAACAAACCAAAAAGAAAAGTGTGTCAATATCTTTGTGACGAAGTAAATATTAAATCTATTAGGATATTTTGAAATTTAACCATATTATAAGAGGCGAGTTGATAAGTGCAGATGAAGATGAAGAGATGAGGACAAGAAATGTAGGGTGGGCGGAGGGTGGTGGTGGGGTGGTGGGGCCGGCGGAAGAAGTGGAGGAGATGCAACTGCCGCAAGAGTGGACCTACTAGTAACCCCCCCCCCCCCCCCCCCCAATCTATATTTTCCGGCGGGGTGTACATTAATGTAGGGTCAGAAGAAACGTCACCAATCAATAATTAATTAATAATTGAGGGGCTTCAAAATAAATAAAGTTCCCCCCACTTTGTAAATATTTTTCTCTATTTGGTGTTTATAATCATGAATAAATAATAATTGAGCAAGTTGTATGGTTTGTAAGTTCACGCTTCTTCGTCTCATTCAAGTAAGCTGTCTTTAACTCTTTATTTGTTGCCATGTCGCATTCCTTCATTTAATTTTATTTTCTATTATGTTTTTTTTTTTTAAATAATTATATAGTATGTTTTCTACCGTTGACATTATAATGATTCATATCTATACTCATTAATGATTGAATTATTCATGCATGTAGTATCATGAAAGTATGTAGTGGATAAATTAAAATAGGAAATGAAATATAAAATAGGGAGCATTATTTATATATATATATATATATATATTATTATGAGATACATCAATTTAAAATAATTACTCATAGATATAAAATATTAAGATCAATTATCCAATATACCCCAAACTTAACGTGACCTAACAACTTTTATGCTGCATATGCATAACATTATTTTTGCTGCACATAACATAACTGATTGTGTGCCGCGTAACTATTTGTGCACAACATATTGTAAAGGTAAAGTTGGAATATCACTATATATTTATGTAGTTAGTAGTAATATTTTAATAAGTTTGTATCTTATAGCAGTAATTAAGGAGATTCCAATGCACCTAACAGTAATTACCTATAAAATTCAAAACGCAAAATAAAATTGAGGGTAGGGAAACACTTTAATTCCTTGCACAGTGTAGTGAGTTTTACTTGTTATTAAGAATATTAATATTTTATCACAAGAATAATATTTTGTTTTAATTAAGACACATTAACTTATGGTCCTATATATTCATTTTATCAAAATTTGAAGTTAATAAGAATGTACAGTCGATCGATTTATTCCCTCCTAGTCAAGCAACACTATTATTATATACATATCTGTTATATTATGACCTAAATTTCCACTGGCCCCACTTTATATAGGAAAGGATAAACACATATTATAGCACATGAGAGAGATTATATGGAATGGTATCTCATATGTTTAGGTTTAGCATAGTATCATTTTATTTTAAAGAATATATATTTTTATTAATATCATTTTATTTTAAAGAGTATATATTTTTATTAATATGAATATATTTTTTTATTTAAAAAATAAGGTGAAATATAAAAAGTATTACTCCTTTCGTCTCATAGAAGTTGACACACTTTCTTTTTTGGTTTGTCCCATTAAAGTTGACATATTTCCTTTTTAATACATGGGACCCACACAAAAATATTTAATTTATTCTCATGGAGCCCACATATCATCTCTAATATAACTACTCACTACACATTAAATATTATTTCTCTCACTTCACTTTACTTCACTTTACATTAAATTATTATACTCCTTAATCTCCGTGCCCAAAAAAAATTATATCAACTTCTCTAGGACGGAGGGAGTATTTATTTTTCCTATGCATTTATTATAACTTATTTACTTTAGTATCGTTAATTGCAATTAATAAATAAATCGATATAAATAAATTAATTAGTATCAAATCAAATTATGTATAGAAAAAAAAGAATAAATTGAGATTATTTTTTATATAATTGATATTTATTTAGATAAATAGTAAAATTAAGGATTTATTACTAAGAGTGACATACTTTGATCATAATTACGCTTAAATACAATGAAAAAAATGAAATACTAACAACTATATAAATATACAGCAAAAAGATAAAATTGCCCCCTATATGATTGCACATTTTTTTAAAGAGACGGGGGAGTAATAAATTATTTTCAATTGTATTATATTATAAAGTAACATTAAAAAAAATATGCAAGTCAAGTTTTTTTCAAATAATTAAAATATATGTATATATATATATATATTAATTTTTTACATGATTTAATTATACGTACAATATCAAAAGTCAAATATTATAATTTGTTGCAAATTCTTTATATTAATAAAAAAAATTATCTAACTATAACAAAAAAAACTCTTTAATTAATGTGTTACGTTATATAATACGGATTATGTAATTATAAAAAATAAGAATAATAATTAAATGATTTCGCGTTATAAGCGGGTTTCATACATACATATATATATATATATATATATATATATATATATATATATATATATATATATATATATATATTTTGTATTAGCACACTCTTCTCATCTATTTATAATATTCTATTCTTCATACCCTAAAAACTTAAAAGTTTTAAAATAAATAATTTTTTGATACATTATTATATTTTAAAAATATTCACATTCATATACAAAAAACTTATTTTCTCATTTAATAAAATAAATGGAAGGAACAACATTTTTTAAACTCAATGTCTGCATACAAAATAAAAGAGCCTACAAAATGGAAGGGGTACATATATAAAATTAAATCAATTACTTATAATTAAATTGAAATTATGATTATCACTGCTGAAATAGTTTAGCTGTGTTCCTATATACACCACTTATATTAACTAATGTCACGCTGATGAAGCTAAAATCAGAATATAAAATAATTTTTCTTTTTAGGATCAATTAAAATTAATAGTTAAAAATTGTAGGCCTGGATTCCCTATAATTAAAACCTATAGATTTACCTTTTCTCTACACAGTAATTAATAACACTAAACATTTAAAGTTGACTATGATATTAATTACTCCCTCCGTCTCGGAAAAGACTGCACACCTCTTTCCGGCACGGAGATTAAGAAAGTGATAACTTTTAGGGGTATTATGGTATTTTATGGGTAATAAATAAATGATAAAGTATGTTAGGTGAGTTAGGTAGGGGTGATTTTTTTGTAAATAAAGTGAATGGGAAAGGGTGATTGTGTTTGACTTTTTGCTTTTTTTAGAATGTGCAAACTTTTGTGGGACAACCCAAAATGGAAAGTGTATCTGAAATGGAACAGGGAGTACTTGGCATCTGACTTTCATTTGTCGTTTAGTGGGATTTTTTGACCCAAATTTTAACTTGTACGAATTAAATGATCGAGTATATGAGTATCATCTATTTTAGATATAATCATGATTGGACCAAAATTAACAAGTGGACCTATAAGAAAACCAAATTAAATCATCGAGTATCATCCACTGTAGATATAATTATAATGGATTTAATTAAATTTTAGATGATATTAACTATTGTAGATATAATCATAATATAGTAATGTAGTATTTAATTAACTTTCCAAAGTTAACGACCTATAAGAAAATAATAACCATTTTAGTCAAAAAAATAAAATAAAAATCATATTCATTGTTGACAAACACTTGTGTCCATAATGAGGATAAGAAGTAATATTTTACTCTCTTCGTCAAAAATTTCATATTTTCAATTTTCATCTACCCAACGATAAATTAAAAAAAATCATTAATTTCTAACCACAAAATACATCTTAATTTCAAAATTTATTCATCCCACATAAAACACATAACATATTTTATAATTTATTTATTACTTAAAATACGATATTACTCAATAAAAATTAATAAATTTAGTCAAAAAAATATTTTTTAGTATTAAATTTCGTAGCTGCAGTGTCGGTGCAATATAATGTAGAACGGAGGGAGTGATAAAAAGTATTAGTCGGATTAATGAAAAGTGATAGGGATTCATTGAATTATTTCATGAATAATTTGTAGTAGAAATAAATATTATTTTTAATTAAAAAATGACAATATCTTTTGATAAAAAAATGGTACTCCCTTCTTCCCATAATATACTTCACAATTTTTATTTTCGTCCGTCCTACATAAAACTTCACCGCCCATAAAAAGAAATATCACATCCATCCCTACCCCTAAAAGTCTATCTTAATTATAAATTTATCACTCTCACCTAACACACTTAACATATTTTATCATTTATTTATTACCTAAAATACTACATTACCCTCCAAAAGTCAATAAAGTTAATTAAAAATTAATTTTTTTTAAACTTCATACCTACAGTAACTGCAAAGTTTATTATAGGACAGAGGAATTAACTATTAAAAAAATAATTTGAAAACAGTCTAATGCGAGTATGGCTCAATAATAACATTCTTAAATCCACATTTTAAAAGAAAATAAATAACAATCATCTTTGGGTTAATTGCAAAATAAACCTCAAACTTTATTCATATTGCAAATTAATCCACACTTTTAAGAAATTGCAAAAAAACCACAACCTTTAAGTATTATTGCAAAACACACCCAATTTCTAATTAAAAGTATGGGGTTTTTGGATTTTTTACAACAACACTTAAAGGTGGTGGTTTTTTTTTTTCTTGCAATTTCTCAAAAGTGACGATTAATTTGAAATAAGAGTAAAATTCGTGATTTTTTTTTTCAATTAACCCATCATCTTTGGGGTGGTCGGATGTTCTCACGATCCGTCCTACCGCCTACGATAGTCGTTTCATATTTCTTTTCTATTAACATTTTACTTTTACATCAAATCTTAAATTCCATCATAATCTAAATGCCATTGAAAAAAAAAATCAAGAGAATGAATTGTCAAAAAAATGTCTAACATCTATTACAAACAAAACCCGAAATCCAAACTTCAAAAATTCAAATACACATATTCACATGAAGATGATCGATTTTGCATTTATTTTCTCTCAGTTTATAGGGTTAAAAGATTGTATGGAATTTTGTGAGAATTTTTTTTAAGCATTATTTTGTTTTTAGGATTTAATTTTTACCATAAAGTTTAGATTAATTTTTATAATATTAATTAATTACACTTTCATCTTTGTAGTTCATATAATATCTTGTTGTTATATTTTATTATAAAATTTAATTTTAATTCTTAAAATAATTATATTTTCTATTCATAATTAAGGAGATTACAATTTGAACATTATCCCCAAACATGTTTGTTTGTCGAATACAAATATGCCATGTAAGCTCTAAGCTCCCTCATATATTGGGCCCTCAGCCCAAACTCCATCTCAAATTAATTGCCACAACCTCATTTATGCGAAGGCCCAACTCGCCTTTGGATTCGCTCATGCTTTGAGGCCCAATAGTTCTTTCAGTTTTGGTTATTAATGTCTATACTCTATATATCCACTGTACACACATTATTAAAAAATGGTAAAGACTAAAATGATAACATTTTAATAAAATTTGATGATCGATTGATGGAAAGCTATAACTGTTTAAGTAAACTATTTTATAAATCATTAGTTAAATAATAAAAAGTTACTTATAAAACTTTTAATGAGAAATGATTACAGAGATTTTTATTTTAGATCATGCAAGTACATCAAATTAGTTGATGAAATATGGTTGAACATAAACATCTTCTAAAATTCTAAATGCTGTATGAAACGCTTTAAACAGAACATAAATTATGTATAAAGTGAAAATAGCCTAAGTTACATTCATGATGTGAATATTATATACAAATTAATTTTCTGTTGTATTTTGGTATTCACGGTTATATGAATGACACATATTATATTTAAAACAACTCCTTTTAATCTAGTGCCAAAATTTCTGAATTAAATGGAGTAATAGAAAGTCCCAAATCGTACACATATAAACATGCATGTGCAAGTAAAATGCATATGGGATCATCTATTCCACACACGTGTTTCATCTCCTATTCAACTATTTAGATACATGCCACATGTTAAAATCAATGCCTAAACTAACGCCACTTGCCCTAAGGGTTTAATGATAAATAGTAGGGTACAGTATTTTATATTATGGAATACCAATGAAAACATGAAAAGTGGAACAGGGAATTCATGTCGCGTAAAATGTGTAAATGAACGGTAATGTATCGATACATGCTAGTCGAAACGAGCACGATCAGCAAGCGGGGTGATGATGAGGAAAACCCTTGTCGGAATCATCACCACCAGACAAAATCTTGAAAACCCTACTCCCAAAGAGGAAGAACCCTAAAATATGTCCAGCAATAGCAACAATAAGCACACCAACATTAAACGACATCACAGCAAGCATCACAACATACCCTAACCCTATCCTCAACCCATGAACCACTGTCCCAACCACCCCACCACCCCACTTCTTCCTTCCACAGCAAGAAAGCCACTCTACAATCAGGGCGAGGAAGAAGACGAAGACGAGGGCTAAGGCGTACATCCCGAATCGCCTTCCGGGCCATCCAGAGAAGAGGATCTCAGAATTCCTGCCCCAAAAGAAGGTCATATGAGACATGGCCATGGAATCATGATGGTCCATGCCATTTGTGGATGGTGTCATTCCATCCATCCCTGCCATGTGATCATGATCCATATGTAGTCTCTAGCTAGATGTTTGAAAACGTATGAATATGATGAGTATATATATACGTATATTGTATGTAATTTAGTGGGGTTTTATAGATGAAGGTGGCAAAGATGTACTACATTGTACTGCAATCTTGACAAATTCATTTTTGCACTAATTTATTTTTCCATCTTGCAAATTGTCAACTTCATTGATTCTCTTAAAATAATTTATAAATACGGCAAACTTCATGCATTCCATCCTTAATAGCAACAAAGTCAAATTAAATAAAATAAATAAAAGGGAAAATTCTTTTAGGTTAAAGTCATTTACAATAAATAAATATATTTATATTTATATAATTCCACTCTTGCAATATTTTTGTGAAATTGTGTGGAAGAATTCTTAAAATGAACAAATAAAAAATTCCAGCCATCAAATCACCACACAATTTGGGATTAGTTGAATAATTAAAGAGTTTTTACCTATTTCTTAGATTAAGTAATTTATATATTGATTTGTATATATTAAACTAAAAATAGAAACAAGCGGTATATTTAGAAACTGTTTTAAGTTATGAGTAGGTCTGCCTCGTTCATTCATTTTCTCAAAATCAGAACTGAATATAATGGAATGGGATGTCTGGCTATATTTTGGTGCTATACGCGTTAAATTAATGAGCATATGCAGGAGAAAAATCTAACCGTTTTCTTTAAGAATTATATTTTTGTTTTAGGGTATATATTTAGTCTATTATCTTATTATCTTGCATGTTATTCATGTAATGGTTCTCCACAACAAATGTATTACCAAAATATAATGGAGGAAATATAATACTACTGAATTTTTAGAGTGGTCGATCAATACCATAAATCTCACTATGTAAACCACATAACATAACTACTTACTCCATCAATGTATGTAGAATATAAATTAGGTTTGGCCCATGGACAATAAATGTTGGGCCTATGTCGAATTGAAGAGTTAATTGGGCCATTTCCATTTCTACAATGTGCCAATTTCTTTTTATGTTAATAGGCCTCTTAATGTGCTTGGAAATGGGTTGTTGTTAAGCCAATTTGCTGAGCTTCAATTAAAAAAACAAAAAACAAAAACAAAAAACAAAAACTAAATGATTAATTATTACAAATGTTTTTTTTTTAAATATACTCATTTATCACCATCAACTACCTCACATGAGACTGTTTTTCTTATTTTAAAATTAAATATCACTTTTCATTAAAAATATTACTCCCTCCGTCCCGGGTATTTTTACCCGTTTGTACGGGCACGAAAATTAAGACGTTTTATTTTTTTAATATATAATGTAAGAGAATGTAAGGATAAATTAATAATTTAAAAAGAAAAAGTGAATAAAGTTATTGGGAATGATGAATAAAGTGTAAAAAAGTAATTAAAGTTGTTGGGATTGTAAAAAGTAGGTAATAAAATATTATGTATTTTTGCCAAAAATATAATGGGTAAAAATACGTGGGACACCCCAAAATGAAAAGTGGGTAAAAATACGTGGGACGGATGGAGTATTACTTTACATTTATATTATAAAATTTTCAAGAAATACTTTACCAATTATTACTTTTTATATCAATTACTTATTACTATTTTTTTATTATAATGTTTTAGCTTATTATTTACATATCATCGAACACGTTAAAGAGAATAACAAGAAACCGCTACATCAAAAATAATTGAGTTATATTAGGAAAAGAATAACAAGAAATCGGTACAATAAAATTGTGGTTAATTTCCCTTTGGAGAAGAATAAGCACCGTTTATAAAAAGAAAACGTTGCGAAACAGGTACTGAGGTACATGTGTCATTTCACTAATTAAATCTTGATTTAATTTATGATATTAATATACTAAACTACTTCATCCATCCTCAATCTATCCGTTTACTTTTTGTGTGTGGATTAAGGAGTATTATTATTTAATATGTAGTGGGTAGTTGTATTGGTGGGGTGTGTAGGTCCCATATTTTAATTGTATTAATGGGTGGGTGGGTCCCATGTGTCTAAAAATAGAAATGGATAAATTGATAGTAAATCGTAAAATAGCACAAAATTATAAAATGGATAAATTGACAGTGAACGAAGTGAATATTTTAACAGATTTAAAAATATGAAACTCTCCTTTTAGGCAGATTATGTGACACGGAGTGCATTTTATCATTTTCGTCTGTCCCAACACAATAAATGTATTTTCCTTTTTAGTAAAAGGGACCCGAACAAATTAATTTTTTCTCTCTCCATAATCTCACACTTTACACTAATACACCCACTTAAAATATTATTTCTCTCACCTCAACTACCCCCAAATACTCATTAAATATTATATTTCTTAATCTACGTGCTAAAAAGTTCCACCACTCTTATTGTGGGACGGAGGGAATATTAGTACTTTAAAATTATTTTTAATACATTATTCATCATACTATAAAAAAATTATAATTTAATGGCCAATAACATAGTTTACATATATAACAATCATAATTTTTACAAAGATAATTAATTTTTACAAAGATAATTTGTGATTTAAGGAGTAGATAATAGTTTTAATCCTTGTGATTCACTAATTAATCAGTATATTGAAATTGAAATTATGAGTTTTTAATTTGTGCAACATGCTGTTTGAATTTAAATTCACTCTTGTAATTCATTCATTAAATGTTATATATTCAAAGTGTTGAATTATTGAAACTCTGACCTTTTTTTCCATGCTCTCTTAATGAGACTACTTGTTTCGTCAATTTCAGAATAAATTCAACAATTATTAAGGTCGTTGAGTTGTCCAATTGTGAAGCCTCCTCAATAACTACACAATTTATTTATACAAATATATATACTTTAATTAAAAAAAATTTAAAAGAAATAAATTAGAATCTGAGCAGACAGAGGTGGCCTTGTTTTTTTCGAGATATCAAAATAGCCTAAGAAGACTTGTGACCTTATCTTGATTCTCATCCACACAAAGTTAAAACAAACAAAAGAATCTGAATCTTTTACCTTCAATTTCCACCAAGCCAAATGCTTTAAATATTTAAATTAATTAATCACTTTTAATTAAAAAAAAACATCATAATTAAATCAAATTATCATATAAACTTATAAAGCCCAAAACTCCATAAATTATAGTCCCTCCATCCCATAGTTATCTTCAAATTTTCCATTTTCGTCCGTCCACACTTATTTTCAACACTTAAAATGGGAACTTCACATTAACTAACAGCCTCAAAAGTTATCATAATTTCAAAAATACTACTCTCACCTAACACACATAACATACTTTATAATTTATTTATTACCTAAAAATACCACAATATCCCTAAAAATTCAATAAAGTTGATCAAAAAATAATTTTTCTTAAACTCCGTATATATATTATCAGTGCAGATAAATATTCGACTGAGGGAGTAAAAAGTAATAAAACCTGCAGGAACAATCCCTCGATACATTATTAAGAAAAATTAAAATTAGTATAATGAACAAATTAAGAGCACAAAAAAGGTACAACATAATTTATTTTATTATTATTATTACTTTTTTAATAAAAGGAAATTAATCTCATTAGGCTAACACAACACTCTACATTGTGTGTCAACAATTCATGGCGGGAAGATCAGAAGTCTTCCCGCCGGCCGCCGCGTGCTTCCTAAAAGCCCTACTCCCGAAGAAGAAAAACCCGAGGGCGTGGCCGGCGACGGCCACCAGGAAGACGCCGGCGTTGAAGGACATGACGGCGAGCATGACCATGTAGGCCAATCCGATCCTGACGGCGTACATCAAGGTCTGCAGCAGGCCGACGGCGGCGGCGGAGCGGTGGTGGTTGTGGCCGGACGACGCCGTTTCCCTGAGAATATTACAGTTGGAGAACCACTCGATGACAAAGGCGATGAGAAAGACGACGACCAGAGCTAAGACGTACATGCCCAGATTATCCGGGCCGGGCCACCCGTCGAACAGGATCTCCGCGTTTTTGCCCCAGAAAAAGGTCATGTGCATCATCATGTGGTGGCGGTGCATCATCGTCGTGGAGTTCGACGGCGGCGCCGCCGCTTCCATGCCGTGCATGTTCATCTCCGGGGGTCGGGTGGGGTGTGGGAGTTGGGGGGTGGGTTAATTGTAGGAGATTGGAGGGGAGAAAGGTTGGTGTGAATGTGATCATTAAATTTGGAGTGATAGTACAATACAGTTAAATTTTAATGCAGTACAATTCTTACTATTTTCTACTACTTTTTTATTTTTTTTCTACCAAATAGTACAATAACAAGAAATTCGGGAAGTTGACTTTGCTATGATTCATAATTCAGTATTGGATAAATAATTGTGAGTTAATTACAAGTTTTGTAAGAGGTAATAAAAATATTTGTATTGTACACTTCCTCCATTCCGGTTTTTTATTTGATTTCACCAAGTTAAAGGATTTATATATTTTTTTATCAGGACTCACACAAAATAATAATAAATAAAAGTTGGACTCACACAAAATAATTAATCATTTTATTTAGAGGTCACACGCAACACCAATAAAACTATTCACTTTACATTAAGTATTTTTTTTTCATTTCACTATACATTAAAATATTCAAATAGTTCACCTATTCCATTTTACGTTTCTTCTCCTATTGGCTATTGCATGTATTGGCCAAATTTTCACCCCATGCCCCAATAAATTAATAATCATTAATTAGGGTATAGTATTTTAATAGGAAATAAGATATGGATTAAGAAGTGGGATACCAAAGTGGAATGGGGATTGAACCATAAAATATTAATTTATCACTTGCCGATACACAAAACGACGTCATATCATGTAAGAAGTTGAAATGTCGTGGCAATTATCCTCTGTTTCTCCTCTGCAATAACCTTCCTTCCCCAAACTAAATCCTTTCTGTATAGTCAGTTTGTTTTGATTTTTGATGAAAATCAAGTCGCTTCTTCATATGTGTCCACAAATTTTTAATCTCATTGTCGGTACTACCCGACAGTTGACGCAATCGCCGCCCACTTGTCGGGCCTGAATCAGTGCAAATTGAATGGCGTTCAGCTGAATGACGAGCTTCTCGTCGGACCGGAATCATTCGCAATCGCCGCCCACTTGCCGGACCGGAATCAGTCGCAATCGCCGCCCACTTTCTGAGAATGGCATGCAGCTGAATGACGACGAGCTTCTCCTCGTCGGCGGTGAAGGCTTAATGTCGGGGCGGAGATAGTTGGTCCACCGCAGGCGGCAGCTCTTGCCGCAGTGGAAAAGGCCAGCAAATTTGGGAAGGAATCGACAGCTCTGCCATGGGCATGGTTGTTAACTTAGTCCACCAGCTTTCCATATACATCAGAGTCCATGCTCCTCTTTTCAAACCTTTCCATCACGGCAAGGTGCTCTCCCCATACATGCAATGCAGAAAATTTAAAAATTTAATTTGGTTTGTTGGTGGAGGAAGGGTTACTACAGATTCTAATGGAGAGAGAGGGGTATAAATTGCCACGAAATTGCAGTATGACGTCGTTTTGTGTATCAGCAAGTGCCAGCTCATTCACGTAATGAATATATTAACAATAGAGGAAGTATATCTTTTAATTTAAGTTTAAAAAAATAAATAAATAAACATTAACTCGGGATAAAGAAATTAATATTTTCTTTAACTTCTTATTTGAAAAAGAGCTAAACAAAAATGCTACTCTTAATACTTTATTTTGAAAAAAAATAGTTACATCTTATACATAATTATCTATAGTATATATGCAATCCTTTATGCAATTATCTCTGCATCGTGATCTCTTACATAATTTTCGTACAAACGCTTGCGATTTCATATAGTATAATTTTTTCGTCCCCTATGATCATGCGTGCGTAACTTCTGTAACTTAATACACAATTTTTTTCATTAATATTATAGATGATTATATAACCATACACATACTTTATTATTAACACATGTACGAAGTTGTATGTGCAGCTATACATATAAAATTAATGTGTTAATTATATATTAAAGAGGAATAAAAAGGTTCCATTTTTCAAAGAAAAAAATTTATGTTGGTGACCTTTTCATAATCAACTTTTAATTGAAGGATTTTACACTAATATATTGGAATGTGGAGTGTGCATGAACTAGCATAGTGTACAAAATATTTTGCCTAAAATTAATATATTATATTTGTTTTTTCAAATTATAATTAAATGAAGCTCAAGCCTCGACTATTTAAATTCATACTTATACGGAGTATATTTTACAAATTAGTTGTATATAAAATAACTGAAAATTTTTCTTTTCTTTCCGAATTAAATCACAAAAAAATGCAACATTAAATTAATTGTGGTCAACCAAACTGCAAGATTCGTTAAACTAACAAAACTACCCTCTCAAGCTTCAAATCAACAGTTCAAAGGTGGGAGGTCCGACGGCACGTGATACCCCACGTCATCTCCGTCGAACACCATGCTCCCGAAAACCAGAAAACCGACGGCGTAGCCAGCGACGGCGGCGAACAAGATTCCGGCGTCGAAGGGCATTACCGCCAGCATGACGGCGTATGCCATGGCCATCCGAGCGGTGTACAAGGCTGTCTGAATGAGCCCAGCTGCGACGTCGTTTTTGCCGTCGTAATGAGTAGTGAGGAACGTAGTGTGTGAGAGCCATTCCACCAGCAACGACAACGCGAAAACCAACACTAAATCTACCAACTTTAATAAATCCAAAACGGAAAGTGTGAAGTTGAAGTTGGGACGGAGGGAGTACTTACTTTTACCTATTTTTTCACATCTCCCAATAACTTTACACACTTTTTCATTAAATCAACTAAAATATATATTCTCTTTCTTACTTTATACATAAAAATACAAAATTTTCTTAAACTACGCACACACCAATACGTGAAATTTAATCCTTTTCTCTTTTAGATGTTTTTTTTTACCCTATTTTTAAAGTGATATATTTTAAATTGTTTAATTTTATAAAAATAACATTGACTCAATTGTTGATTTAATTGAAATAAATAATTTGATTGTAAAAAGTTATAATTCTTGACTTAATTGAAATAAATAATTTGATTGTACAAAGTTATAGTTCGATTGAAAATATTTTGAGAACTCGATTAAAAATTTAAATTGAATCACAAATCGAGTCAAATATCAATGATATTTTCATTATTTACGACATTTTAACAATAATTACTAATTAAAATTGAGATATTAAGATAAAAATTGTTAATTCTATTTGGGTATATAAAATTTTTACCCTAAATTTAATATAGTGGAATTGTAGATACAAAAATTGTTTATGACTAATTTTATTGTTTTAGAGGTTAATTTTTTTAAAATAAATAAATAGACGGTAAAGATATATCATATGTGTTACATAACTATTATGAATTAACTGACGGTGAAATTTTTTGAAGTCTTAAGTTCAAAATCATAATGAACACAAAATTCTAATTTTAAATGGGTTCCGTTACATGAACGGTGAGTTTTAACCCCATAAATGCTAGTGGATTGTGAGTTCCAACCCTCTTGAATCAATCGATATATCGGTTCATAAAATACATATTAAAATGAAATTGTGTTTGATTAATCATAAAGGAAACATAGCACTTTATTGGCGTACAACCATCAAAATCAAATAATTTGGTTTTTTTTTATGGGTCCGAATTTTTAATGACCACTATTGACAAAATACAATTTAAAATAGTCACATCTCTTAAAATCAATTTTTACTAGCCACTTTTCAGTGGACTCCCCAAATTACCCCCATAACTGTCAGGTAAATGACGAAAATAATGGGGCCATCATCATGTCAGTTTTGACTGCAGTAAATAGGGGGAGGGTGGACCACATTTAAAGTTTTTAAATTTTGAATTTAAGATTTTAGATGGGGGTTAGTGGGGTACATAATTAAATCCATTTTCACCTTTTTTCTTTCTTTCTTTCTTTCTTTCTTTCTTTCTTTCTCTCTCATCTTTCGTCCAACATCCTCTCTCTTCTTCTCTCCTTTCGTCCCAGTATCAAGCACAGTGCATATATGGGTTTCTCTTCTCCATTTGCGGTCTCCCACGGTGCATTACACATTGGAAATGGCAAATTTTTAGGTATGTATATAAGCAGTGTTATTGACATCTCTAAATTAGTGTATAATGATTTTTAGGACTTTTTTCGAGGATATTTCAACTACATTTTTTGTGGTTTTGTTCATATGTGTAAAATGTAAATTAATTTTGTATAATGTTTCGTACATGTGGTTTGGAAATGTAATGCGTTGAATGTGACTTGATTGTGTATACATCACATGTAGGATGTAAGACCGCAGTGGGGTGTTAATTTTTTTTTTTGAACTTTTTGTTGGCCGAATAGGGGTATTATCGTAGACCGAATAGAACAAAACTTTAGGCCGAATAGAACAAGTGTAGGCCGAATAGAGCAAAGTGTAGGAGTAATTAATTTGTAATTTTTTTAAATTTTGGTTGGCCGAATAGAGATTTTTAGTAGGCCGAATAGAACAAATTTGTAGGCCGAATAGAACAAATATTTAGGCCGAAAAGAACAAGTATAGGCCGAATAGAGCAAAGTGTAGGACTAATTACTTTTTGACATTCTTTTAAATTTTGATAGGCCGAATATAGGTTTTTAGTAGGCCGAATTGAACAAATCTTTAGGCCGAATAGAACAAGTGTGGACCGAATAGAGCAAAGGGTATGATCTTTTTTGAAATTTGTCTGAAATTTTGGTTGGCCGAATATAGATTTTTGTAGGCCGAATAGAACAAATCTGTAGGCCGAATAGAACAAGTGTAGGCCGAATAGAGCAATGTTTATGAGTTTTGAATTTTTTTGGAAATGGTTGGCTGGTTAGAATAAGAGCATATTTGGTAGGCCGAATAGAGCAATTTCGGTAGGCCGAATAGAACAATTTGTTGGCCGAATAGAAGGAACTGTAGGCCGAATAGAACAAATGTTTGAGTGAGCAAATATTTGGTCAGTGGCTGCAATGAACTTATACTTATTTTGTCCGTAATTATGACTTTCTGTCTTATCTAGCAAAAATTTTATTTGTGCAGGGTGAGTGGAAGCGTCAATCTATGCAGGGCCAGAACTACAGTATACATAATTACTGCAAACCAGGAGTTGTGATGGAAATTATTCGTACACAGTTAACTAGGGTTGGGGTAATGCGGAGGAGATGTTTAGGAGATCATTCTTTGGTCATTACTGGGATCTCAACGATGATTGGAACGCGAATGCTCATCTCCATAGTCTCATGACGCGGGAGATTACATTTAGTGGGGACGATCTCACTGCTAGATATCAAAATCAGGCCTCCCACTAGAATGTGCCCTCGTACGTGGGTCATTGCTCGTACCACCACTTCAGTCATCATAACCTATCCCTGAAATCATACTACTCCCTGCACCCGCGATAGGACGGAGTGTCACATACACCATTCCTACATCAACACAATTGAACACTTCTGCAACACGTGCATCATTCTTTATCTTATATTTAGACAAACGACCATCGTAATCAACTAGAGAATGAACTACATAACCCCAGTGCCCCAAATCAGCTTGTACTATGTCATGAATTTCTTTTAGCAAACTACTATAACACAGACTATCCTCTGGCAAGAATAACCAGTTCACCACTCCACCTGTGTATTGCAACCCTTCCCAAGCTCCACCCCAAGACATCCCAGCTTTTTTATAACTCATCTGCACAATTTTCAAGAATAGTTTAATGACATCAACATTAAAACATTAGAAAATTAGTTGCAACATTATTACATTAAAAAAATTGTACTCATATTGTATTCTATTCGGTCAACAAATTAATGTATCCAGCCCTACACTGTTTTCAAAATTGGGTCTACCTTGACACACCTTAAAAAGTCTCTGTATTTTTTTCTTCTATTCGGCCAATGTTTCCTCTATTCGGCCGAAAATGTTCTTCTATTCGGCCTACTAAAATTGTTCTATTCGGCCTACATATTTTTTAAATTTGAAAAATTCGTGGAAATTTTATTTCTTCTATTCGGCCTACGTCTTTCTATTCGGCCCACAGAGTTTGTCTCTTCGACCTACAAATGTTGTTCTATTCGGCCTACTAAGTTTCTGAAATTAAGAGAATTTTTGGGCTATTCGGCCAGCGGTTGTTCTATTCGGCCCACTGAGTTTGTCTATTCGGCCTACAAATGTTGTTCTATTCGGCCTACTAAGTTTCTGAAATTAAGAGAATTTTTGGGCTATTCGGCCAGCATTTGTTCTATTCGACCCACCTAGTTGTTCTATTCGGCCTACTGCTCTTCACCCTGTTCGGCCTACTCACCAGTGTTTAACAAATTTTTGTGAAGATTACTTAAAAAATACGATCTAACATGACTGGTGAAGATTTAAGAGAGAAAAACTTTTGGATGTTAAAAATTATTATACTCGGCATACAATTTTTTCTATTCTATTATAAAAACGTTGAATAATTAGAATACACTCATGAGGCATGTCAAAATTATAAAATTAGGGTATTCATAACTATAAAATTAAGGCATTCATAATTGTTAAAACAAGTTTAAACATACCTTGTACAGCTGCTCCCCAAAATCTCACATCTCTCTAAAAATACTAGAAATTTGCTCCCGAAGGGTCTCCCGAAGGGCATTTTGGCACATTCCTTTAAAAGTGGCTAGAAAAAATTATGTATAACATATGTGGCCACTTAAAATTACACTTAACCAATAGTGGACACTTTTTGCCATTTTCATTTTTTTAATTGTGTTTGATTAATCATAAAGGAAACGCAGCACTTTATTGGCGTACAACCATCAAAATCAAATAATTTGGTTTTTTTGCTTTAAACTATGAATGTACTACACCTTTAACTGATATATTGCCATCCTTTGCAGTACAATTTCATGTGTTAATAGTGAAATTGAATTCAATTATTTATCAAGTTTGACCACGCCCACAAACCCAAATCACAATTGAATTCGATTTGCTATTGCCTAAAAACCCGCCCGATAACCACTCCGGCACGTCCACGTGGTGGAAGGACTTTATTTTAATGCTATATATCATATTAATTTCCATAATTATTTTATCTTTCAATTACTTTGGAAAAAAATATATATACATTACAAAAGAGAGGATCATACAATTGAAAATGGGACTTCATCAATGGCCAAAGAAGAATTTGTTCTAATTTGGAATCGAATTGTTCTTCCAAAAGGTAAAGGCTCATGCTTAGAGAGTTTTATGGAAATAATTACTATTGTAACAACAAATTTTGTATTTATAATAAAATAAACACAAAAGAATTACAATGATAATCCAGAAGGATTAAACTTGAAAAATTAGGAAACAATCTCTATCAATCCTCTGATTCTTCTCTCGAACCAATTTGGCTTGACTTTGACTTTGACTTTGACTTTGACTTTGACTGCGTTGACTGTGTATTTTGAGTCGGATCTTCAGTTGAAGCTTGTCCGAACTCGGATTTGGATCTTATTACGTTAATCCAGAGGCGTCGAGCCTTTATTTGGATTAAACGTACTTGATCCGAAGAACACTCGATCTGGGGGGCTTAGCACCTTAATCCCGGGTCGTATGTTGTTCTTGGCGCGAAGAACACCGAAGAACTCAGTATATGAAGAACGCTTGATTTGGGGGGCTCCGCACCTTAATCCCGAATCGTTTGCCGTTCTTGACTTGAAGATGCTTGAAGATCTCAAGGGAGCGCTGCTCGTGTTCTTGATCTCTTCAGAGCGTTTATGTCTTCAAGTATTTTAGTGTGTGTGTAGTGAATGAAGGAGGACTCCTTATATAGGTGAAGGAATGAGCATGCCCCATAAATAACTTGCAATCTGATTGGTCCATGACAGATTTGGCCTGGTTCTGCGGGTTTGGGTCGTTCCAAATATATCACAGCTTGATTGGTCATTGCTTAATTTGACCTAATTCTGGAATCTTCCATGCTTTACTTAACTTAGGGGTCAAGCTTTACTTAATTTAAACCCTACTTAATTTGTCGGGTATTAAATTAATTATCAATTATTTATTAATCTATTTTAGGAATTAATTTATTAAATCCCCAAAATAAAATATAATAAATTAAAATTGATATTTAATCAATAAAATCCACGTGTCGCCATTTGATTGGACCGTGAATTTTAATTGCTTACAAATGCCCCCTTGCGATTTGTTCACGGACAGTATGTCTTGTTGTGAAGGAATCGCAAAAGATTTATTTCTTGTTCACCAAGCTTCATGAACCTTACCCAAAATTATCAAAGTTATTTGTAGTAAAGAATCTCCTACAATTTTGTAGAGCTTGCACACCTCACAATAATCTCCATAATTATCCATGAGTCCACTATTAATTTCCATAATTATCCATGAATAATTTTCATAATTATCCATGAGTCCATAATTATCCATGAATCCACTACTATATAATGATACTTCATGAACTCAATTTTTTTCATCAAAGCTATCCAACAAACAAGATATTCAACTCGTCGAGGTGGAGAGTAGTCGACGGCGGACCACCCATGGTGGTTGCTTGTCGGGCTCGCACCGTGAGGTGGAGAGCAATCAATGGTAGACTACCCATGGTAGTTGCTTGTTGGGCTCGCACCTCCGATGATGTTGGGATAGAGAGTAGTCAACGGCGGACCACCCATGGTGGTTGCTTGTTGGGCTCACATCTCCGACGACGTTGGGATAGAGAGTAGTCAACGGCGGACCACCCATGGTGGTTGCTTGTTGGGCTCACATATCCGATGACGTTGGGATAGAGAGTAATCAACGGCGGACCACCCATGGTGGTTGCTTGTTGGGCTCACATCTCCTTTGACATTGGGATAGAGAGTAATCAACGGCGGACCACCCATGGTGGTTGCTTGTTGGGCTCACATCTCCGATGATGTTGGGATAGAGAGTAGTCAACGGCGGACCACCCATGGTGGTTGCTTGTTGGGCTCGCACCGTGAGATGGGAAGCAGTCAACGGTAGACCACCCATGGTGGTTGCTTGTTGGGCTCACATCTCCGATGACGTTTTGGCGACGATATGAAGAAACCTGACCAAAGAGAAGCTTTTTAACATACTCAGGCAGTCGAACCAACGATGTCGAGGTAGAGAGCGGTTGACGGCGGATCACCCATGGTGGTTGCTTGTCGGGCTCATACCGCGAGGTGGAAAGCAGTCAACGGTATACCACCCATGGTGGTTGCTTGTTGGGCTCACACCTCCGACGTGTTGATGCAACGAGAGCGGACTACCCATGGTAGTTGCTTATCGAGCTCATGCCTCTGGCAGCATTGATTTGAAGAGCGGGAGGGCGATTGATGGCAGACCACCTATGGTGACTGCTTATCGAGCTCATACCTCCGGCAGCTTTGATTTGAAGAGCGGGAGGGCGGTTGTTGTCTGCTTTCGATCGGACCAGCCGGAAGATGGTCTCGTCGCTTTAGTGTGATTCAGACTGGATTCGGTAATGCTCTTGGCGACTGGGAAGCAGAATGGCGTGTGAGAGCGGCGGCTGATGGCTGCTCTCGACGGCTGCTCGCGGCGGCTGCTCGCTAGCGAGAATCCGGCGTGAACCCTGGCGGCGGCACGTCGATCGAGCTCTGGAAGTAGCGCGCGCGGAAACGTACCTCGGCAGCGAGCAGCGCTCCTTGGGTCGCGAATCCGACTGTGTTTGGCTATGATTTTCTTATGTGAAGGGCAACAGCGAGCTTCAGGCGGCCGGGTGCGTGACCGGTGGCGATGCGAGGTGAATCCCCGGTGGTGTTGACGGGTACTGATGGCTGGTTGTTGTTTTTCGAAGAGAGAGGAATTGGTTGAGCAGCTTAATCCCCTTTTGCTGGAGAAACCCATTCCACGCAATTTCATAGAGGAAAAAAAAAGAATAACTTCAATTTTGACCCCATCAAGTTAATTTTGACTTGCTCAAACTCACCCAATCTCAAATCAGCTTGCTTACTGCATTCAAGTGCTTCCAATATTAATTGGGCCCTTTATTTTTTTTTTTTATTTTATTTTTTTTTTTTTTCAGTTTCTACTTGGGCCATCTGATCCTTCTTATTCACTTGGGCCGCCTACTGCTTCATATTTTGGGCCAAGAGTGCTTATATTGATTTTAATTTTCATGATTTGGGGCTTAAATTAATTAAACACACATGAATTATTTTAATGGCTCACTTAAGCATCTTGGGCTTCTCCATGGGCTTAATTTATAATTTTGGTTTTTAATAATTAATTGATCCCATAATTTATTTAGGGCCTTTTAATTAATTAAATCCATAAATTTAAATTAGCTTAAACCTCTTTCTTTGCTAGCTTTAAGGGACAACATGGATCACCCTCATCACTTTACCACCTTCATCATTTCACCACTGTCTTTGCATTCAACCACATCTTCTCTTTGTCAACCTTTTTCTTCTTAACTCGTTCACACTTCAATTTATCGCTTGCCTCGCAAACTCGACTCGAATTGCTTGGATTATGACTGAACTTAGTAAAATGCTAAGTTGCCTACGTACCTCTTCGCAGAGGATCAAGTCATTACGTAGTTCAAGGGGACATGATTTGATTTGAATGGGGGGGTGCCGTACACAGTTTATACTCATGCGGGCCAGGAGTGACTATTCTTTAACCACTTTAGACAAAGTAAGATATTTAATGCTTTAACCACTTAAAATATCTGAGTGGGGTGAATTGATAGTTTAACCACATATAATTACCTTTGGTGGGTGTCATGCACAGTTTATACTCATGCGGACCAGGAGTTTGTCGTACACAGTTTACACTCATGTGGACCAGGAGTTTGTCGTACACAGTTTACACTCATGTGGACCAGGAGTTTGTCGTACACAGTTTATACTCATGCGGACCAGGAGTAACATGCAGTTTAGGCTCGTGCGTCAAGGAGCGTTGTACTTGTATTTGTTTTACGCATAGTAGCGTTTCAAGAACTTCCCATTTATAGGGCCAATGTTCACGCCATCCTCCGAGATCAACTTGTATGCGCCATTTGTATAGGCTTCCTTCACAACATGAGGGCCATCCCACTTGGGTAGAAACTTATTTCCAACGCGATGGGTGACCACTATAGGTCTTCTCACAGCAAGCACCAAATCACCAACTTGAAAAGAACGTACCCTCACCTTCTTGTTGTATGTTCTAGAAATGCGAGATTGGTAACACTCAAGTCTTTGTTGTGCTTCCAACCTCTTTTCATCTAACGCTTCTAACTCTTGAAGACGTAACTTTGCATTTTCTTCCTCGGTGAGGCCTTCTTGTATGGCTATCCTCAAAGAAGGAATTTGCTTTTCAAGAGGCACAACAGCCTCAACACCATACACCAAGGAATACGGAGTGGCTTGAGTAGGTGTTCTATAAGTGGTGCGGTATGCCCATAAAGCTTCATTTATTCTTTCATGCCAATCTCTTTTCGACTTGGACACCACTTTCTTCAATAAACTGCATAAAGTTTTATTGAAAGCTTCGGCAAGACCATTAGCAGCTGCGTTATACATTGAAGATTTCTTTTGTTTGAAATCAAACCTCTCACATAGCTTATCAATCCAACTGTTGCTGAACTGCTTTCCATTATCAGTGATGATGTAGCGCGGAACACCATATCTATAAATGATGTTGACTCGGATGAAATCAGCTACATTTTCTTTCTTTACTTCCCTTAGAGACACAGCTTCGGCCCACTTTGAAAAGTAATCGGTTGCCGCAAGAATGTAGAGATGACCACCAGAAGACTTTGTAAGTGGCCCTACCACATCTAAACCCCATGCATCAAAAGGCCATGAAGCGACTGTCGGATGTAAAGGCTCCGGAGGTTGATGAATCAAATTTCCATGGAACTGACAAGCTTGACATCTTTGTGCGTAATCTATGCAATCCTTCACCATGGTTGGCCAATAGTAGCCCATCCTTTTAATTCTGAAATGTAGCTTTGGTCCGGATTGATGAGCACCGCAAATCCCGGAGTGAGCCTCCTCCATTGCTTGAATAGTTTCTTCCTTACCCAAGCATCTCAAGAAAATTCCATCGAATGATCTTCTATAAAGTGTACCCTTGAAGTAGATGAACCGAGGTGCCCGACGTCGAATATCAACTCTTTGTCGTGGATCGTTAGGCAATTTATCATATTTCAAATAATCCACAAGCGGTTGGCGCCAATCTTCTTCTTCAATTTCGAAAACCTCCACCACATGATTTTCAACTTCTTCATAATCATCATCTTCAAAGATTGGTGGTACAACCCAACTTCTACACACCGGTATTTGAATTTGTATTTCTGGCATAGCTATAGTTGATGCTAACTTAGCGAGGGCGTCAGCTTGCTTATTCTCTCTTCTAGACAGATGCTTAATATCAACATCACCGAGATAACCCATAAGCTTTTGAGCATATTTGTAATAGGGGAACAACTCAGGCTTCTTCACTTCATACACTCCAAGGAGTTGATTTATTACCAATAGCGAATCACCATACACTCTAAGGTGTAGTTGCTTTATATCGACGGCCATCTCTAAACCAAGTATAAGTGCTTGATACTCAGCCACATTGTTGGAGCAATTTTCCATTAAGGAAAATGAGAAGGGTAAAACTTCACCACTGGATGTTACAAACACGACTCCCGCACCAGCTCCCTCTCTATGAGATGCTCCATCGAAATACATCTTCCAAGGAGAAACTATGTCCACAGTGAAAGCATCTTCATCGGGGAGTTCATCAGATAGTTCCCATTCAGCAGGCATTGGATGATCAGCTAGAAAATCTGCCAACACTTGTCCTTTTACGGCCTTTTGAGGGACGTACACGATCTCAAACTGTTGAAGTTGGAGATACCATCTTGCAAGCCGATCAGAGAGTACTGGTTTTGACATGACAAATTTTAGTGGGTTGGCTTTCGAAACTAGCCGAACTGTATGAGCTTGAAAATAATGTTTCAACTTCTGAATCACGAAGATAAGGGATAAACATATCTTCTCAATGGGTGAATACTTCAACTCGTTTGGAGTCATGGTTCTACTTAGATAGTATAGAGCTCTTTCTTTGCCATCATCATTTTCTTGTGCAAGCAAAGCTCCCACAGAACGCTCTTGAGCAGCTAGGTAGAGAATTAACGGACGTCCATGTGTTGGAGCACTCAACACTGGTGCCTTCATCAAGTATTCTTTAATGCTATTGAAAGCATTATTGCAAGCTTCATCCCATTCGAATATGCTGCCCTTCTTCATGAGATGACTAAATGGTTGGCATCGGCCAGCTAAGTTTGATATGAATCTCCTTAAGTATGCCAACTTTCCTTGCAGACTTTTGAGTTCATGTATGTTCCGAGGCACATGCATTTTCATGATTGCGTCAATCTTTGCTTTCTCAATCTCAATCCCTCGACGACGAACAATAAACCCAAGAAATTTCCCGGATGAAACTCCAAATGCACACTTGAGCGGATTCATCTTGAGTTGATGCTCTCTTAATCGTTCAAACACTCGCCTTAGATCATGGAAATGATCTTTCTTTTCCTTTGATTTCACCACAATATCATCAACATAGCATTCGACAATCTTATGAAGCATGTCATCAAATATCTTTTGCATGGCTCGCTGATAAGTGGCACCAGCATTCTTTAAGCCAAATGGCATAACATTATAGCAATATATCCCTTTCGGAGTACGAAAGGCTGTCTTCTCTTGATCCTCAGGAGCCAAACCAATTTGATTATAGCCAGATGACCCATCCATAAATGAAAGAACCTCATGCCCCGTTGTTGCATCAATCATGAGTTCAGTAATTGGTAATGGAAAGTCATCTTTCGGACATGCCATATTCAAATCTCGAAAATCAACACATACTCTGAGTTGCCCATTTTTCTTTCTTACCGGCACGATATTGGAAATCCATGTAGGATATTTAACTTCTCGGATCTTGCCTGTTTCAAGAAGCTTATTAACCTCGTCCTCAATCAAAGGAATCAACTCTGGTCGAAATCGACGCTGCATTTGTTTAACCGGTCGAGTTCCCTTTTTAATGGACAAGTGGTGCACTGCGATTTTTGGATCTAAGCCTGGCATTTCCCTATGCGACCATGCAAAGACATCTCTGAATTCTCGCAAAAGGTTGACATACTTTGTTTCCTCCTCAACATCTAGCAGAGCACTTATGTAGGTAGGACGTGGGTCATTTTCATCACCTAAGTTAATTTCTTTCAATTCATCAACAGTGGCTTTCACTCCTTCTTCAAATTGTGGAGGGGCCTCTTCAGCATCTACTTCCTCCATTTGAGAATCTTCCACAGCAGTAATATGATTGGTGGAAGCTACACTTTCTTTATCATCACTATCATCTTTAGTAAAGATGATTCTTTGCACTTTATCCTTCAACACTCTTCCACTTGAGACAGTCAAGATATTTTGCCGCTTGATACGAAATGAATTTTGACTCCGGAGTTTCCGGAGGTTAAGGGACTTGACATGATTTTGCCTCCTACACTTCCCTTTACAGGGTCCAAGCCTTTCGAAGACACTCCCAAGCCTTTCAAAAACAGATATTCTCTTGACTTCCCTACTACTTGCATCAAACCTATCCTCCGTGGATAAAGCTTCTCCCTCGGTGATATAATTTGTACTTGCTCTTCTAATTGCAATACGGACTGGCTTTTGAGGGACATATCTCAAACCTGGCTTAGCCTTCTTGATAGTGTGATCACTATTTTTCAACATTTTCTGAGTAACATTGAGCCCCTGGCCTGGTGGGTTGATAGTTTCTTGACACACCTTACTCACCATCGCTTTTTCCCTTGGTTCATAACCAGCCTTGATAAGGAGTTTATAAGCTTGTGGACTATACGACTTGGTTATTTCAGTTTCAAACACTTCACCGTGTTCGGTCTTTGGTCCTTCAATAGGACGTGTGAATCCTTTGAGTGGTGGAGAAGAAAGTTTACTAGCATCAATTTTTGTTAAAGGCAACGTTAACTCTTCCGAGGTCTCAAGCCCTTTGCCTTTGTTCTCCTTGAGAGTGGCAGATGATGTACTACCTTCCTCATCATTTATTTGTTTATTGCCCCCATTATCTTGCACCGGGGCTTCTTCACGTTTTACTTCCTTTGTACTCTTGAAGAAATATTTAGCATCGGCAAAGTAAGCTTCAGCTTCAGTAAATGGCTTGTCATCACCGAATACTCTTTTCACGTTGTCACCTTCACTATATTTGAAGCACTGGTGCAATGTAGAAGGAATCACGCCATTCTCATGTAGCCATGGACGCCCCAAAAGCATGTTGTAGGAAGTTTTTGCATCAATAACATGGAAAAGGACTGTGGATTTCATCTCATCAATTAGCAAATCAAGAACTATTGTGCCGAGAGTCCTTTGTCCCTCATGGTTGAACCCTTGGATCATCAATCGGCTATGGTTGAGTTCATCCAGTGGTATTTCTATCTTCTTCAACATTCTCAAGGATAAAATGTTCACTGCCGAACCTCCATCAATAAGTATACGATTCACTCGCATCCCTTTAGTATAACCAGTCACAAATAGAGGTCGATTATGAGATTGCATACCCAACAACATATCTTCATCCGTGAAGGTCACCTTCATGGAGTAAGCTTCACCCTTAGTTTCAAGTTGTTCGCTTTCATTGTCCTCATTCATGACATGACATGAGCCTCCATTATGACTTTCTTCTACAGAAGTGAAGTTTATGCCCGCCTCATCTTCTAACACGATTTTTCCTTCCTTAACCAGTTGCATGATCTTTTCCTTAAGAACGAAACAATCATGAATTGGATGACTCACCAACCTATGATACTTACAGTATTTTGGGTCATTAGTTCGGCCGGCCTCTTCTGGACGTTTCATCTCAGGAAGTTCAAGGAGTTTGTTCTTCATTAGATCATCGAATATGCCAGAAAGGTCTGAGTTCAAAAATGGATACTCTTTTTCTTGCATCTCCTTCAGAGTTAACCTTCTTTGCCCCCACTCTTGGGCAATTTGCCTCCCTTTGTCTTTTTTATCATTTTCATTCTTTCGAACCTTGACCGTCATAATATTTGTAGCCATTGACTCTTTGTTGGAACTTTTAGCATAGGACTTGCTCCCCCTTTTGAAATCTTGTTTATCTTTAGACTTGTAGGAGCCCGACATCGGTGAATGTTTGATTCCACTAGCAGCCATACTTAATTCCATGTCATGGGCCCTAGTAGCCAACTCTTCGAAAGTCTTAGGTTGAATTCCTTTGAGTATATAAAGGAGATTCCATTCCATCCCTTGGATACACATCTCAATAGCAGACTCTCCGGATAATCGGTCCTTGCAATTTAAACTCAAATTTCTCCATCGATTGATATAATCAATCACAGGCTCTTCTTTCAATTGGAGAGTATTAGTCAGCTCAGTCATGCTAACGGTTCTCCTCGTGCTATAGAAACGATTAAGGAACTCATGTTCCATTTGTGCCCAACTATCAATGGATTCAGCTTGCAAGTCGATATACCAATCAAATGCATTTCCTTTGACAGAGCGAACGAACTGCCTTATCATATGATCTCCATAAGTACCAGCGTCATGGCAGGTCTCAATAAAGTGTGCTATATGCTGCCTCGGATTTCCCTTGCCATCAAATTGTTGGAACTTGGGAGGCTGGTAGCCAGCTGGCAACTTCAAGTTATCCACTCTTTTCGTGTATGGCTTGACATAAGTAACAGTAGGCTTGGAATTCTCCTCAAACCTTTCTTTTATTGTTCCAAGTATAATATCCTTGAGTTGATCTACTTGGAGCATTCCATCAGCTGAAAGTGGCAATGTTCCTTGAGTTTGCTCATTTTCAATAGCCTGGCGCCTTGTGACCTCTTCTACTTCACTATCGTCCATGACTCCTTTTCCGTTTGCACGGCTAGTCTCCGCGATGTCTCTTTTCATCAATTGGGAGATCTTTGTGTCTTGCGCTTCTATGTGTTTCGTGAGCCCCTCGATAGCCTTCATCATGTTTGCTAATTGTTCCTCAACAGTCGTGGCGCCTGCCATCATTACTGGAGCTGCAACGGAGTCAGATGAAGAGTTTGAAGATGCAGAATCTTCATCACTATCATCTTTCATAAGTAGTTGTTTTCTCGAAGCCTCCTCAACCGAAGGGTTGGATCCAGATGAGGCTTCCGAACGAGCTTTTTCTGACATGCTCCTTGTAACAACAGCAACATATTCAGTCAATGCCTCTGAGAGCTTAGAAGCAGCAGTCCTACCTACATTAATCCTGACAGGAGTCATATCGTACTTCGAGCTTGTAGAGAGAAGAGATGAGAGGTAGAGACTGTCCCACCGGGCGTGCCAAAATTTGTAACAACAAATTTTGTATTTATAATAAAATAAACACAAAAGAATTACAATGATAATCCAGAAGGATTAAACTTGAAAAATTAGGAAACAATCTCTATCAATCCTCTGATTCTTCTCTCGAACCAATTTGGCTTGACTTTGACTTTGACTTTGACTTTGACTTTGACTGCGTTGACTGTGTATTTTGAGTCGGATCTTCAGTTGAAGCTTGTCCGAACTCGGATTTGGATCTTATTACGTTAATCCAGAGGCGTCGAGCCTTTATTTGGATTAAACGTACTTGATCCGAAGAACACTCGATCTGGGGGGCTTAGCACCTTAATCCCGGGTCGTATGTTGTTCTTGGCGCGAAGAACACCGAAGAACTCAGTATATGAAGAACGCTTGATTTGGGGGGCTCCGCACCTTAATCCCGAATCGTTTGCCGTTCTTGACTTGAAGATGCTTGAAGATCTCAAGGGAGCGCTGCTCGTGTTCTTGATCTCTTCAGAGCGTTTATGTCTTCAAGTATTTTAGTGTGTGTGTAGTGAATGAAGGAGGACTCCTTATATAGGTGAAGGAATGAGCATGCCCCATAAATAACTTGCAATCTGATTGGTCCATGACAGATTTGGCCTGGTTCTGCGGGTTTGGGTCGTTCCAAATATATCACAGCTTGATTGGTCATTGCTTAATTTGACCTAATTCTGGAATCTTCCATGCTTTACTTAACTTAGGGGTCAAGCTTTACTTAATTTAAACCCTACTTAATTTGTCGGGTATTAAATTAATTATCAATTATTTATTAATCTATTTTAGGAATTAATTTATTAAATCCCCAAAATAAAATATAATAAATTAAAATTGATATTTAATCAATAAAATCCACGTGTCGCCATTTGATTGGACCGTGAATTTTAATTGCTTACAACTATCATCAACAAAACTTCAAATAAATGAAGATTCTTACCCAAAATGCGAATGTCAAATGTCATTTTTACATTGAGAATCAAGAGATAATATGTCACATATTCTTTGAATGCAAAAATTCTTATCTTCTTTGGGTGGAATGCTATAAATAGGTTGGTGTACAAACAGTGATGTCCTCGAATCCGTACGCTAGTTTTTCCACACTTTAGTAAACTAATTAGAGGGAGGAAATGGAAGACGTTTATTGTTTATTTGTAGAAATGTGTGGTTTAGTTATTATGAAAAAGTAAAAATGCCATTATCTTAAAAAATGAAACAATTGTGTTGGAAAAACTTAAAAACTCATATGTGGAATTGAATTTTTGAAAAGTTCTTCTCTACAGTATTGCTCATCCATTATGAGAAATGAAGAAAATGTCCAAAATTTATTTTATAATTTTTTAATTAACCTCGGAGTAGGAATTGTGAGATCATCAAGATAGTTGTATATTCTATTTAGGGGATACTTCTCTTTCTCATATTATTTAATATACTTCTATAATTTATTTTTTCCGATAAAAAATAATAAAATAATAAAAAAAAGGAAAAAAAATGAATAGCTGTTTATTGTTGAACCTTAAACTCGTGTTGTGCAAATACCAGCAAAAAATCTAGCCCAAAAAATTGATGTAAATCTGATGAACCGAGCTTAGAAACCACCCAACTAAATTTCGTGACACAGAAAAGGGTAGCACGACGGATAACACAAGGGTAGTTCCAAATTCAATCATATAGAAATTAGTAAGAAGCAAAAGTAGTTTATTAGGTTTATTATTTGATCTACAATTAGATAAATACACATACCATATTCTCAAAATATTAACACTAAGTAATTCGCCAACAACTTACTCTGTCCAGGTGTAGCTAATACATATATATTTTTAAATTGGAACCTCATAAATATTTCAACTATCAAGTGTCAGAACACTGAGCTTCTGCATAATTAGGGCAACGTCTAATCTATCTTCCCTGACATTAAATAATAAACAGAAATATTAACACATTGAGATGTTAGAAACGAAGAGCTGCAAAAACTGAAAATTTTATTTAACATGAGGGTTAGGACAAAGCATGATGAGGCACTTACAAATAAATCGGAGATGTTGCAAGAAAGCATTTGGAGCTTGTTCAGGTGTGTAGGTAATTTGCTGCCATCATAAGTTCCAAAGTCAACTCTGGTTCGATGTGAAACTCGGTTTCCTTGCCACTGCAAAGTCAAAACCAACTAATAATGCAAGGATTGTGTACTCACCCCATCTTTAGAAGAGGAATAGATTAATTTGGCTTCATAGAGAGAAATTCAAATATGTTACAACTAGTAATGTAAGGCAAGATCTAGATCATGTCCGTCTCCAAAGAGAAATATAATCACAGTTGTTCAATTAAAGCTATATTAAAATAATTAGTCTCTTGTAAATCGGGTTTATATCATAAACCCTTGTAAATCCTGTGGTCCCCTTAATTTAAACACCCTAACAATACATAGGGTATATAGTATTGGAAGGGGGACCACAGAGTTTACACCGTGAACCCGGTTTACACAAGTGTTTGTGATATTAAAATAGGCTTTATCTTTTCTCTAATAAATTCTAAACGGTTTTCTCAATGATGATTAGAAGTGGTAACTAGTAGGTTTTAACTTATCATTTTTTCCCCTTTCTAAAAGCTGTTGGATAGAAGGATGATTCTAATATGGAAAAAATGAGCCACACTGTAGGTATATTGAAAGATAATGGAGAAATTTTAGATGGTATAGAATTTATTGGACAAATCTGGCAAAGAACTCACCCTTTTCAAATAGAATTCTTTCTAAGCCTTGAGGAAATTATACCAGAATCAATGAGAACAGACCAATAATGATAACAAAAATAAATACAACACTAATGATAATAAAAAAGGAAAAGAAAAGGAAAAACATAAAAAATATAATCAGTTATTCTTAGGGGTATTGATGAGAGCATAGTTTGGTCTACAAAATTGAAGACTTGCCAACTTTCCTGAGCAGCACTCACTCTGGTCATGCATATCAAGTTATCAATGATAAGTAGGTAAAGATGCATCTCTTCTGACTGACCTATTTCATTATGCATGTGACCACAAACATCCATATGTACCCTCCTATAAGCCTCTTGAACAAGCAAACATTGGCAAACTCTTTCAAATGTGTAGACAACTATATTAAGAACTCCAGAACCGGATAACTCAGCTATAAATCTTCTCTGCACAAGCCTTAAGTCTTCATCTAAGTCTCAAATAAAAACTTGCCAACAATTCAGAATTCACATTTTGCAACACAACTTTAGATCTCTATTAGGATCTTTGAAGCTTAAACGATGAGTCTATTGTCACAAAGGATAAGATAATACACGACAACTTGTATCATTCCCCAACCCTGTACAATGACTTCAATGGCTTCTTTTTATCTCTTACTGCATACATTCCGGTTTTCTCCATCTTTGCCCCAATCTATTTGAGAAAATAGCATCCCTAAATTTAACCTAATTATATGGGCAATGTAAGCATGCATATCTATAATCCAGTATTCTACAACTTATCATGATAGCATATCTTAATTCCTACAGAAGCTCCATCTTTCATCATTTTCCACTACTTTGACTCAATGTGATTCCCCTACTCATCCTATTTCTGATGTGTCCACCAAATAATAGTGAATTAAAATTCATCATCTAATCCTATGACGTGAAATCTCCCAGACACCATCTAACAACCTACCACGTAGACATAGTTCATGATGAAGCATTACATGCCATCGCCACATAAGTCTCATCAGAACAGGCAGAAGAATTGCATACACTAACAATCAACCAAACAAACAAACAATTGAATTTGGCAGGAGGGAGAAACTCTAGAATTTATATTAACAGAAAAAAATAGCAAAGACTTCGGAGCAATTGAGCAAACCTGGCATATTGAAGAGACCAGTAAAAGTACTGGCAAATCTTTTCCAGAATAGTGGTGCTAATCTCCGGAAAAGTCACCTCTCTATGCTCCGTTTCAGCAAAACCTCCTAGAAGTGTGCAAGTGCATTAATTTCTCGAAAAATAACATCAAAGAATAAAAAAAATTCCAAAAGACATACCCAAAACTAATTCTCAGGAATTCTCTGTAATTAATGAGTTTTTTTATTAATCAGAATTTGAAAGATAATATATGTCACAATTGTCAAAATAACATGAAAAACATTCGAAGTGGCTTCAATTTCGTCAACATTAATCTAGATATCCTGAAATTCCTAAAATTCCTCACTTAAAACGAAAATCGTCCAACTCAATTACAATTATTCACCCTCGAACTTCCTTCCAGAACATTCACCCAGAATCACCATGAAAACAATAATATACCAATGATCCAAACGCGGGAACGACATAAAGACTCCCAGACCCTATCAGAAAACCTAATTCCTACTAAAAAGATCCCCAAATTTTCATGACTCAAACAAATTTCAATTCGTAAATAGTAAACCTGGAGAAGTGAGCATGTTGCGGATGGTCTGCGAAACCATAGCAGCTTTTCTGTCGATGATGAATTCGAAACCCTCAGCACTTATCAACTTCACAGTATCTTCCTTGTTCATGGTAAAGCCGATAAATCGCCGATCAACGACAACAGCAAAACAGTTACACCTCTTTTGCTCCAAGATTACGTTTCAGTGTCGTACGCCAGTATGATTTGGCAACGGGCAGGTGGGCTTCATAATTAATAATCTGTTTATGGGCTTATGGCCCATCTATTTTGGAGGCCCATCTATTGCTAGTCTAAAACTAATACTCTCACACATCCTTTCCACGTATTTTACATCTTACCTATTACTCCCTCCCGTTCTTATGGTTACGTTTACTTTTTACATGGGATTAATGAATATAGTATTTTAATATGTATTAAGGTGATAAAAATAATAATTTAATGTAGAGTGAGGCTCCTGTGCACCCGGGCGCACAGAGCACATTCCGTGCGCCTTTGCAATTTCCATGTCCCTTTACAATTTAAACCCCTAGCAATACATATGTTTAAATAGAATTGGAGGGAGAGGATTGTGTTCACATGGGGACGCGGAGTATCCCTTCATGTCCCCGAGAGTGCAGGAACTTTTGGTAAAGTGGGTAGGTGTATCAGTGGGATGCGTGGACCTATGAAGAGAGAAGTAATTAATTTGTGTGGGTCTCATATACTAAAAAGGGAAATTTAACCATTAAAATGAGACGCCCAAAATGAAAATGTGTAACTATTAGGATGGGACGGTGGGAGTATTTTTTAAACTTTATCATATATCTCAACAATCTTATTTATTTATTTATTTATTTATTTATACTTTATTCATCATTCTCAACAATTTTATTTATTTTTTTCCTTAAATTACCACATTACCCTTTTTCTATTCTTACTGTATATATTAAAAACTAATACTTCGGACCCGTAAAAATGAGCTTAACTACATAGGAGCGAAGAAGTACTATTTCTATTTCTACATTTGGTTTTATTAGCTTATAATGCGTCAATTTTACTACGAGTATCGTTAAATACACACCCATTTTTATTAAATATATCCATTTGAATTTTAAAATTTTGAATTTTATTATATACACACCCTATAAAATTTCAAAATTACCCTTCTTTGACATTAAAACTAAATAAACACCCTATATTTTAAATAAATACTTTATCTTCTCCGTTCAACCTATAAGTTAAATAAATACTTTATCTTCTTCGTTCAACCTCTCTACTTTCAATCCGATTTCAATTTAGCTATTTTCATGTTCTTTTAATTTTATTTAAATGATGTATAACTCAGCTATTCCTTCTTTCTTCCCTTGTTTTTTTTTTCATTTCTCTTCTTCACTCATTACGTTCTCATTGTTGTGCGTTCAACTATTCTTCTTTTGTCTTTTTTTTTTAACTTTTATTTTATCGATATTCTTCTTTGTCTTAAAGAAGAAGAAACGATATTCACTCTTTTTATCAATTCTAACTAAATACAACGATATACACATTACTCTCTGTTTCTGCTCAACTTCTTATCATTTTGCAATTTCAAATCCACGAAGGCAAAGACTTCATCTTTCAGTGATTAAAATAAACCATGAAAAAAAATATTGAATGACAGTGGTGAAAACGAGAATCTGAATTGAACAATAAAAAATGATTATTATGAGAAAAGCTTTAACAAAATCAAATTGGTTATATTTTTTTTTCTTAATTATGCACTATTTGCATAGAATAAATTGAAATAAAAAACACTGCGTATATTAATTAAAATTGGGAAACAAAGTGTTCTCAACAAAGATTAGAACTGTTCTATGTTCAATCTTGAGTTTACAAGATATTGAGTTGCAGGGAACGATAATAAGGAGATAATTAAGATAAGATTTTTTCTAATTCAATCTTGAGTTTTTAAGATATTGAGTGGTTGATAATAAAGAGATAATTAAGGTAAGATTTTTTTTTCTTTTTAATTAGGTTTGTATTATTAAATTAAGGGAATTTGTTGTTGTTTTTTTTTAAAGAAAATAATAATTATACGTAAGACTTGCTCCTAATTAAAGAAAAGTACGATAAAACTTGATCTTTAATACTGTTTTAAAACCAGAATAAAAGCATGATAAAACTTGCAAGTATCTACTTATTAGAAAAATAAGTTATATTTATACAGAAGAACATCTGTCATAAGAAAAGATTTGAGGTAGGCAGATATATGTAAGAAGATATATGTAAGAAGCAAGGGCAAAACAACATTAATCATAAATAAATGATACAACAACACAATCTGGTGGATTTCCACTTCTGCTGCTCAAATTAGGTACTGTTCTTCATAGTTGCTGATTTGATGATATCAATGAAATCAGGCTGCAATGCAAAACATGAGATTAAGAGCAATTCCACAATGAATATTTCAACGACGACAACAGAAATTCAAAACGCTAACCTTCAGAGAGGCCCCACCGACCAAAAACCCGTCCACATCTGGCTGCACAGCCAACTCTTTGCAGTTTGCTCCATTTACTGAACCTGTGAATTGACAACCAGAAAGAAACAGACGTTGTATAGGATCAGATGAAACGTGGCATACCTAAAACTTTTGCATTCTGTAATTTTTTTTACAGAATATGAAATGAATTGGATAAAGAAACTTAGCATTTAGTACCTCCATAAATAATTCTTGTTGATACAGCAACTTCCGCAACAGCATTTTCCTTAAGCCATTTCCGGAGTTCAAAGTGAACCTAGAACACAATTTATCTTCAAACCTTCAACTTACTTCATTCAATGGATTATAAAATCTCAACCACCATGACTTCTGAATGTTTATATTCAATCTCAGAGGAAAAGATTTCTATTAAAGATGATCTTTTGGTTGAAACTTAAAACAAATGTAGACGCGCAAAAGTAAAAAATGTAGCCAATAAAGTAGATAATAAAAGTGAGATGCATGATCTTTGACCACAAATATCAAACTTACTTCCTGTGCTTGTGAAGGAGTAGCAACTTTACCTGTTCCAATTGCCCAAACAGGTTCATATGCCAGCACAATATTTGACCAGTCAAAAGCTCGCTCTGGAAAACATGACAGAACATCAATTAAATACACCGGAGTGAAATTACAAACAAAACCAAATCGAATATTATGAACCGTATCAGATAAATTGTAAAGAAATTCCACTCAGCAAATTATTCATTTAGGTTCTTACTTGTATTGGTAATTGAACTTTTATTAAATATAATCATATACAGGTAGTAAAGTTAATAAGTGTAGTATTAGTGCATACCTGCAATTGCTTTGGTTTGTCCAGCAACTACAGCCATTGTAGATCCC
Source organism: Pogostemon cablin (assembly GCA_023678885.1). Classification (NCBI taxonomy): domain Eukaryota; kingdom Viridiplantae; phylum Streptophyta; class Magnoliopsida; order Lamiales; family Lamiaceae; genus Pogostemon; species Pogostemon cablin. Next base: position 8,858,912 of record CM042985.1, read on the forward strand.
GATTCTCGCTGCTCCAGTGTCTCACCAACACAAGCTATCACCTTTAATCCTTGACTAAGTGCATAAGCTACTTTATCTCCAACAAACTAAATACAGGAGAACCAGATGTAAAGACTAAAAACAAATATAGCAAAATAAAATATCAAATCATTTCTTTTAAGAACCACGTTCAATAAGCCCATATTTCAGATTCTATGCTTGACTCTTAAATTTTGACCACATCTATAGCTATGCACCAGAAGTCATTTAGTGAATGTGTTCATCCTTTGGTGATTATGGAGGCTAGGAAAACATTGATTCAATGCAATTATGCAAATCTAGAGTCAATTTTATATGTGATTTGAATGTATAGACTGAAAAAAGAGTGTGTGATACAAAGAGCTTGCATCTGGCCAAATTAAATAAATATATTTGTGATATATTTCTTTTAAGCTAATTAATCTATATAAAATACAAATTATAATAAATGAACTTAAAAACATGCAATTGGGGTGGGTAAACACTGGTTTTCAGGAGGCACACGCCTCTGTAACAGCCTCATATGCCTGTAGAGGTGCTAACGTTGGCACTCCTAGTGTGTATAGCCTCAGGAGTGCCCGAGATACACACACACACACACACATGAACTCTTAAAAAGGATTCAGCATGTGACAAATGAAATTAAGATATAGACTCGCAATCAGCCAGATATCATTGATAAGATGATCAACAAGCTTACAGATATGTACCTAATCTCGCCAGTAAAAGCGCCACCTTTTCTCACCCAACAGTTTTGTGCAGCAATAGAGAAATCAGAGCGCAATAAATTCTTCACAATTGGAAGAAACACAAATGGAGGACTTACAACTACTTCTGCAGGAAAACCACACCCAAGTGTTACAAGACAGTCGATTGACAAAAAAGATGACAAGCAACATCATCTATCTAAAGAATGAATCCTCTTATGAGGAAAAGAAACCTTATTTAGTTAAATCTCTAACAAAAACTCACCCACGTCATCTTCTGATGGCACTTCAGCTTCGTTAAGAGTGGTCACAATCTTCTTTACCTCCTCAGTTGTTCCATTCTGCATTATCCCAAAGGAATGCACGGCAATGAAATATAAGTTCATACAAAGTGAAATTAACAACTCAATTGAATGCTTAACAATACCCGTGGCATTGATCCCAGACATTTCGACATGAATAGGGAGTTTTTCATAGAGTGGGTGAGAAACGTGAAAAATAGAATATAAAAGTTAATTCATTTTTAAACCCTACTTATTATGAATTTGATTTATTTATCTTATTCTGCAAGATTAGGAGTTCTATTTCCATAACATTGGTGACTGGAGAGGAATTCATGTGATGATTATTAAAGGTAAAAAAAAAAAAAAAAAAAACTCTACATTGTACATTCTACATTGTAAATGAGGAATTTATAGAAATTGGGTTAAAAAAAATATGAACATTCTACATTGTAAATGAGGAATTTATAGAAATTGGGATTTTCCCTCTGTCAATTAATTAGGTATTTATTTAATAAAAAAGAAAAATCAATTAGGAAACCGATTTGAACTCACGGATTTATATTCTTGATGGATCAACAAGTTTATCTACATCAAGTATTCCTAATTCCAAAATAGCTATTAGATTTTTCTTCTGCTGTTTCATTTCAGTATGAACAGAATTCATCACTACCCGAGGCAACAGACGAGAAAACATGAAACAGATTCAAACAATAACCCAAAAAACAACTTAAAATTAAAAAATTAGAACCAAGTGAAGAAATCACAAATCTAAATATAAGGATGCTATTACAGAAACAAACTAAGAATCAAGCTCGCAGCTAAAGCGTTTCCATTAACCCATTTAAACTTCATCAGTTGTGCACTGGGAAACAGTGAATAGGTTTGATAATTGGCGATGATAAACATTCATGATCTGAGATTAAGAGATATACGCATTTCCAGTTGCCACCAACGAAGAATTTCCTACCCATGTTGTCTCCTTAGCGAAGAATCGAATGAAATCACGGAGCAGGGAAGGCCAGAGTGAAAAGAGTGGAGAGGTAACTCAGTGAGTCGTAGACTTGTTGAAATTAACAAAAGCTCGTGGACATGGGGACACACGACAGTGTCTCATGTGAACATAATCCTCCCTTTTCATATTCTATTTAAATCTATGTATTGCGAATTTAAATTTAAAAAGACACAAAAAATACAAATGAGCACAGTATTCCGGGACACAAGAGTCTCACTCTTTAATTTTTTATACTCTATTTATCATTTTCAATTGTCTTATTTATTTTTTTATCTTTAAATTATCAATTTACATCTATTTTCTTTTATATTATATATTTGAATAAGGCAAAAACTTGCGTGTCCCGGGCGCACGTGCGGCTACTGTACGCTCAAATACCTTTTAGTATTAACTTGTATACCCTTTAATATAAGAATGTGTACAATTTATTCTCTGAAAAAATAAAAAAAAATCAATGAAAATGTATACCCTTTAGAACAAAATGATTTACCCTTATTAATTGAAGTGTGTATCATCTACAATAAAATGTTGTACCCTTAAATATTTTATGCACATGAGCACACAAGAAACTATCTATTTGAATAATAACTTTTCTTAATTTGCAGGTAAGTACAAATAAACATACTCCCTCCGTCCCGGGTATTTTTACCCGTTTGTACGGGCACGGAGATTAAGACGTTTTATTTTTTTAATATATAATGTAAGAGAAAGTAGGGATAAATTAGTAATTTAAAAAGAAAAAGTGAATAAAGTTATTGGGAATGATGAATAAAGTGTAAAAAAGTAATTAAAGTTGTTGGGATTGTAAAAAGTAGGTAATAAAATATTATGTATTTTTGCCAAAAATGGAATGGGTAAAAATACGTGGGACACCCCAAAATGGAAAGTGGGTAAAAATACGTGGGACGGAGGGAGTAATATTTTTTTACACCACACTTGTGACATCAATTTTTTTCTTAATTAATTATTATATTTAAATAAATATATTATCATATTTTTATTAAAATATTTACCTGAATTTATTCTAAAAAATATAAATTACTAGATTTTTGTTTAGTTCTCACCGCTAAAAATAAATAAATTAATTAAAAATAATTTTAATAACTACTCATTATACTAATATATAATATAAATTGGGTAGGTCCTGCGTGAGACCATTTTTCACTTTTTAAAATAGTTATCATTTTCAATATAAATTATTATCACTTTCGCTATAAATTGTTATCAATTTTTATTTATACTATAAATTGTTCATAAAAGAAAATTATCACTTTTCATTAATTTATTATCACTTTCCTTCATAAAAGTTATCACCGTCTCAACTCTCACGGTCTCACACAAGTCTTTGCCATATAAATTCTAGATACATAAGTAATTTAATTTTTATTTATATTATAAATTATTTATAAAATAATTTATAGGATAGTTAACAAAGTATCATTTTCATCCGTTACACATTATTATTTTTAATCTGTCTCATCACCAATCTTTGCCTTTGAAGTGGATTTAGTAACCGAAGCAAATATTAGGTGGATTAAGTTTTTTTATTTAATTACATTTAATTTAAAAAATAATACTCCCTCCGTCCCACGTATTTTTACCCACTTTCCATTTTGGGGTGTCCCACGTATTTTTACCCATTCCATTTTTGGCAAAAATACATAATATTTTATTACCTACTTTTTACAATCCCAACAACTTTAACTACTTTTTTATACTTTATTCATCATTCCCAACAACTTTATTCACTTTTTCTTTTTAAATTACTAATTTATCCCTACTTTTTCTTACATTATATATTAAAAAAATAAAACGTCTTAATCTCCGTGCCCGTACAAACGGGTAAAAATACCCGGGACGGAGGGAGTATTATGGTCAAAGATAAGTAGAGTTGTCAATTATTGAACCGGGTCAAATTCAACGGGTTATAACACGCTTGATTGACGTAAAATTTTGAATTGAATTCAGCATCTCTTTTATTTCCATTTAAAGATACTAACAACTTACAAGTTTCCAAAAATATCCTTTGTTTCATGGCTAACGTATTCCTTGTAAAAAATGTGCTCTCTCCTAACTATTTAAGAAATGTTACTTTTAAAATATAGTAATAATGTAAAAAAATAGTAATGAGTGGATATTTAAAAAGAAAAAGTAATTAAAATTATTGAGAATGATAAATAAAGTGTTAAATTTTTTTGATGTAATTGATGAATAAAGTATAAAAATAAGTAAAATGCATAATATATTTTTATGATTAATGAAATATGTATATATAAATGAAATGCTTGAAAAAAAATGTTCAAAAATATTAATAACTGAGGAATTGATAGACCGCTTCTTCCATTTAATACGTATTTCACGTAAAAAGTTCAATGATTGCATTATTTACTATTAATTCAACTATAAAATGAAGAATAAAACTTTTTGACTATAGATAAAAATAATTACTCCTATCGAACTAAAGAAGTAAATATGTCTAACTTCCCTGGAATTTTTTAGTAAGGTCATTTTACTTTGTAGATACATTGTTTTACTAACATTTAGTAGTATTGCTTAATATAGCATGCATGTGTTAATGTTTACACCACTAAAAGAAAATATAACTCACAATTTTAATCATGCAGTTTAATACTCACTCCTTCCTACAGTGTTCACCTTTTCTTTAAAAAAAAATTATAAATAAAAGATGAACATTATCATGGGATGTTCTAGTGAGATAAGAAAATATAAAATTTATTAGCACTCTTCAACGCACATCACTTGTTTCATGGAGTAATTTATTTGTGGGCAAGTATTTCTCAAAAGAATTCACATATGAATGGTATATATCATATTATATAGAATGATGGTTTATTTTACAAATTTAAATGTGAAAGAGTTTACATCAAACAAAATTTATAAGAATTGTCTGTTTTCTATTTTATAATGGTGTTTGATTTCGTATTTTATAATTTATTTTTTATTTTGATATCTTGAAAACTGTTATTTCCTCCGTCATATGAACAAATTTATACTACTTTTTATTTTTGTTTGGCTCATAAACAAATTCACATCTTCAAATAAAAAAAATAAATAAATTAATTACCACACAACACACTTTAATTTCAAAATTGTCACCCCTTTTACAACTCACAAAACTTACTTTAAAATTTATTTAATACCTAAGAACACCTAACTAGTCCTAAAAGTAAAGCAAAAAGTAATTTTTTCTTAAATTCCATATTTACAATAACGGTGAACTTTTCTTTGGGAGAGAGGTAGTATTATACTCCCTCACTAAGAGGGTCTTTTGCTTTTTGGCAAGTGGATTAAGAAATATTATTATTTAATGTGTAGTGGGTAGTTGTATTAGTAGGAGTATGTATCTCATATTTTAATTGTATTAGTAGGTATGTATGAGTCTCATATATGTAAAAAAAAACTCTTTAAATTGGATGACCAAAATAGAAAAAAGACTCAAGTAAATTAAGGGTAATTCTTGGGTGATCCGTGGTCACACCCTCTCACATGAAGGGGTGGGGGCCCACCCCTGACATGTGGGACCCACCCCCTCATGTGAGAGGGTCATGGGTGACCACGAGTCACCCAAGTGGTCCTCGTAAATTAAATAGTGGTGCCGTACAAGTTATTTCATGACATTGTTTACACGCCAATTGGAAGGGCGTTATTACAGGTATAAAATGTGTGAAGATTGGAGGGGTATTATAGTCAGAGAATTTTGTCGTTTGTAATTTACTCCCTCCGTCCCCCAAAGTATTTCACACTTTTCTTTTTCATCCGTCCCTCAAAGTATTTCACACTTTACTTTTACTAAATTTGGTAAAAAATACATTATACTCCCTCCGTCCCGGGAAGTATTTCGCGTATTGGTGTGCGCGGAGTTTAAGAAATTTTTGTATTTTTATGTATAAAGTAAGAAAGAGAGTATATATTTTAGTTGATTTAATGAAAAATATGTGTAAAGTTATTGAGAGATGTGGAAAAGTGTGTAAAGTTTTTGGAAGATGTGAAAAAGTAAGTATTATATTGGGATATGTGTAAAAAGTGAGTATTAGTATAATGTATTTTTTACCAAATTTAGTAAAAGTAAAGTGTGAAATACTTTGAGGGACGGATGAAAAAGGAAAGTGTGAAATACTTTGGGGGACGGAGGGAGTACTAATATTCACTTTTTACACATATCCTAATATAATACTTACTTTTTCACATCTCCCAAAAACTTTACACACTTTTTCCACATCTCTCAATAACTTTACACACCTTTTTCATTAAATCAACTAAAATATATATTCTATTTCTTACTTTATACATAAAAATACAAAATTTTCTTAAACTCCGCGCACACCAATACACGAAATACTTCCCGGGACGGAGGGAGTATACTTCTATACTTCCGCGTAAACCCCTCCACACAAAACTTGTTTCTTTCCCGCAACTGCCTTTCAAAATTTAATAGATTTTCATTTTCATTGTAAATATTTTGATTTTTGAAGAGTAAATCGGGCGTGGATAAGCGAACCCGAGCTCCAGTGGCGATCGCCGGTGCTGGGATGAACGTCTTGGCTAATAATTGGTTGCGACGATCCGTCAGCGGCGGCGCCGGCGAGTTCTCCTGCCGAAGTGCGGGAAGCGAGCACGACTTAGCGGTTTTGGTGAGCGATTTCCTGGAAATTGGAAGCACCGGAGCTGATTCATGGAGCGGCAGCGACACCGATTCTGGATTGTCCGACCTAGCTTATCACGCCGACCGGATTGCGGTTATTACTTTTTTTTTTCTCTCTGTAATTTGAATGTTATATTAGTATGAGCTAAGGAACTGTGTGTGTGTGTGTGATGGTGCAATTTTGATAGTGAATTTTGATAGAGATGAATATTGATTGGCAACTGTGTTTTGCAAAATGATTAATTTCGAAATTTTCTTTGGTGACCATCCCATCTTGTAGAAAAATAATTTTGGTTTGATATTGGGTATGCATATGGAGAATTCGACGAATTAAATTAATTGTGCTTTTATATGTAAGCTCAATTCAAACAAGATTAAGGGTGTTCTTAGAACATGATAAAGATATTGATATTTCTATTGTGGTGTGGTAATAATTATACCATTTAAAGTAAATTGTTACTCCATACTCTAAATCCTAGATAAGGAACTCAACCGGTTGATTTATTGAAACTGAAGTAGTACCTGTGCTCAAATGATAATTGAGTATTCCCCTCAAGATTAGGCCATCAGATTTAATAAAATATAGCCTATTACATATATTATGTTCTGTTTTCTGAGCCATTAATTGACAATCAATCAGTTGAAGTGTTTTGATATCTTGATCGGACTTGCAAAGCAGTTTCACTCGTCGAGTAGGACTTAATAGTGCGCATATTTTGCTATTCAAAATTCAAAGGACAAAAACAATGTTATCCAGTACATTTAGTGTATGAAGATAACAAAGCCACAATCATGATTGAGTTTATAGTTAAAAATATAACGTTTTGATAATTTGATGTCCACTTGAACTTCCCCTGTTCTAGTTTTATGGTGTTCAATTATGAAGAAGATCAACAGGTGTAATGTTTTCTCCGGACTTTTTGGAGATATCCAAACTATATGTTGGGATTTCCAAACATAGATTATTGTTTGTTAAAAATTGTTGAATTGTAACTTGCTAATTTGATTACTTGACTGGTTTGTTTAAAGTGTTGTATGATTCTCTTTTTCTGAATCTTGTCATTTTATGTTTACACTGTGTTTGTTAATTTCTTATCACTATTCACTTTTGCAGTTTTACAAGCACTCAGTTGACCAGTATGAGAGCGATTTGATCATGGTTGTTAAATCACTAGTTCTTTTGATATCTGAAACTCATGAAGTCGAGAAGCCAAATATTTGCGACTCTAGCTGCATCCTTCATTCTCTGGTAAAGCTTCTGAGATCTTCTGGTTATAATGCAGCTCTCTGTGACTCCAAATGGCAAGGCTGTGGTAAAGTTCCTGGAGGTACGTAATCGAGTGCATAGTAAACGGTGGGATGGAAATGCAATTAAGCTCTTATAATGTTAATAAGTTATGCATAGTATTAGTAGGAGATCTCTAGTTGCTTAACATAGCTTTTCTCTGGAATTTTAGGTGAACACGAATTCATAGATGTGATAGCGCATGATAAAAATGGAGGATCAGAAAGATACATCATCGACATTGACTTCCGTAGTCACTTCCAAATAGCGCGAGCTGTGAAGCCCTACAATGTAGTTTTGAGTTCTCTTCCGTCAATATATGTGGGCACCATGACCAAGCTGAAGCAGATTCTTCAGATCATGGTTGAAGCTGTGAGGTATTCTCTCGAGCAAAACTCGATGCCTTTCCCTCCATGGCGGTCTCTGCCTTATCTTGAAGCAAAATGGGAGTCACCCTGTGAAAGAATAGTTACAATTGATGCAGCCCCCTCTTCTTCGTCTCATCAGCACTGCAGCAGTTTACTGAGTCGATTGAAGTCCTTCGTTGGATCTGAGTTTATAAGCTGGAGCGGCGATACCTAGGAACAGAGACGAAGATTGATCACAACGTACGGCTTCTTTCCCATTTGATATTCCATTAAATATCTTTCTCTGATGAGGTTCAAGTTCAACGTGTATGCCATAAAAATCAAGGAATTTGATGTATAATAACAATTTTGGCTAGTTTAAGTCCAGATGCATGTTGTGAAACATAATGTATTTATGAAGCTTTTTGGATAACACTTGATAAAATTCAAAATCTTGATATGATAACTAAGTTACATATAAGTAAATCACATTTATTTAGACAATAAAATTTATAGGATATAATATCAAAATTAATCCAAAACCTAAGACTGCAAAACTGCACAAAAGGGTATAATATTTCAACAAAATCTGCTTTCATATACAATAAGTGATCTCATTTCTTAACAAGTCATTAGGTTAGTTCCTACAGTAGGAACAACTATCAGCAACTATCAACAGATATCAGTTTCATTACTGTTTGGAAGCATCTTGGTTGAATTGCGCAATGCTCGTCGACACCCCCAAAGAGAGCCTTATAAATTTTTCAGTGCATCGCCTCACACACATTTCTTCCTGCTTACCTAGTGATTTACGGTAAAAGGTGTTTACGCAGTCGCTAAAGCATAGTTGTGAAAGTGCGGCATACAACCTAATACTGAAAAGGAAAACCATGAAGTGCAGGATCAGCATCATGATATTAAAATTAAAATTTAAAACAAACATAAACTATTTTTGAAGAACTAATAATAAGTGATACCCCCAATCACAGTAGTATTAATATTTGCACTTGTTTATTTTTTAACTCATCCTGACACTGAGTAAGGCGAGTTTCGATTTATTTTGTCTCAGCCTAAACAATGTTCCATTTATTCTTAAACATCAAGACAATAAATTGAGGGCAGCAAGTAGAACTGATTAAACATCAGTCACTATCAGAGTAAACTATCAAACCAATATATATTTCTTAAATAGGAAAAAAGAATCTGTATCAGAGAACAAATCTTAAAACAGAATAATACTTGGCATAATTGTGTAATTCCCTTAACGTCCAGATACACCACAAACAAATGCACTGGTTTAAAGGAGAATATTGATCTTGCTTCATGTACAAAGTTGCATTAATTCAAAAATACTAATGCAACCTATAATATCTGAAGCTACACCAAACAACCTCTAAAGTACCAATAGTTTTTACTCCATATTTAGCAGGAAAAAAACCTTTATAAAGATAATGTAATAAATCTAAATGAAATGGATACACCATAATCGCATCACAGGAATAAAATACTAATAATATAACAAGAATTGTGCAAATTTAATTTGAATGAACTGAATACTCAAATTTAAAAACTTTTCGTTTTCGTCCATCTCCCAATTGAATACATTCCCATGAAAGAAAAGAAAATGAAACTTTAACTGATATCTCATCCTACGTGTAAAATACTTCACAATTTTATTTTGAAAAGTCGAATCTCAAACCAAGGTAAAATAGTAATGACGGAATGTTTGGATGTATACAAATTTTTCCATAATTATTATTATAGGCATGAAGAATTAGTCAAAAGATAACAGAAACAATCTTGCAGTTCTCAATTCTATAATCTATCCTTACAATAGAGAAATCACAAAATTAATCCAGAATCGTAAGAAACCCCAAGGGCAGAATAGAAATTTGAACAAATGCCCAAAAAGAACAAATTCGTAGGACTGAAGAAATGGTAAATTGAAATGAGCACCTGTTGCGAATTTGAGAATCGTCGATGATGGAGGAAAGTCGAGCAGAGTCGGCTTCTGAGAGATCTGCCGCCAGCAAGTTTCTATCCATGGTCTCTATATCAGCAGGCCAAATCTGAGCTCGATTTCACGTATATATAGACTCAGATTTGGGACCGTCGTTAGGGCTTGGGTTGTTTAGGGTTTAACCGAAACGGCGCCGTATTCGCTCATTTTCAACTTTTTAGTATGAACAATTAAATACTCCACAATTAATTCTGTACAAATGTGTCGACAAATAAAATTTAGTTGCAGGCCAGCCAAGTCATCAATAAATATGTATTACTCCATAATTTATTTAATTTAAAAATTAAAATTTTTTACCGTTTATTTAACATTATACAAGGTCATATAAAAATTTGGTCACATAATTTGAACCAGAGTGTCATGTAAATCTCTAAAAAAATCTAGGAGAGATTTGAGTGTAGAAAGAAGCTTAACTCCAATCGTATTAAATTCTTAAATTAAAAGTGTAGTAGTTACTGTATTTATTTTGAGAAAAAGAACAAATGTAGTTTGGAAGAAAAGAAATTAATATTTGTAGGGTAATTTCATTTTCTTCTTCAATTATGGGCTCTCCTCAATATACAGCTGTTTAAACTTTAATTCCCTCTCACTATATTTTAGTCACACGCGTGGATTGCAATACTGAATTCATGTAACACAAATTTTTGTGTGCATTTATTGTATAGATTTTTTTGCTCCTGCACAGGCTGGTTTAATTTCAAAACGGTGTAGCCCACCATTAGGACCCCATCGCCCCTGCCATGGGGATTGGTGGAGAAGGTAAATCGCAAGATGTGCCTCAAGTGACTTATAGGGAGTGCTCACTGTTAAATTTGTGCTTGCAAGGGGCCAAATCCATGCCGAAGACAGGATTCGAACCCCCACCCTACAGCAACCAAGGTTTTAAATCCTTGCTCAACAGTACATATTACTATTATTGTCAGAGTACTCTAGTATATAAGAAAACAATACACCTTCCCTGCCATGAAATATTTTGCGTATTTTTGTTCGTAAAAAAGTATTTTTTAACGTATAAATTAAGAAAAAGTGTGAATATTTTAGATAATTAAATTTAAAAATGTGTCAATTTGTTAGGATGTGGATAAAAAGTGAGTATTATATTGACATGTGAGTAATAAGTAAGTATTTATGAGATGTATTTTTTTCACTTTAAAAAAAATAAAATAGGAAATAGGAAAATAAAAAATATTTTGTGGAATGAGGTGAGTAATATAGAAATACTTTAAAACTATGTAATACTACTTTCAAAGTGAAAAGTTCCAACAATTAACACAAAAGTATTACTAATGGTTATAATGGTTTATTCCGTGCTATCAATTGCTGCACCTCAACACATTTTGGGGGAGAACCAGCTAGTTCTGGGTTCAAGTGATATTTTATTTATAACCATAACTCATCTATTGATTCTTCAGCATCAAATAATCAATCGCTTCGGACCTCTACTTAATTTTACCAAAACTTCATTTTGATCATGGATAGATCACCCAAGTTTTAGTCCATCAGCTGTGACCATTATCCTATAAAAAACTCATAACTCAGAGTGAAATTTTGAAAAGAGGTGCTACTTGGAGAACACATGTCATGAAAGTTGTATGGTGTGTTTCGAAGGGATTATTGTCTATTGTTCACCTCTATGATAAAACTAGTCTGAGGCATGAGAGAGTTGTTTACCATGAGGTGGATGTCAACAGTTCTAGTCTGTTTATCTCCTATCCATGAACTTTGTCGATACAAAGATATACATTAATATTATGTGTATTCTAATAATCTATACTCATTCAATCATGGATAAAGTATTTATTTTGCCAATTAAAGGTTCATTTTAAATGTATTCATTTTCTCAAAATAATACTCCATCCGCAATCCTTAATCTATCGATTTTATTATTTTGAGCCCTTCATCCTTAATCTATAAATTTCTTTTTATAGACATATAAGACCAACACTCTCCACTAATACAACTACCCATTACACATAAAATAATAATATTCATTGTAAAAAATAAATGGATACATTGACAATAATAGTATTTAATCACTGGGAAAAAAATGATGGATAAAGGAAGTATCATATTTCAAGTTTTTTTTTTAAAAAAATTTAATGTTAATTCTTATATTCATAATATGATCCTAAAAAAAAAAAAAAAGAAAGTAGAAGAATCTTGAGTTGGTAGTATACCATTATTATACTCCAATGTAATTTAATACATCCAACAGGACCCGTACCCACCCAACCACCCCATCTCCATCACCTCCACAATCACTCACTCACTCAGTCACTCCCCCCATCAGCTCACTATCCTATTCCTATTCCCTCTCCCCCTCACAGTCACAGACATGCCTATTTCCATCTCTACCCCTCTCTCTCTCCTCTCTTTACTCCTCTTTCTCTTCTCTCTCCTCTCCTTATCCATTTCCTCCTCCATTAACATCACCCATCTCCTCTCCTCCTTCCCCGATCTCTCCGACTTCAACTCCCTCCTCTCCACCTCCGGCGTCGCCGCCGATCTCTCCGACCGCTCCTCCCTCACCCTCCTCGCCGTCCCCAACGCCTATATCCGATCCACCTCCGCCTCCCTCCACCCCTCCTCCACCAACATCGCCGATGTCCTCCGCTACCACATCCTCCTCGAGTACCTATCCCTCTCCGAACTCCGCCTCATTCCCCCCGCCGGAAAACTCGTCACCACACTCTTCCAGACCACCGGACGCGCCGCCGCGAATTCCGGCTTCATGAACATCACCGTCGACTCTCCGGAGACTGTCACATTCCACTCCCCTACCTCCACCGCCACTCTGCTGTCGCTGATCAAAACTCTGCCTTACAACGTGTCGATTCTCTCGCTCAATTCGTTGCTAATTCCGTACAGTCCCGATCTGATGGCGTCGGAGACGCGGCCGCCGCTAGGGCTGAACGTCACGAAGACGCTGATCGACGGCCACGATTTCAACGTGGCGGCGGCGATGCTCGCCGCGTCAGGGGTAGTTTCGGAATTCGAAGCCGACGAAGGTGGCGCCGGAATCACAATGTTTGTCCCCACCGACGAAGCGTTCGCCGATCTACCTCCGTCGGTGAAATTCCAGTCGTTGCCGGCCGATAAAAAGGCCGTCGTGTTGAGATTTCACGTCCTCCATTCCTACTATCCGTTAGGCTCGCTGGAGTCGATCGTAAACCCGGTTCAACCCACATTAGCCACGGAGCAAAACGGGGCGGGCAGCTTCACACTCAACATCTCGCGGGTTAACGGGTCGGTTGGGATTGACACGGGCATAATTCAGGCTTCGGTTACCCAAACCGTGTTCGATCAAAACCCGGTGGCAATTTTCGGAGTATCCAAAGTACTACTGCCCCGAGAATTCTTCGGGAAGAATCCGATTGAATTGAACAATCCCAGCGGCGCAGTGATGGGCGGTGGCGCCGAGCCGCCGGGTATCGCGCTCGCGCCGGAGAATTACATCCCGCCGAATCATCTGTCGGCGCCGCCGGGACTGGGCGGCTCTGCGGCGGATGTTAACATCGGAATTTCGAAGATATTCTTGAGCCTGTGGTGTACATTGATTTGCTACTATTTATCACTGTAGCTTCGAAATCGATTGTTTTGGAATTGCATCAATTTTCTTCACACGGGAGGATTCAAATTCAACAATGGAGATTACAGAATTCAACGATTTCCTACTGCCATCCATCGAGGTAACCAAGAACGAAGAATCCAATCTTTGAATGGAGAAGCACAAAAACCATTTCTTTTTCGTCCAAAAATTTATAAATATAAATTAAATAAAAAAAAATCATTCTTGTATTGAATTCTGTGGATAATCTGTACAATATGGTAAAAAGTTTTGGTGTATTAATGCAGAAATCTAGTGTTTTGTACTTCATGTTGTTTTCCAGCTAGAGATTGCAGAAACGAAAGCTGTGGTGTAGCTGATGTATTTAGAACAACTATTTATTTGCTGGTTAAAAGGTGGAAAAGTTTTTTTTTTTTTTGTCCATTTCCTTTTTTATTTATTTTATTTTTAATCTTCTGTATTGCCATTTTGCTTGTATTTTATTGCAATTTTCATTTTCTATTTCGTTGTTATTATTGCTCTAAATTATTGACTTACTCTTATGGAGTATTAATGTTACAAAAATGCAACTTTATAAATGTCATCTGATATAGTTTGCCATGAGCTTTTAAGTTGTCAGGTAAATTGATTCGATTTATTACGTCTATTTGTTGAGGAATGAATATTCATATATTTATTCATCTTTAAAAAAATGAAAGCTTTTAATATATTTTTATTAATTATATATTGTATTCTTGTATAAGTAAAGTTCATCAAATTTTGATAAAAATATTTTCAGTATCAAACAAACTAACATTCTACGTTCAAGAAAAATTTAAATTTTTTTAAAAATTAACAGATTATTCGTAAGTTATTCATTAATGAATAATATATTTTTATTCATAAGTTTTAAATGTTGGTGCACAAATCTTGCCACAGAGAATTTGTTTGTGGCTTGATTTAATACTATAGTTTGTGGGTAAAGTGTAGGGCTAGATTTAGTAGCAAATGCCAACAAGCAACGTAGGCCCAACATAAAGCCCATAATATTTATTTGGGCTCAAGTGTGACTGTGCCAAAGGTACTCCTTTTAGTTATTGGATTGGACAATCAATGTATGGGTCATTATGAGTTGTATAAAATTTAAATGAAATGTACCATTTACTCCTATTTATGTGGTTGGATCATTTAATGCCTAATTAGAACCCAAGTTACATTCTCCTTTGTATGATTATGATTTATAAACTCGAATTATATTTTATAAATTAAAAGTCATTTCTTTTGATTAAATAATAAAAGTTGGATTTTAAATTTAAATAATCTTATACTCTTTTCCTCCGAATTGATTTCACTTTCTATATTTGTTTGTCTTACGGTAATGTACGCCAAAAAAAGTGTGCGATCATCTCACGTAAGAGAGTAAAAAATGATAACTTTTATAATGAAAAGTGATAACATTTTAGAATAAAAGTGATAGCATTTTTAAAATAAAAATTATAACTAATTTAAAAAGTGTAAAATGATCTCACGTGAAACGATTGGTCTCTCACAAGACTTGACCAAAAAACAAAAATATAACATTAATTCAATAATATTCTCAAAATATATTTTAATTAAAAAAATATCACTCTCACATCACATAAATATAGTAAATATATTTTACACTAAAGTACTTAAAAATACTACATTATCTCAAACTAAGATCAATAGAGTTTGTAAAAAAAAATTGTGGTTTCAGTGCATATCATAATTATGATTCAAAGCATATTATTATTACTAGCGTTTTAACCCGTGCGATGCATGGGGAGACGTTGTGACAAAAATAATATATTTATTTGTAATTTATAAAAAATTTAAAAGAATGAACTTTGGTTATTGAGAATTATATTAAAGTTATTTAATTGCATTAAGGTAAGATATTGTTAGTGCAATCCCATATATTATTTTTAGTTTAATTTTTAATGTATTAAGACTAATATGATGGATCCCTTATTAATATAATATAATAGCATGTATACGAAAGATGTTTAGGTCTACAATAATAAAATTTGAAATTGAAATTTTGTTATATTATGAAACTTAATCCGTTCCAATGTCTGAATCAAAGAACATGATGATGCTCAACTATAAAGAAAATAATCAAACATTTCTAAAAACTTCTCTAAAAATATAATTCTTGCAAATACCTATTTCACCGATGCTGTCCTTGTCCAACAAAATCTTTAAACTTGCTTTCGTGGTTGATCTTGACACAGCAACGTACAGTCAGCCATGACTAAATATTGGTCTCCTCAAGTACAAATCAACATTTGAAAGCGATTGGCCTTGACTCTTGTTTATAATCATTGCATACGACACGATCACTGAAAACTGCCTTCTTTGGAATCTAAAAGGAAACCTAATATCAGTCGGTGTTAATGTAAATCTTGCAATGAGCATTACCTCTCCTGCATTAGTTCCAGTAAATCTTGGTATGAGCATTACCTCTCCTGCATTTGTTCCAGACAACAACAGTGCATGCAAAACGTTGGTAACCAAGAATTAAATATTTGCCCAAAATAAATATTCATGCTAAAAAAATATTTATACATTGTTTAAGAAAAAAATTATTTTTTAAATTCAAACAATTGACTATTTTTATGTCGCTTAAGAAATTCAGTATCTCTACATCATCAATAAAAAAATTTGAGCAAATAAATTTTAAGTTCTTTGATGCATAAATATAAGTGGCATATTATTGAGTGACTAATTTAAAGTAAGAATACACTACTGCAAAGAGCAGGGCAAATATCTTAATCAGTGTATCATATATACCCCTACATTTTTTCTCATTTCATTACTACATATTTTTAGAAAAATTTACCCTCCTGGTAGGAGTTTAGCTAATTCAGCCCATTTATTTCTATTGACACAATGAGCATTGAAAAGTATAAACTCCTCCTCTAGAGTTCAAGCATCCTTCTTAATATAAGGATTTAAATGATCGTCCTCCTAAAAGTTAAAAAATTATATATATATATACATGGGATAGTTATTTTAAAGTTACAACATATTCTTAAATATATTTATATCATATATCCTAAACATAGATTAGGAATCCAAAGCATAAAGATTTTTTTTTTAATTTTAAAATTATTAATTAGCAACACCTTACACATTTGTAAGATAATCTCTCTTAAATTATGATTTTTGCATATTTATTTGTGGACGTCATTAATCTTCTTTAATAGAAATTTTAAACTCTTCTTACTTGTTGAACTTAGTATGGCCATATACAACTAATCATAATTGAAAATGGGTATTTTCAAGAATAGTAAAATGAAAGTGATTGCCCTTGACTCTTATAAACATATTCGTGTTGCACGTTCATAGTTATTCTAAAGCTACAATATAAATGAAAATGAAATATTTTCTCATGTATCATGAACAAAAAGCAAGAATTTTAAGGCATATAAAAAATATCATTAATTAAAAAGTACTAATTAACAATAGTTTACACATCCTAAATATCTATTTCTTGATGTCTAAAATAAAAATAGAAATAAAAAGACAATACCCTTGATTTAATTACTCCTAAACATACATGTGTTGCAAATACGTAGTTTTTCCATTGTTACATCATATATTAAATAAAAACGTTTTTCTCATTTATCCTGAGAAAAAAAAAGAATATAATGACATTATAGTTTAATTATACTTTTAATTATTTACATCTAGTATTTAGTTAACATTATTTTAATTTTTCAACTTCACATAGTTTTATGTTTATAAATTAAACAATATGGTATGTATCAATTTTTGTTTTTATAACATCTATTTTTTACTTAGAATGAACAAATTTAACAAACAATATGAGCAAATATTGAACTTATATATAAACTTCACATTCGTATTGCTTTCGCATTATCAAGATTTGAAACAATCACGTGTACCATTCTTGTTATCTGGAGGACATTGGTTCATCAATCTCCAGGGATGATCCATCAAACTTTGATTTCATGAACAAATATTTCAATTCAAGTATCTCCTAACTAATATTAGATAGCATATACCTCCCAACCATTGTAGACCTTATATTCTGATTGTCCAAAGAGTTCTGTCTCAACTTTTCTTCCTTGATTCTCAGCGGCAGTTTCAGTTAGATTTTCCTGACGTTAGATAAATAGAACATATAATTCTTAGAGTTATTCAGGTAACATATCCAGCCACTAAATCCCAACTAATGTTGACTTAGAGAGGAAATTTGGTATTTTCTTTAAAGCACTACAATCAAATCATGAGGAATCAACAAATATAAACATCACATGCTTTCAGAAAGATACATTTCTAATTTCTATTCAAAATATAGAGGTCAAGCAACATCTCTTCTTAGCTCGTAGTACCAACTCTTTTCCTATTTTTAAATATATTAACACCATAGATATATGTTAACATATAAGTTTCTATGTACTTCATGCATATGAGATCTTTTGACTAAAATGCAATTTCCCATCATATGCATTATAGTATGCTATTGCAATTAACATAATAATGGATGTCATGAATCTTGAAGCGCTAACTTTTCAAAATTCATATTATATCAAACGTTAAAAACCCTCTGCAGGTTTCATGCATCTAACATTACTACCCTTTGTGTAATAAATATAAAGATCCATCTCCTGTGTATATATGTATGCTACTTCCAACTTCGAGCTTTATATTTAAACATAAAAGGACAAAAGAAAAACAGAGATGCTCATCGACTAAAACATGTAGTTTCGTCCTTTTCCTTCTTGTTTAAGAAGAACACT
Organism: Pogostemon cablin; assembly: GCA_023678885.1. Classification (NCBI taxonomy): domain Eukaryota; kingdom Viridiplantae; phylum Streptophyta; class Magnoliopsida; order Lamiales; family Lamiaceae; genus Pogostemon; species Pogostemon cablin. Next base: position 8,877,585 of record CM042985.1, read on the forward strand.
GCAATTCTCAAGCTCAAAGATGAGGAAAAATAATAAACCTCGATAAGTAATAACAAATGATAAAAATTACATTTTAATGAAATCGAGTCTATTCAGATTACAATATTTTTCCTGTCATGATGCACAATTAATTTATTTAGTATATGTTAAATAAAAAATTCAAAGCATCAATATTGAAACTAATTTCATCAGACAAAGTATATCTGATTATCAAATATACCGAGTCATTTTTACCCTTTTAATTAGTGTCCATGAAGGTGAGTAAGGGGGTGATACAGGTGAACTAAATACACAAAAACCTTAGACATTGTTAAATACAACAGATGAAGCTATCCAAGCACATTGGGTTCCCTTTCGCAACCTAATTAAATTTTTATTTTCAAATCTTGTGAAAGTATATCCACTCATATTTGTCCAACAATAGTCGAAAATCAAATCTCCATACATAAAAAACTCTAAATTCACGAATTAATGTCGCAATATCCTACAATATTAGTAAGGGCTTTAGAACACCTCCCTCTCCAAAATCTTAGCTCGGATGATAGGAAAAGGAGTTGGAGTGTGCCATAGAATAATATCACAAAGGAAACTGGTCTTAAATAACTGCCTTGAATTTAAAAAAAAATCATATAAGTTGGAGTGCACAATTTAATAGATATTTTTACTTTTTTTTTTCAGGGAATTAATCCATTTTGCTTCCAAACGACCACAAAATATCTGCTAAATACATTAAAAAATTAAAAAAACTTTTAAATCACTACAAACTTTATGTATTGGTATATATCCTTATATTCACATGTGGGCATGAGTTGGGTTATTAATAAGGAAATGCACAATTTAAAAAACTGCTTTGAATTTTTTTAAAAAAATTATATAAGTTGGAGTGCACAATTTAATAGACATTCTTACTTTTTTTCAAGTAATTAATCCATTCTTGCTTCCAAACGACCACAAAATATCTGCTAAATATATTTTTTTGAAAAACTTTTAAATCTCTACAAACTATATGTATTCGTATATATTCTTATATTCACATGTGGGCATGAGTTGGGTTTTTATTAAGGAGATGTGGAAGTGGAAGTAGCAAAGTTCTCAAAAAATTTCAAATAAACCATGACAATAGAAAAATTACCTAAGCTCCATTAGTCAAGCAATCAAGAGTCTCATTCGTGTACTCTCAATAGATTTCACCTCTTCTTTATATAGGATTACTTTCCCTGCAATATTTACGCTTTATGAGAAGGAACTATATCTTTACAGAAATGAATTAAGCATATACTTTCCAAAATCATGACCATATAAATCTAGAGGCTTTAACCAAGATGTTTTTAACAGTATATAACACTCTAATTAACATACAAAATACACTTATTAAATAGTAAGACCTTTATTTACTACTACTATAACACTCTAACTCCCTAACTCAAACACAAGATATACACACAGAAACTGCCTACTGGTTGTGCTTAATTTAGCAAAGACCTAAAGTTAATATATGATGTTACCTTTTTCTTAATCTCACTACGGTATTCAGTTAAAGTAACAGAATTTCTAGTGTCATGCATAAAACAAATGGGGAGAGATACAGAGAGAACGAAAGAGAGAGATGAAGGCTGACAAAGCTATTGTGAGATCATTGAAAAGCCTTTCAAAATTCTCAAATAAAAAAGAAACAACTTAAATCACAAAATTAGGATTGCGCTAATCTTGAAGTAGCTGCAGCTGACTAAACAGAGCATAAAAAAACCCTTCAACTATTATTCAGTAAAAAGAGAAAATATATTATCATTATCAAAACTCAATCTATAAAAATAAAAACAACTCAAAATTATTAACAATTCACACTAAACATTCTCAAACAAATCAGTTAAAATTAATTCAGCAAGATTAAATAAGCACTTATAAATTTGTATATGCTAGAAATTCAGATCATCTAATAAATAATAAAATTGACTACCTCTAAAAAACATTAAATGAAGATGATATTTATCAATAAAAATTATACCACGCAATAAAGATCGCGAGAACAAAAAATATAAAAGATTGGGTTTAATAATACAGTAAAAAGTCTAGCAGTCGTAAAGGTAAAAAGGCCTTTATGAAAATCATATGCAAAGAGTTCCAAATAATGCTATCGTGTATTCCATAAAAAGCTAACATTTTAATAGGGGCAACTCATTGAAGACATTATTAAGTTTCCAAATACAGTTGACAATAATCAAAAGGACTGTAGCAGAAACCTTACAATAAGCAAAAATATTTGAATTCCAAAAATGTAAAGCAGAAGAAATACAACGTATACTCTAAAGGACCTAATCAAATCGACAAAATAAGAATTGTTCATTGTTTCAACAAAATTATTCATTTTTAATAGCGAAATATAAACAACCACCAAACAAAGCGAAAAGTTATCATGTATCTAATCAAAATGAACAGAGCATAAGTGTTAATGACCACCAAACAAAAATTTCTTACAATAAGTCAAATAAATCATCAAGTCATCATTCAAGATACCACACAGGCTCACAGGCCCAATCAAAAAAACTAATAATCACATAGGAGATAATAGAAATCATGCACAATAAAACCCAAGATATGATACAGGCTCATCGGCCTAATCAAAATAAAAATTAATAAAAAATTACAGACAAATTAATTCAATCGTGCACAGCAAGACCCAAGATATGATACAGACTCACAGGCCCAACAAAAATAATAAACCACTCTAGAGGAAAAAACTCGGTTTATGCACAGCAAAACCCAAGATAATACAGGTTCACAACTCTTATTAAAATTATGAATAAGTGCAGAAGAGAAAACTCAAAAAATGCACAGCAAAAGGAAAAACTCAATTCATGCATAACAAAATCCAAGATACAATACTGGTTCACAGTTCTAATTAAAATAACAAATAAGTGCAGGGGAGTAAACTTGAAAAATAAAAAGTCAAACCCAAGATACGACACAGGCTCACAGGCCCAATCAAAATAACAAATAATTGTAGAGGATCGAGAAAACTCCCATCATGCACATCAAAACCCAAGATACGATACAGGCTCAAGGGCTCAATCAAAATAACAATCCACTATAGAGGAAAAAATCGGCTAATGCACAACAAAATCCAAAATAGAATACATACTCACTGGCCACGTCAAAATAATAATTAATTGCAGAGAAAATATACTCGAATCATGCAAAACTAAACCCAAGATACGATACAGGCTCACAGACCCAATCAAAATAACAAACCACAAAATTTGAAAAAAAAGTCAACTCATACATAACAAAACCCACGTAATTGAACCAACAATTGTCTAATATGCAAATATCTTGGATGTAAAAAGTTGTGGCATTTATAATTGACATTCGTTCTTTAGATATACCATTGAGAAGGATTCATGATTTAACATTCTTAAAGTGCAAATGATATTGTAAACTTCCATTTGCTATTAAGGAAACCCTGAAGAGCATAGTGACCCTTTATATATTGTGTTAATGATAAATAAATAATTAAATAACACGCTGCTACTAAAAAAATAATTAAATTCAATATAAGTTTTTTAAATAACAATACCAAGATTTGAAATAATAGAATGACCTATCAAGAATCATTCAGCAGTATACCTGAAGAGCACAAAAAATCCATATTCCTTAACAATCATTCCAATGATAGACCATCCAATTATGACAAAGAAGAAGCCAGTACAAAAAAAAAAAAAATCATCCCCTGCAATCAACATTACAAAGTTAAAATTAGTCATATGCCCACAAATATCACAAATGTATCATCACATGAGGAATTTCCAATACTAAAGGAAAACATAACACAAAGGGTTGATATCATTAAAGGAAATAAGAATTAATAATTTTCATTAACCAAAGTTACATATCAGAACAACCCTTGTGGATATTCAAATCAGATCCGCTTTCAATATTTCCTTCATCAATCTGTAAGAAGAATAAAGGAATTTAAATCCAATTATATAGATATATGCAGTTTTGAAAGAAATGTCTTAACATTTAAAATATGCTTCTTATTGCACAGGTAAAATATATAAGAAGTAATAAGGGACTTTTTATAATAGACAAAATTTTAATCTAGAAAAATTATGCTTTATAAATATATCCATTTTTATCTCTCTTTTTTATTTCAAAATAATGGATCTTAAATAGAGGTACAAAAATTAAAAAATAAACTGTACGACAATTAGCACTATAGTATAATACTAAAAATGTATATTCTAGATGCAGTTTACATGAGCAAGAAAATCTTTATCCCATATACAATTTTCTCTCAGCTATTTCAAGACAAACTAAACAAAAAAATGCAGAAAGTTTGTTACATTCATCATTCTTTACTCAATCTAAAGTCAATGTTCCATCATAAGAGGTCGTAAAGATTTGTCGACACTGCACATCTAATTAGTTTTACTTTATATATCAATTTCAAAAAAATGACAATAATTAAGTAATTGGTTGATGCAATAAGTCAGTTTCAATAAGTTCAAAGACACCATCGGCAATTCCAAGTTAACCAAGTGAAAAGTTTTCTTACTTCAAATCTCCATGATCAAAGTATTACGTACCATAATTTTAAAAAAAAAGTATTACATGAGAAAACATCACAAACAAAAAGTGTGAAATTTAACTTGACACGGAAAGAGTATAATTTATAATAAAATTGTTTTAAATTGTATAGAATATAGATGATTATAGGTAAATGTGTTTTTTTAGAAATGGATGAAAGGATAATATAATACTTTGAACTAATCAATGTACTCAATAATATTTAATTAATATTCTGAAAGCATAGCTTTTGCAAAATGCTTTGTATGATTTTAATTTTTATCCAGTAAGATCTTTATACTATTATTGAAACAAAAAGTGTGAAATTTAACTTGACACGGAAAGAGTATAATTTATAATAAAATTGTTTTAAATTGTATAGAATATAGATGATTATAGGTAAATGTATTTTTTTAGCACTGGATGAAAGGATAATATAATACTTTGAACTAATCAATGTACTCAATAATATTTAATTAATATTCTGAAAGCATAGCTTTTGCAAAATGCTTTGTATGATTTCAATTTTTATCCAGTAAGATCTTTATACTATTTTTGCTCAATGGGTTTGTACATATTAACATAGCACGGGTTATGATGTAAAAACTAATTTTGAAAATAACACCAATGTTACGGTTATTGACAAACACCCTTTTTTTATAATCATTGCATCAGAAATAATTAGCAAAAAACACATGTAAATAGATAATCTGCATCCTAGGTGTAATTTATTGACAAATACCTTTTCTTATAATCATTGCATCATAAAATTCTTAAGCTGATCTGCATTTATAGACAGATGATAGGAAAATCAACATATATAAAAAATTAACTTCCAACTGTTCTCATATCCATACATAAATGTATATAAACGGATCAAAGAAGAATAATATTGTGGAAGTACCTCCATGCTTATAATCTACCCTGGAGAATTAACACCATAAATTCCACAGCGTCCTCCCTGATATCATAATCAGGTGAGAGATTAAATGATTTCATTACCAAGTATATAAAATGCAAGTTGACATGAACGCAGGGCAAAACAATTAACAAAATATGGGTAGCTTAGAGCAAAAGTAAAAGATATCAACATCAACTCACAACGTAATTGAGGGGAGCAAATATAAATGTTAGCAAT